>WOVY01000094.1:0-329405 GCA_013436015.1 Rhipicephalus annulatus | reverse complement strand
GTCTCCAGAGTGGCAGCTAAACATCGGTAAGTCGGAGTTTCACTACGCATCGCGATCAGAGTTGCCCCTTAGCGGGCCCGTGCCTCATGCCTGGCAAAGCCCGGGTATGGGGGACAACGAGATGCCGCTAGCGCCAAGAGGAGCACCACTTATCCATCCCGCTCGACTTCAAGTTGCTGGAAAGCTCAGCAACAATATCGACGTCCCCTACAGAGAGCAGCGAGGCCTCTCAGTGCAAGAAGAGGCGTACAAGAGGAGGAAGAGGTCGACAACGATGACGCTACATCGACGTACTCCCTTAATGACATGACACAGATGGATACAGAAGCACCCAAGGAAGACGAGGGAGCTTACATGGTGGGTCACCCATCACAAGAACAGAGCTACGGGTATACCGGTGGTATTCAGACCAATCGCTGCCGAGTACTCCTTCTGGAAGGTGAATCCCAATCGCATAGCGTCTGAGATAATCTCTGCTATCAATGAGAAAGTGACATCATCAAGAATCAACAGAGACGGAAGTTTTTGTGTTGGAGTACGGTCTTTGTACTCGGCAAACAAGTTACTGCTGATCAAGAGTCTGGCTGGATTGCCTGTACAAGTGATGATACCTCAGTCTTACATGAAGACCCTAGCAAAGATAAGAGATGTTCCACTCGAATACAGTGATTATGACCTACTGGATTATCTTAAAGATGCTGGAGTAATCTCGGTCACACGACAAAAGAGATAAGTAAGAAATGAAGATGGAAGTGCCACAATGCAGCCCATACGTAATGTAATACTCCAGTTTAGACATGACATGCCCATTGCCAAAAAGAGTTGCTCTCGGCTTTACGGTTCACACTGTCGAGGAATACATTGAGCCGGCGGTAAGGTGTTACAAACTGCCAGAGATATGGGCAATAAGGCTAAGACTTGCAGGGGAACCAAGAGATGCAAGGTATGTGGCGGGTGCACATATTACAAAGAATGCACCTCGAAGCGTCTACCTAAGTGTGCAAACTGTGCTGGACCACATCCGGCGTCGTTCTCAGGCTGCTCTCGAAACCGTTTGGCATCAGCGGCACAAAGAGAGAGAATTGTAAAAGGGTACCATAAGATACAAAAAGGTCCAGCACCCAATGCGGATATAGTCGAAGATGTTCCTGCGGCACAAAGAAGTGCAAAACAGTGGCGCCACGACTCTTACTCGGAAGTATTGAAGCGCTCAGCACCAAAACATCGCGTTGAAAAAGAAGTCCGGGCCCAGGAACATGCTGAAGTGGAACTTTATACCAGGCCAGACACAGCCAAGGAGCCACTGACTACCAAAGGGAAGGGTCACAGCAGCTTGCTGAGCAAAACTTCTTCGAGAAATGCGATCGCGGCGGAGACAGCCGGAAGCGAGCAAGTCATTTTGCCAATAATCTTTGCGGCTCTCAAAGCAATTCTACGATCCCTGCCACAAGCAGGTTCTTTACCAGAAGTGAAATTGCTGCTAGATGTTGAGCATCTTCTCTTGTCGTAATCATGGCTACCGGACCATCTAACTGGTACAAAAGAAGTGCAATATTCCAGTGGAACTGCAACGGTTTGCAGAATAAGAGTGGAGATTTTCGTAAATTCGTCGCTCAGCACGGGTTTCCGATTTTGTGTATTTTCGAAACAAGAGTATCCACTAACTTTCGCTTGTCCAATTATGTGGTGTACCAAGCAGACCGTCCTGCTGCAAAAAGCAGAGTGATGTTGTGTGTGAGACGCGATATTCCGTCGACACTTGTGGCTACTTCAAAAACAGATGCGCCGGAATTTGTTAGATGCAAAGTGAAGTTTTGGTAACGTTACTGTAACTGTAGTTAGTGTTTACGTGCACCCTCAAGCAAACGATTCATACGCAGAGTTGGCTGCAGTGTGTAGATCTGACCATGATCCCATAATTATATGTGGTGATTTTAACGCGCACCATGAATTTGGGGTAGTGAGCGTTGTAGTGTAAGGGGATCTGCTATAGTAAAAATGTGCGAAGATTATGGTTACACTATACTAAATGATGGTTCTCCAACGTTTTCTACGGGGGCATAACTACTGCAGCGTACTAGACATTACTGTGTGCTCCTCTGAATTAGCGGCTGGAGCAGACTGGACTGCAGACGCTGACACAAGAGGAAGTGACCACTTGCCAGTATTCATATATCACCCAAAGTTGAAGAAAACAAGAAATAACCGCACAACAAGAATTACAAACTGGGCAATCTTTCGAGAACTACAGAGACAAAATCTTGAACCCTGTTCTGACGCAGAAACGTATGCATCGAAGATAAAAAATTTTCTAACAAAAGCAACTCGTACAGTACCCATTCCAGATGGGTATTCGGGTGTTGACGCTGAATATGAGAGGCTTCGGGCAATACGACGCCGATCTGAAAGAAGATATCGCAGGTCAGGTAATTTAGAAGATTTCAAGGTTGCACAGAAAGTACACACTACAATGCGTAACCAACTGCAGAAGCTTTCAACCAAAAGGTGGCAAGATTTATGTGCCTCACTTTCCCCATTTACCTCGGCGACTCAACTGTGGAACATGGTACGCGCCCTCCGACAGCCAGTAGTCCACTCGAGACCACTACAGGCTCTAGCGCTGTCTCGAGGAGTTAGCGAACGTGTGATTGCCGAAGAATTTTGCGATCTATACTGAGAAATGGAGAGACCCGCCCAAACGAGCGAATATAAATCCTCAGCAGAATCAGCTTCGGAGTTTGTAACAAAGTCCTCTGCGATCAGTTCATCAGATCTGGATGACAGCTTCACACCAGAGGAGCTCCAATATGTGTTGTCTTCAGCAAAACGAACAAGTTCACCAGGAACAGATGGAGTTACATACGCTGCTCTTGCTAATTTGTGCAGAAAGGAAAATTACACCTGTTGGACATCTATAATAAAATTTGGCAAGAAGAAAAAGTTCCGGAAAGTTGGAAGATATCAAAAGTAGTACCGTTGCTAAAGCCAGGGAAGAGCCCTATGCAGTTGGACTCGTTTAGGGCCGGTTAGTTTGACAAGTTGTTTTTCAAAAGTGATGGAAAAAATGATCAATGAACAAATTTTATGGTGGCAAGACATGAAAAAACTACTACCAGAAAGCATAGCCGGCTTCAGAAGAGGTAGATGCACAATGGACTGCATTCTGGATTTGGTCACAGATGTGGAAAACCAACGAACGCAAGGAAACATCACTGTCGCTGTATTCCTTGATGTCCACCGAGCATACGACACAGTGAGTCACGTTCACGTTCTGGAAGGCCTGGCGTTACAGGGATTCAAGGGCAAGATACTGCGTTGGATCGCTGACTTCCTGAAGCACCGGAAAATTTTTGTAGTTACGCAGGAGGGCCCAACGTCAGAACATGTCGTCAGCCAAGGAGTGCCACAGGGCAGCGTACTAAGCCCTACTCTCTTTAATGCAGTCATGGCGCAGCTCCCGTATAATCTTCCACCCAACATCAGATGTTCAGTATATGCTGATGATATAAGTATATGGACGTCTGGTCCATCGTTTTTGGATATACAACAAACTCTACAAGAAGGATTGAATAATGTACACCATTTTCTAAAAAAAGAGGTATGGCACTGAGTCTGGCCAAAACAGCCATACTTCCGTTTACATTAAAAAGACCTGGAAATTTCCAGATTATTCTGCAAAATCAGCCTATTAAATGGTTAAAACTCATAAATTCTTGGGAGTAATTTTAGACCGGAGACTAACATGGTCGCCTCATGTCCAGTCCCTGGAACAAAAAGTGAATCAGGCCATTCGAATCCTCCGGCATCTCTGCGGGGCCAAATGGGGGGTACTACAGAGTCGTTATTAGCCCTACATGTTGCCTGGATACGCCCCATCGTAACTTACTCACTGCCCCCGCTGCATGGACTCCCAGCCTCCACCGAAAGGAGACTTCACTTGTTATTGGCAAGGAGCTTGAGAGTATGTCTGGGTTTACCACGGTCAACTTCCAGTGATTTAGTGTATGCGGAGGCTCGAGAGCCACCTTTGGCAGTACTGCGAACTAAAGAAACATTTCGAAATTTATTTAGAATTTTCACGCAACATGAAAGTCATTTTTTATCTGGTGCATTAACACGAAGAACGGCAACGAGACTACAGGATACTATATCATCATTTCAAGCAGCAGTACCAGAATTTAAACAATGGAAACCTTCAAAACCACCTTGGACGCTGCCACTTCTCAACGTTATCTGTGAAATAGACGGCATAGAGAAGAAAGCAGCCATGGCACCTCTAGTAGCGGCACAGTTGGTACTTCATCAGCTTCACGTAATGCATAATGAAAAAACGAAGATATATACAGATGAATCATGCACAGAAGAAGCGTCAGCCTGTGCGGTCTTTATACCTGAAATTCAGGAAAAGAAGATGTACAAATTATCGCACAAATCTTCATCGACGACAGCAGAGTTGGTGGCTATCTTTGAAGCAGTTAGGCTTATCTGCGAGAATCCAGATCCACGAAAATGGGTGATATGCACTGATAGCAAACCTGCTCTTCAGCTAATCAGAAATGTGAGATCACCTTACAGAAATGGTGAAATACCACAATGTATCGCAGAAACTGTGGAATATGCCTCATCGCAGGGTCACAACATCGTATTCCAATGGATACCCAGCCACATTGGAATAAAGGGAAATGAAGATGCTGATAGTCTCGCGAAGAAAGCATTGAAGGAAGGACGAGATTGCACAATCCCTATATCTGGGACGGATATTCGACATTTTATATCGCAAGGAGCTAACCATTGTTCGATGGAGAAGTGGTTTGAGAGCCCTAAATCAAAGGAAACGGTACTTTATGAAGTTGATCCACACAGAAAAGTTTCCATAGCGACAGACCTTCCACGACACCTAGAGACATTGATCCACCGACTTAGATTGGAAGTAGCATACACAAACAGCTTCCTGCACAAGATACATCGATCCAACTCACCGGAATGCCATTGTGGTCATGCAGAAGAAAATGTTCGCCATATTCTTTTGGAGTGCATTAAATACGCGAAAGAAAGAGAAAAATTAAAGAACAAATTAGCAAGTTTGGACAGACGGCCCCTCACAATAAAGAAACTACTTGGACCATGGCCTGAGATGCATCTTCAGAAAAAGGCAATAATCTTCCTGACAGACTTTTTAGTGGAGACCGGACTGGACAAGCGCCTATGACTGACAGCCAGAAATGGGTATTATGTAAAGTGTGGTCATGTATATACTGGCATTAGAGTACTAAGGTGTGCGTGTAAGTAATTTATGACTGTGCGAACTGCGTGAAGAAAACTGTGTATTGACATGTTATTTGAACTGGTTTCAGTTTGCTATTATGTGTTTTTTTTTTCCTTTTCCGTATTGTTAATTTTGGGGTACCGTTCTGTATTATTCTTTTATTTTTCGCTGCAGAACTCTGTGATATGGAGTAGCCGAGGCAATAGACTCCTCAACCTCTCCACAGCAAAACAGTTAAAACAGAACAGAACAGAACAGCTTACAATGAATGTGAGAGCTTGAATGAATGAAAAATAAATGGACGTGCTTGAGGCTAAACAGTCTAAATTAACACACTTGTGCTTGAACGCAAGTTCATACGTGCCATCATAGAGGCTGTCGTCATTGTTTTTAGTAGTAGCCTCATACGGGTCGGCAACTTTAGGTATTGTGTCCCCCCCCTCCCAAAGTAAAGCTCTTTGCCCTTGTAAAGCAAACGTGGTGCGTGTCTTGTTGACCTACCTGTAATTACTTTCATTGCTTTGTCTTTTTATTAAAGTGAGCACCTTAGATGAGCGTAATAAAATTTCAAAATTGACTTCCGGTGGCGCCAACGCGAGGTATGTAAAAACTTGTCTTCCCGTGATAACATCGCCCTAGGACGTCGTGGTGAGCCTCATCGAACTCACCCAGTCGTTTTATTTCGTGTGGTACGATGGCTAATTATTACGGTTGACACAACATGTTTGCTCTGGGTAATAATCGTGCCCTGCCACGGTGGTCTAGTGGCTTAGGTACTCGGCTGCTGACCCACGGATCGCTAGATCAAATCCCGGCTGCGGCGGCTGCATTTCCGATGAAGGCGGAAATGTTTTAGGCCCGTGTGCTCAGATTTGGGTGCACGGTAAAGAACCCCAGGTGGTCGAAATTTCCGGAGCCCTCTAATACGGCGTCTCTCATAATCATATGGTGGTTTTAGGACTTTAAACCCCACAAATCAATCAGTCTGGGTAATAATGTTGAATGATTCCTAATTTAGTTTTTTTTCTACCCAACATATTTGAAGGGTCTTTAAAAGCTGCCCATTAAATGTAAATATAGGCTCCTAGGCTCGAACTGAAATCAATATTTTAAAGATATTACAATATTCCAATAGCATGGTGAAATATCGTTTGAATAAAAGAAATTAAAATAGCGTACTACAAAATGGCTTCTGTTTGTGCTGTAATAAAGTTTTTATTTATCGTAGAAAAAATGTTTCTTGTGTACGTGCTATATACGTTTCTGAAGTTTGTACTGCACGCCAATGTAATTTCTTCTTCTTACGCGTGTAAGGAATCAGGAATTGCAGACTATCGAGAAAAGCAAATAGTAGAGAGAAGGAAAACAAGAAATAAAAGAAAAAATACTTCAGCAAGAGCATCGCCGAACGCGCATTGAGCAGCGATGGATAACTAAGTTGAGAGGAGCTACCCAAAGATCGAGTAGGGTTTTGTTGTGGCTGTGTTGCACGAGATATTGAGAAAACAAGCTTCGTGTATTTTCCTTGGCTAGATCAGAAACATGAAAGGAGAGGGCGGGTAGCAAAAGAAGCGAATCGTTTCGAAGCGCGCTCTCACAGTGACTCGAAATTGGATTTGCCACGAACTTCGAGTTTCCGGAGTGGACAGGTTAGCGCGTGATAGATATCGAGTAGTGGCTTCTCTCTTCTCCGCGTCTTTGAGCAGAAAGAGGGAAAGAGTGATGACGAATGCCGTTTCAACACTGTTCGTGAGTAATGTCAGTCTATACCGGAGAAGTTTCTGCAGAAACAAAAGTTACAGTGTAGAGTGGACTCGATACAGTGGAGAAGAAAAAACTTTGAGGGTTTCACTTTATTTGGTTTAGTTCAGCTACAGTTGTGATATAATTTGTGCAATCGACAACCACCGGTTTGTCGATTGCACGAGGCCACAAGTAATTGCCTTTGTGAATCTTTATTAGTGTGAGTAATCACTTTCTTAACAATTCTTCCGCCATGTGGGATTCCGCGGAACTTATTGGCAATAATCGGTATGTAAGTCTTTCGAGCTGTTGATAAACTCGACCAATCCCCAAAACGAATTTTTCTCTTAGTAAGAGACTTTCTTGTTTTAGAAATGCTTACACATTCCCGTATGAGAAAAATTAGTGGTTGTCGAATTGTCAGTTGTTTCTTTCACATTTCGTGTTCAGGTTGTAAGAGCTGTGTAATAAGTCACGATCGCGCTTACACCTACCAAAGTTCAGGAAACGTATTCACGTAAATGATTTACTGTTAGTACTGTCCATAACAGCAAAGAGCCATAAACCATGTTAGATTTATTTACAAATAAGACCAGCCAGAGCCGGCATGAACTTGAAGCGGAAAAACGCCGTGAAGTAGGCCCCTGTTTACCTACTTGAGGGTCATCAACCCCAACGTGCTGAATTATGAGTTTAAATCATAACTTACGAGCCTTTATTGCCATGAAAGATCGCTAAATTTTGTAGATATGTGTTGCATCATCACATTAATGACATTATTTGGCCCTTGATGTCAAGATTTTTACAGGATCCCACATTCTTCTTGCTTCACTGCGCCTAATATGCCGCTTACATTGTGACGATTCCCTCTTCGATTCTTCCCGGACTCTGCTCGCTCTATATACACGTTTTGTGCAGTAACCACACTACAAAGAAAAAGTTGTTGGGCAGTCGTCTGCGACTATACCATCATGACACGCTACAGTTCAAGTAAAAACAAAAGGAGTTACAGACGACACTTTCTCTCGGTGACCATGATCGAAAACAGAACCGACTTCTTTCACACGTCAACTCACGGACACGACTAATACCCCGTTAGATGATTCTCTCCTCCTGTCAGACGTCGTGTTCTTAGAATTCTCGTTCCACTTTTCTGTGTGTTCCTGCGAGTATAAATCCACTTTTCTCCAACAATTGCCTTCGCAGAATCTCCTTTGCTGAAGTTATGTCAACTCGCTGCTGTATCTGATTTTGCTCCTTCGTCTCCAATCCACCTTATACGTGATACAATTTCATGTCGGACCAATAATAGGTAGCTTTATGTAATCGCAGAGCAGTTACTTGCTTGTATACAGCAAAGTATGAAGCAAAGTATGAAGCAAAGTGTAAAGCAAAGGAACATCCAGTGATGCTTGTAGAAAGCAAATGAACAACCAATGTTCACCTTCTTTTTCTTGTTTTTATCTTACCCATAACGGCCCCGATTGATGTGACGGTGCATTCTTTGAATTTTATTATTTGCTGGTGCCTGTGGGTATGTTTGAGCTCTAAAGGACATACTTTCGCTGTTGTTTATGAATGCACTTTTTACTAATGCAAGTGAAGCATTACAATGTGACTCAATATTATGCGAACTCATCCTTCACTATATAGATCGCGAAGATATATGTTTCATTCATCTGATCACTCATGTAAGAAAGTAACTTTTGTTGTTATGGTTTTTCAAGAGGAGTTTCAGTCCCCTTTTCTCCTTAGCCCAAAAAATTAGTAGTGGTTGAAACAATCCTCTTCCAACTTTCTGAAGCGGAGAATCGAAGCATATATTGCCTCCAAATCGACTTTTCTTGTCAAGCCATTTAAAAAGTTACCGCGAGTACCCACAGTACTCACAATACTAAAAAGGACCGCGAGTACCCACAGTACTCGCGGTCCAACCCAGACAGAATTGGGATAAATGTGCTTGGAACCAATTTTCCACGATATGGAGTACGATTTGAATGATATGTGGGGTTTAACGTCCCAAAACCGTAGTGTGTAACCAGTCTTACATATTGACCTCCAAGGTGGTGCCGGTGGGAGATTTCTTCTGTGCATTGTTGAACAATAAAATATAGTGCTCAATGTACATGCCAATGTCTGCTAAGGGGGAATGAGAGGCAGGAGAATTCGGCTTTTAGTTAACGCGCACGCTGCGAATTTTTTATTGTTCAACAAGGCACAGAAGACAAGAAAGGGTTGCTTCGTTATACTCGCAGGGGGTAACCTCCTAGGTTTTAGAAAGGTTTAGTGAGCGTTGGGCCGCAGTGCCATGAATACAGTGAACTAGTATATACCATGAACTCGAGGTGGTTAAATGTGGGAAGTAGACACGAAGCGCAAGCCGTAAGAAAGTATGCGTGCACCTCCTCTCGTTCAGTCCTTGGAATGTCCGCTGGATGGCGGTGCTTCTATATGAGGATTATATGATGAAAAGATGCGAGATGGTGGCACTTGGAGTGTTGAATAGGTGGACGAACTGACAAACAGACAGATGCATGAACGGACGCATGGATGGCTGCACGGACGGATGGACGCATGGACGGACGCAGGAGCAGATGCATGGACGAAAGCAGGGACGGACGCACAGATGAACGTGCGGACGCATGAACACACGCACGCATGGACGGTCGGATGGACGCATGGGCGGCCACACAGACGCACGCATGGATTGACGGAAACAAGAACGAGTGGACGGACGGATGCTTCGCCCCACTATCCATCATACACTCCGTGGATATGCTGTCATTTCTTTAAACACACTCGGCCAACACTAAAGCCCAAGGGACGGCCTAGTGCTCTCCCATAGTAGAGTGCCAAGTGCTCTAAATCATTCATCACTTTTTCTGTACACACACTCTTCGTTTGCAGGTTTCGATCCTGTGAAGGGCAGTGCTTGCCGTGAATGCTTGAATAAATTTCTGTCAGCAGGGCCTTATCAAGTGTGAGGCCCATGGGACAGCTATTTGCGCTCCCATAGTAGATTACCAAGTGCTTTAAATCATTATCCACTGTTTTCTAAACACAATCTGAAAACAGTTAAAAACGCCTATATGAGACAGGGAAGTTTATTACAAACTAGAAACAGCACTTCAGTTGAGTACAACTGTCTGGGGTACGAAATCACTTCAGTGCACGTACAAACAAGAGAACATAGACACACTGCAACTTACAGCACTGCAAAGCTCTCACAGATCAGGAATCACTGAAAGAAACAAAGGAAAAGGAAACACGAAAAACACCAACTTCAAGCAGAATCTCATAATATGTGCGATTAGAGATAAGACTTTTTTTTGTATTCTTGCCAGAGAGTTTTAAAACGTCAGTAAATGAAATTCAATATTCTCATTCCGCGCTCAAAAAAAAAAAGACTTGTATACCCTCGGTATGATGAAGGCTTCTTCACCCTGCGTTTATATCTGTTCGGTAAGGTACCGAACGTTAATCATTCTTATCTTCTGTAACGCTGGGTATGCAGCGCGTTGGGGCCGTCGGCGTGCTTCGGCCATACAGCGCTGACGCCACAAGACGAACAACGTAACGTAAAGTACGAGTTGTTCAAATAAGCCCCTCCTGCGCTGTATTGCTTGTTCACAAGCATGGTTCTTAAGCCGGTAAGACAAAGCTCATTTACACTATGTACACAGAACAAAGATCTCATAACATTTCAGTAATAAGGGCGCATACATTTTGGCACAATTATTTACCAAGAAAAACATAACTACGTTACAATGAAGACGTCATAGCCCTAATATACATGACAATGTTGGCATACATGTATACAAAAACTCAATGTGATATCATGATACAATGAATAATATAACGATAGAGTAGATGCAATGAAACAAAATTGGTTGCAAACGAAATCTTGAATAAATACTCAACGGGAGCTCCTTAGCACCCCGTCGGTCGGAAAATGAGTTGTACCCTTTTGTGTTCAACGCTGACGAAGGGGCGCTACCAATGCCGCAGAAACTCGTGCTCCCCTCCACGAAGAAAAAAAGCTCCTCGGAGAGGAACGCGAATATCTCTCCTCTCATTCGGCCCAGTATCGGCCACAAAGCACGCCGGCGGCAATTCGCAGCTACAGCCTCACATCGGTTTCGCCAAAAGCAGAACAGCCGTGCAACTGTTAAAAGAGCCGCAAAGTGCCCGCTCGAAAATCGGCCATTGGACACGAATGTTCACACACCCTGTCCCCGAAAACCGCTATGGACCACTCGCCAAAAAGGGCGGGAGACCACACATTCAATCGTCACATGTCGATTGGTCTCCACTATGGCGCATTTGGGGCAAGTGGAAATGCGTACTACCTGCCTTGGCTACAACCAATCTCGGGTGGGAAGCAAGCCCCAGCCCGGCCGCCAGGCAAAGTCCCGGAGATTCCCTGGCAACACTGCTGCAGTGATTGGTTTCCAAGGGCGGTTCGTTATAGATTGACGATGCTAGGGCACCAAGGGCTGTAAAACGGCCCCCCATTGTGTCCACCACTTCAGAATCGGCCACCTCTATCTCTGAGCGCGTGGCCTTCAAACGTCGGCGAAATGCCAGAAGGGCTCGATACAATGGTTGTAATTCAATTGATTGGGGACCTTGGTTTATTTGGCTATCCGGCAGGGAGTTGATTCCAGATAGTAGCGAGCCAGCGTCTGAACAGACGGGCCATCATTTCTCAGTATTCTCAGTAAAGTGGGGAGGCACAAAGTAGAAGCCATGACGGAAACGTCGGGGAATGCAAAACCGCCTTGATCTCGTGGTTCAGCTGATGCAGGACTAGATAACAATTCTGTGCCACCAAACAAAAAAAAGATAAACTGATGCAGTTTTGCACCTTCCTGCAGATGTGGTGCGGCGGCTTAACAGAATGGCAAAAGTACCAAAATTTTCCGAGGTACACCGTTTGAGATACATATCAGCGTTCGAAGAGGGGAAAATCGAAGTGCCTGGCTGCTTTTATATCAATTTCGCGTCATATTCGTCCAACCATCTTACCCTCCCATGCTAATTTTGGTTCACGCCAAGATAAAGGAGTGACTACGAAAGCACACAAACGTAAGCGGCTAGATAGATAGATAGATAGATAGATAGATAGATAGATAGATAGATAGATAGATAGATAGATAGATAGATAGATAGATAGATAGATAGATAGATAGATAGATAGATAGATAGATAGATAGATAGATAGATAGATAGATAGATAGATAGATAGATAGATAGATAGATACGCTCAAAGTCACTGAAGTTTGCTAAGAAATGCTTCGCATTTAAGACAACCATTGTTGAATTTAGAGGACTTCACGTGTGTTTCGTGAGAACGGACTTTTATTAAAATGCACCTCCCTATGACATTTCGTAAACGGCATTATCGATGGCGAACAACGTTAGGGTAAGCGGCGCAAGAGCCAGGAAACATTTTTTTTGCGCAATTTATCACGAAAGAGTGAGCGATAGGTGCTAACAGAAAAAGCTGATGCCTATGCAGTGTTCTAAGGCATGCTGCGAAAACAGATCTGCAAGTGTACGCCTGTCGTCATTTCCACCTAGGCACACTAAAACGAACTTTTCTCTTGGAGGTTATTGTTCTCGCATTTAGCCTGCATATAATTTTTTTTTCATTTATTTATATATGTATGATCTGTAAATTATTACGTTCTGTGAACTCTACTAATAACTCTCCTCTGACAATTCCAGAGTCAATGCCATATTGTCTCAGTGCATAGTCTCTGGCCTGTTCCGTGCCTACTTTGGCCTTAACGTCGCCAATTTGTATAGTTACTGCGTTTTTCTATTAATAATTGCTGACTGTACGTCTTCGTAAAACCGTTCAATCAAATGATCATCATCATCATCCGATATAGGTGAGTAGGCCTGTACCACCTTCATTTTGTACTTTTTGCTAAACATAATTATGATACTTGCCACCCTCTCACTGATGCTACAGCATTTCTCTATGTTGCCAGCGATATTCTTGTGTATAAGAAACGCGACCTCTAGTTGAGTTCTGTCAGCTAATTCATGATAGCCTAAAACGTTACTGTTATTTAGCACTGTGTCACATGGACACTGTTCACGTGTTATCCTAACTTCTCTGAGCCTTATTACATACACTTTAACATCCTATAGTTGCCCGAACAGCACACCCATAGAATAGCTTCACTAGATAGCGTTCTAGCGTTGACCATAGCAAACTTCTGATTGCAATGGTGGCCTGTCAAGCCCCAGAAATTCTTAACACCCTCCGCAGCGTTGCAGGTCTGACCGCAGCCTTGGACAGTTCCTTCGCAGCCGCTGCAGACAGAGAGCCGAGAGTTAAATGGTGCGTAAAGGCCAAGTACTGCACCAGGGTGGCCAATCCTGCTCCGGTGAGGGAGTGCATCTTGCCGGTACTAACTTACGGAGCATAAACCTGGAGGCTTACAAAGACAGTTCAGCTTATAGTGAGGACGACACAGCGAGCTATGGAAAAATGATAGGTGTGCCCTTGATTTGATTGATATGTTATGTGGGGTTTAAAGTACCTAAACCACCATAAGAATATGAGAGACGCCGTAGTGGAGAAATTCGGAAATTTCGACCACCCGGGGCTCTTAACGTGCACCCAAATCTGCACACACGGGCCAACAGCTTTACCGCCTCCACTGACAATGCAACCGCCGCAGATTTTCTGTCTCACCTTCTCGCGTTTGCCTTGTTTTAGAATCTAGTCTCTTAGTTTAGAGCCAGTTCGTCTTGCACATTCCTCTAATGCCGAATACAAAGCATGCTACGCTCGGAAATATTACGAGGCTTTGTGCAATATACGACTATGTGGTGTATAATGCGTACATTCAAGTGCGAGCGAGTTAAGGGCGAGGCATAAAGTTAGGCGGGCAGTGTCACACAGGTCCCGTTAATTAGGGAGGCGATCGCTAATTCCAAGGGCCGAAGTATCAGTCCCCCGAACCGCACCACGAAAGCGTGGACAATTTAGAAGTGGTCCTTTTTGGCGCGCCAGCGGACGCCGGCTGTGGCCCAAAGAACAAGTCAGAGCCGAGAGTTCATAAACAAACAAAATTATATTCTCAATAATGGCAGATCGAAAACAATACACAAGAATGCCCACTCCACAATAGTTGCATACAATATGTCACCAATCAAACAACGTACTACAAAGTACAATCAGCCACACTCAAAACAACGGACACAGACAACAATACACACTACAACGCAGTCGCATGCATTGAACAACCAAGAGACTTAAAGACTGAAGAGATAGAAAACCTATTCAGTCCAAAGTCCTTGGAACAAAAGTCTGAATGATACTCTTCCGAGAATCACTCACTCAAAGTCCAGCGTTGTTGTCGTTCCGCTGCCCCCTGAAGTTTCTCTTCCAGGAAACCTCGCGTCTTCAAATGGCCACTCTCCAAGCTTCAAACTTCTTCGCCGGAAACACGTCGGCTTCACACACGCAGCTGTTGCCACGCGTCTTCGCTCGATAGTGGTAAACTCACGCTCTTGCCTGTAGCTCGAGCCTTCACCCCTCAGGTGGAAATCCTCTTCTTCTTCTCCTTTGTCGCTACCGACAAAACCTTCGCCGACTACACGGCGGAATACCCTACGCGCTCTGGCGCTAACCTCCGTCTTCTCCTGATCTCTCGTCTCCGCTGCTCGGTTAAATACCTTCTGCGCGAGATTCCAGAAGGTTCTCATCATTTCGTCGGCGCGATACGCAGCGAAGGCTGGGGAGAGGCGAGACGGTTCGAATGCCCTCCGCGTCGGATGACTCAACTCGGTCTGACCACGCCTATTTCCTTCTGGAACTTTCCAGCGCTTGCTAGGCCACCGTTGTGGGGTGAGGAGGTTCGTCGGCGAAGCCACGCTTCCGAGAGGAGAGCGCGCGCCCCGGGGAGCCTTGGATGTTTGTTTTCCTTTTTTTTTTCTTTTGACCTCGCGGCGTCTCTTTCGCGCGTTATCGCAAGAATTTGGCGGCGCGCCCATTTTTTAGCGCTCGTTCTGTGACAGGCAGATAAGATTAAGAAGCCTGCCGGTATACCGTGATAGAAGAAAGAACAGAACTGCTTCATGAAAGAAACATTAGATATGCCTTTGCGCTGCAGTGGGCCTAGTCAGGCTGATGATAAGTAGATCTGAATAAGAAAGACACGCAGGAAAAGACAAGACGCTTAGGCACTGTACTTTCCAGCGCGTTTCTCTACGATATAAAAGAGGATAAATATCGAAAATAAAGATTGATATGTGGGATTTAACGTCCCAAGATTACAAAATAGGATGGATGGAAGGAAAAATAGATCTCACATCCACTCAATGCAACGCGACGCAATTTTTACGACCTCTTGAAGAACTCGCAATATTCTAAACAACGCAGAGATTCCTTTGAAAACCTGAAGTGTGGAAGCAGGTCTAGAACATACTTCCTGGGCTGTCTTTGCGGTGATGGCGCAACTATATAGCTCCTCCAACAAAGCCGAGACCATTGTTTCGTACGGCGCTGTAACAGGTACAGTCACAGTGGAAGTGCCCGGATGTCTCCTCGCTTCCTGATTGTCGCAAGAAGGGCGTTTGCGCCATCCTAATTGTAATAGAATATGCATCATTGAATGCCACGTCAAACCACAGGTCGCACCGAGGTGTTTATTCTGCTCGCGGTGTGCCCTGTGGAAGGAGTAGTTTAAGACGCATATACAAGCTCCGAATACGTGTGTTGGCAACGTCGACGTTGAGGCTGCAATTGATGACCGGTTCTTTTTTGAAAGAAGCGCATTTGGCAAGATCGTTAAATCGCATGCAGTTGGTGGCAGACGAAAACACTGAGAGAAGCGAAACGGAGCAATTTTATCGACGGGATATTGACATGAAAATACACGCTAAGGGATTTCTACCCCTCGTAGTGTGATGGAACGAGGGGGAGCCTTAAGCATGAATCGATATACTTGCAGTGTGCGCGCACTAAAAACAAACAGCAAGAAAAAAGGAAAGAGAATAGAGTTCGTGGGGTTTTGCAGGAAGCTCTACATATCGCAGCTCTCCATGCATCGACCGATGCGTCGTTTGTTCAGCAGGAGAATGCACCCATAGTGACAGGCTGTCGGACGATGATTGATGGATGCAAAGTATAGAGGATTTGTGAAGTATCTTGCCGAGTCGGGGGCTCGAACGATGTGAGGCGCGACGCGTGTCAAAAGCTTGAAATATTTCAGTGTATTACATTGAAATTATTATGAAAGCACAATATTTGTTGATGCGACACTTTCGTCAACTGAACAATCACTTTAACATAGGCGCAATGAAAAGAAGGTGAGAAAAATGAAAGCATATCCAAGGAGTGAATGATGATGAGTGGGTCGAAGCATCTGTCAGCCCCTCCGTGCTTTCGTCCGTCCGCGCGACCATCCGTGTGTCCATCGATGCGTCCGTCCGTCTGTCCGTGCATCCATCCGTCCGTACGTTCACGCGTCCGTCCATCTGTCCGTCCGTCCTTTAGTCTGTCTGTCCCTCCGTCCGTGCGTGCATCTAGTGAAGACTCCAAGTACCGCCATCTCGCATTCCCTGTGGCACATACCCGCTCCGCCTGTCCATCCATCCGTCCGTCCATCTGATAGTCTGTCTGTCCGTTCGTCCATGCGTCCATCCGTGCGTGCATCTATTGAACACTCCACGTACAGCCATCTCGCATACCCTATGGCACATATCTGCTCCGCGCGTTCGTCCATGTCTGTCCGTCTGCTAGTCTGTCCGTCCATCCGTCCGTCCGTCTATGCGTCCGTCCATGCTTCCGTCTAGTGAACACTCCAAGTACTGCCATCTACCATCTCGCATCTAGGTGGCTACCTACGACAACAACGGAGGATGGACAAACCCATGCCTTAAGGAGCTTCGCCCCAGAAAAGTCGCTGAGAAACACTGTTTTGTATCGGCATTTGGGTATAGACGCGTCGACTATATGTTTTGAAGTCATAATTTGCTATATGCTAAGCTACTTTATTGTAGCGATAAGGCGCATTTGTCTACATGACGTTCTCTTGTAAATGGAAACAATGGCCTTGTGTGGACAGACAGGAATTTTACAGGGGGTGAAAAATACGCGATTAGCGCGTCTCTCTGTTCATAATAGTGCACTAGAGGAAATCAGAGAAGGTGCTTCTTGGTTGGGCCAATAATTTATAAAACGATGCTTGTTTTGCTGTTATGGCTTTCAGAATTCGGTGGTGGTGTCATACGCAGGAATCCTGGTGCCAGCGATTGTACAGAAATAGGGCCTCGAAGGTGACACTTTTACGTTTGTGCCCGTTTGCAAATAATTGATGCTCCTAATCGGGAGCTTGTCGGTGATCAGTCGTTTATAATATGTCAATCTCATAATCTGTCGAGATCACTTGTCACATGTCATTTTTGCCTACATGAGCACGCATGGAGATCGTTGTTTTCTTAAGCAAACGAAGTCTCACTGCTATGTACATAAATGATGGTCCAATTCCCGGCATGCAGCGAAAAAGAGTTCGAGAGGGATAACATTGTGCAATGCAACAGAAAGATAGAAAAGTAGTACGTAAGGAACGGAAAATGCCAAGCTTCCCTTTGCCCCTCATTTGCTGACAAAAGTAGTGCTCCTAAATTTCTTTCTTTCTTTCTTTCTTTCTTCCTTTCTTGCTTTCTTTCTTTCTTTCTTTGCTTCTTTTTTCCTTTCTTTTTGTATTTCCTTTCTTTGTTTCTATCCGTAGTTGACCTCACTAATTGACTTCCCGGTATGCAGCCTTCGAGCCCCATTAGCATTAATCGTGGGCAGTCGTGGATAAACTCCCCCACTCTCTCCTTGTTTGCTCGCTGTCAGACTTGTTTTCGATTCTGTCGTCTGGCCGCGTCTTCTACTCTTCGCAAGTTCACTGAGTTTTATCTTGCTCGCATCTTGTTGTTTCTGTTTGCTCCATCGAAGTGAGCTATTCCAACCAAATGCTCGTTGCATGCTTTTCTTTAAAATGAATAATGAAATGGAAAGAGAGAATAAAGACGCGATGTGTCAGGTGGCAGTTTTCAACTTCTGTTTAAATTCGTAGGCACTTCAATTGTCATCAGTGAATAGCAAGAACATTCGGGAACTTGCCTGTGTGAGCTGTGCATGGGGCGCTTTTTGTTCATTTTTCGTGTCGGAACTTCTTATTTTTAGGATTTTAGTAACTTCTCCGAAACCGTGTTGAACGTCGATTTAAGTGGAGCGGCTGAATAAAGCTATGTGAAATAGCTGACATCGAGACAGAGATTAACGTGGAGAACAAATGATTGATACAGCGAGTGCTATGTAGCAACACGAAATTGTGGTCCGGAGTTGTAGTTTATGAACAGGTTTTTCCAACCGAACGTCGTTTTGGGTATTCAGCAAAAACCAGTGTAGGGAAGGCTGGAAATTTTTCGCTGGGTTCTTTAGAGGAATGAATGAACGGACAACTTGGTTGATGAATAGACGTATGAATGAACCAATGGACAGGCAGAATAAAAAAATGGCAGCATATCCACGGAGTGAATGATGGAGAGTGGGGCGAAGCTTTCGTCCGTCCATTCGTCCGTCTGTGTGACCGTCCATGCGTCTGTTCGTGCGCCCGTCCCTGCGTTCGTTCATGCATCCGCCCCTGCGTCCTTTCATGCGTCTATCCATGCATCTGTCTGTGTCCGTTCGTCCATCTATTCAACACTCCAAGTCCCACCATCTCGCATCTTTTTATCATATATTCCCCATATAAAAGCACCGCCATTCAGTGGACATTCCAAGGACTAAACGAGAGGTGGCACACGCACACTTTCTTACGGCTTGCGCTTCGGGTCTACTTCCCACCTTCAACCACCTTGAGTTTTTGGTATATGCTAGTTCACTGTACTCATGGCACTGCGGCCCAATGCTCGCTAAACCTTTCTAAAACCAAGGAGGTTACGCCCAGCGAGTATAACGTAGCAACCTTTTCCTGTCAGATAGTGCTCAATGTACATGCCAATGGCTGCTAATGGGGATCACAGCGTGCGCGTTGACTAAAAGCCGAATGCTCCTGTCTCCCATTCCCCATTAGCAGCCATTGGCATGTACATTGAGCACTATTTTCTATTGTTAAATAACGCACAGAAGAAATCTCTCACCGGCACCACCTTGGAGGTCAAATGTTATACCTATTTCGGGTATGTGCCACTGGTGGTTACGTACTACGAGGGACGCACAAGCCACGCCATAAGGAGCTTCGCCCCTAAAAGAGGTGTTGATTGGGAATAAAATATTCGTATATGTCGATGTTCGCACACAGAAAACAGCACTATGTCTGAAGCACAACAACCTGCGCAACACACACACACACACACACACACACACACACAAATATGAAAGTAGATGCGCTTTCACATAACAACTGTTTATTCTAAACAGTTGTTATGTGAAAGCGCATCTACTTTCATCTTTATAACCTTGCGGTAACCGAAGTTATTCTTCTATATATATAGACCCCGAGTAGTTAAAGGCTTAGGACTTCCTAAAAAGCTCTTTTTTGCCCCACACCGAACCGCCAGTGCCAGGAGGGGCCGTCTGATCGGGACGAATGCGTTGGTGAACGGAAACATACACAGACCGCTGACATCAGAAAGGTGAAGGGGAGAGGGGGGAGAGAGATGAGGGGGAAGTGGAGGAAGAGTGGAAGGGGGCACCCGAGGGGCGTCCACCGTATATTATTTTTCTCTTTTTCTCTCTTTTATTTCTTTTCTTTCCTTTTTCTTTTTTTCGTTTTTCCATTTTTTCTTTAATGTCTTTTTTTCCTCTTTCCTTGCCCTCCGATTTGAGATTGTATAAAGCTAAGCACCAACAAACTGTATCTTTAATCCTGATGAAGGCCAGACTCTAGGCCGAAACGTCGAAATAAACCACGTTGTGACCGCTCACGGACTACTGGACTATATATATATATATATATATATATATATATATATATATATATATATATATATATATTATATATATATATATATATATATATATATATATATATATATATATATATATATATATATATATACGTGTAACTTGATTGCGACAGCTACATCGGAAATTGACGACGATAGTGAGCAAGAAGTATACGGTGCAAAAAGTACACCCAGATCAACTGCATATGCTGTGGCGGAACTGTACAGTATTAGATATCGATGACTTGGTGTGTTTGGGACGATCGGATTGCATGCTGGAATAAATGAGGCTGGGGACTTTACTCGTAAGAACACATTGCGGTGTATATTATACGCTTTGAATTTGGACTCAGCGATGTAGTTAATGCTGAGCGATAAAAAAGCTTATTAGTCCTTGTTTCAATAAGCACGTCCTCAAAATCTCGTAAACTTATTGATTTTTTATTTCGCCATATGAGTGTAGTCACAGTTGTATAAAATTTCATATTGGAGGTGGTTAAGCCACAAGAACAATTAATTATTTTTCATTCAAATGGAGAATTAGGGAAATCAAGATATATAGATGTTAGGGATAAAATAAGAATTAAACTTCTTTCAAGAACTCTACTCTAGCACTCAGAGTAGTTAACCAACGAAGCTGAAGCATGCAGCTCGGGTAATTATCACGAGATGGGGTCTATCGAAGTGTCTTTCACCGAGTTTAAAAGACGCGTGCTTTATTTAAGCTTTGCATTTGATGACGTTAGCTTAAAGGATATCACGAAGGCCTAAAGAATTTTATTTGTAGTCATTCGTACTGCGGTGGGTATTATTCCTAGCAATAAATTCTGATAACACCGAAAAAGAAAGCAGTGCAAAGATAGAGAACTTTCCAGGTATAGCGTATACCTCACAAGCTCGCGGGGCACTGCATTTGCACAACCACAACCACGTCAGGAAATTCTGACATCATATTCAGCAGGACGTTCACGTATATGCCTGTATGGGCTGGTGACGGGACGGCTATATGCTCTCCCATAGTAGAGTACCTAGTACTCAATATAGTAACCCACTTTTTCTAAACACATCAAATTTCCCCATATAGTAACATAGTTCCCCACGGGACGGCTTTAAACCCTCCCACAGTAAAGTCCCTAGTGCTTTAAATCGTTACCCACTTTTTCTAAACACATCTGTACACTAAACGAAAATGACCTGAAATAACCTCAAAAACTGGGTAAACCATTTGTCCTCTAGCGCACTACCTCTCTTGGGTTTTTTTTTATCACCTACTATCGAGATAAAATTTACTCTCGTGCTAACTGAGTTTCTGAACGTAGGGAGAGTAGTAATCATTTACCCCAGTGAGGTTTTGAGCGAGTATAGAGAGAGTAAATTTTTACTGCCTTCACAAGGTTTTTGAGGTGATTTCTGGGAGTTATTTCTGGTGGTAAAAAAAATTGCCCGCAGCTTCCCTCGGGGGAACACTGAGGAGGATGCGGAAGCATGTAATTGGTTAACGGGTGTTAAATTGCGACTTACTTGGGTCGATGGCTAAATTGGTTAACGTGGTTGTGAAATGGGGTGTTAAATGAGTGAACACGTACGGCACGTATGCGAAAGGGCGGTGTTTTATTTATTGCGACGAACCAACGGACGAGCGGCAACTGAGCGAGCGAGCGCCGACCTTGAGTATATATACAGCGCGACGGTGCATGCGCTGTCAGCTGTCGAATGTTCTCGAAGGAGAAGCGCGCGCGCGGCACAGATGGCGACGGCGCGACGGCGCATGCGCTGTCAGCTGTCGAATGTTCTCGAAGGAGAAGCGCGCGCGGCACAGATGGTGGGCGACGGCGCGACGGCGCATGCGCGCGTGTCAGCTGTCGAATGTTCGAGAAGCGGTGCGGACGGCGCAGACGGCGCACTACAAGGCGCGAGTATAAGATGCTTCCGCATCTAATATGTTGAACGATTTTGAGTACTTCGTACTCAACTATGGGAGAGCACTGAGCCGTCCCGCTAAAACAGTTTAGTGGCTGGTAACAGAGTTAGACACATGCCTGAATACACAGGCATGGTTCAGTGTGCACCGACGCTCGCGTAGGTTTTACATAGCTAACTTTACCGTACAAGCTCATGTTTGTGTTACTGGTTTCCGTACCAATACTTTACCTTCCTGGTGCATTTAATGTGAAACTTTGACCGTTTTAACTCGGACACATGTATGCTTTTGAAGTGCAACAAATAACCTTATACTTGATGAACGCGTGAGTATTGCAGTAGCAGAGAACGAGTGATTATTGTATCAGACGTAATGAATTAGCTCAACTAAGGCGGTGCGGACGGCGCGGACGGCGCACTACAAGGCGCGAGTATAAGATGCTTCCGCATCTAAAATAAAAATTGACGGGTGCATTCGCCCAGAGTCGACTAATTTATTAAAGAGCAGAATTGAATGAATTTATTTAATGGCAGAATTGGTGACACATAGGTACACATACAGACACACATGCACACACAACAAATGCTGATTAATACACCACTCGAACAGACTGCACGCGTTCTCAACTACACTTTGACAATCCGGTATATATAGGCACGACTTTTTGACCGGCCCTGTAGTACCGGTAGGAGAGCTCTTTTTTTTGCATTGATTAACAACAACGGTTGAAGCTGCAAGCGTAAACTTGAGGTGGGCTGCAGGGAACTAAATGTCACACCAACTTTTTATTATAAATCTACCCAATCTCACCTTTTTGAGTATCCAGTAGTTACTTGGCATGCCGGGCTCATGGCCCCACGCGTGTTAGCACTGCTGATCTACAAGTCCATAAAATATACATAAGTACGCGCAAACCATGGTCGTTCAATGATTTTCGTTGAGCGACGGTGCACAAACACAGTAGCAGCACGTATTCATCACAACGGGCGTAGAGGTGCGGTGCACACCTCCACACAAGCTTCTTATCGACGGCGTACTAGGCCTTTTCGAGGAGCACGGCTATCCGATTAAACACAGCTGGCGATCACAGAACACATATCCTGTGTGAATTTCGTCGTCATTTCAGACACAAATGAACACGTGACCGCTATCTTACGGGGACGGGGCGGTGTATGCATACTTCCAACGAAAGACCACCATCCGGGTTTTCTTCGTGCTCACCGGCAGCCGCTAGCTGGTTCCGTCTGCCTCGTATCGGCTTCGCGCTACATGTTTGAAAACAGTTGGTTCATGAGGTGGGCAATTCGGGCAGCACATTACTCACGCAAACATCGCCTACTGTGGAACAAAATATATGCGATGCTTCTTTCACCTGCCCCCGCGACACACTCCCACTGGTCACTGGCGGCCGCGGCTCGGTGCCGACGACAGAGTGAAGCATTTCGCTTGTTGCTTCTCCAGTAGGCAAGCACGGACGATGACACCAGATTGATTTTGTTACCACTAGCAGATATTCGCGATTCGGCTCGGAAGCGAGATATCCGCGACGTGCTGGTTCGGAGGCGCTCGGAAGCGCACTGTCGTTTGACGATGTAGGAAACACGTGAGATACACCAGCCCAAGCAGACACACAGATACCGAGCTTCTTGCACCGTCTGTCTCCAAGGCACCACCGCCGAGCAAAAGCCAACAATTTGCGAAAATATGCAGGACAACTTTCCACAGCAGGTTTTCTTTCTTTTTTTTCTTCTTTTGAGATCCCCCTGTCTTTTTTTTCTTTTTCGTTCACAGAATGCTGTTCTCGCTTGTTGTGCTTATGCTGCTCCCAGTTCCAGTGAAAGTGCGCTGACTCGAGGTCAGTCCTGAGGCACGTCGATGCCAAAAAAAAAAGATCTGTGGTCCTCGCGTACCTTTAGGATTCACTGAGAGCGTCACGATGGGGGTATGGGGCAAAAGCCACCGAAGCAGCTGCACCTTGCAGTCATGTGGTAATAAACTCTGAAACGCAGGTTTAAAATCACGTGATAGAAAACGCCCTACGTGGTAAAACTGGATTTTGACATCCTTTTACTACTTGCCTGAGAGGTGGTGGTAAAACTATGTCATGCACCATCTTTTACTCCTACACGAGGTAGTAATTTTAAACGTAAGAGAGTTTTCAGAGGTCATGAGCCGCAAAACCCCAAACTTGGATAGTTTTTGCTTACAGTTACCAGTATTGAGGCAGCCCCTCCGTTGACAGGGAAGGCCTTGTGATCTTACATACGAGAGTATCAAGTTCCAAGTCATTAAACACTTCCGCTAAACTGTCAGTTTGCGACGTCATGTACCTGTAATCAGGACGGCTATCTGCTCTCCCATAGTTGAGTACGAAGCACTCGAAATATTTGAATACTTTTTCCAAACAGACTAGAGTGGTGTGCTATCATCGTAACGAAAATGATACGCACACAATTAAGACAGACTACTTGCCTTAGAAAAACAAGTAAACATAAAAAAACATTGATGAAGGAAGAAATATACTAGTTCCGGCACTACCCATCACCCTTGAATATCTTTTGCCTGGAATTGCGCTCAGGGTGCCCTTATTTTGCCGCTTTCATTGTTGGCGCAACCTCCCGCAGTGAGAAAAAAACGGGGGCAGGGATGCGGTGTACGGTATACGGTGGTGAGCCTTACATGCGATGAAGAGAACTTGGGTGCACATACACGGCACAGACTACAGTGGCGTAGTGGGAACGCTGCGCTCCATGGACCATACCTCCTAACAAAAGGGGGGAAAACGAGTGTCACTCATAAATAAGGTCCTTGGAACAGGTCGGCGTTTGCTGTCGACGATTGGTCGGTGGCCATTGTGTTCGGCATCTACCAGTCGGTTGCGGCTGGCACATTTCGTTTAGTTTCTTCTCAGGCGATGCATTCACTGCTCATTTTTGGTGACACCATTGCGATTGGCTTTCTTCTTTCTTGCTTTCTACCGCACGAACATAAAGAAAACCTTACATTACAGCTTATCGGGTTGAAGGGTGTTGTTTTTGTCATTTTCTTAGATTTTAGAAACAATTGAACTTTTTTATTTCTCTCACGAAATGATTGAAATAAGTTGATGATAATGAAGAACGAGTCAATGATAGCGTGCAATAAAATGTAGAATGATGGGAATAACACGTAGAGATCGGAGGATGACAGAATGGGTAAGAGAACCAGCAGTTGCAGATATCCTAGCTCACATCAAGTAAAAAAATGGTCCTGGGCTGGTCACTTAAAGTGTAGAACAAGACAGCCAGTGGACAATAAGGGCAACAGAATGAATACCAAGGGATGGAAAATGCAGTTAGGAAAGGCACCGAGTTAGAGTGACGAAATCGGTAAGTTAGCGGGGATATAATGGAATCAGCTCGCACGAGATAGGGTAAACCGGAAATCATTGTGAAAGGCCTTCGTCTTGCGGGGACCAACAGAGGCTGATAATGACAAATTAGTGATTGCGATGACGATGATGATGTATGAGCAAGCAAGATGCACTGACAGTATGGGTATAAGGTTAGTACCCGAATGGATATCATTGGCACTAATAAGAAACTAATAAATGCCAATAGGCTTCCTAACAACGAGTGTCCACAGACCACGCGATACAGTTCTTTGATACAAACTGCTTTTAAGTATACGATAATATTAGAGAAAAAAGACCATTTTATTTACGGGATTTCGTATGTAGTAGTTTAAACCTGAGTGAATGTATACGTGTTAAGTCTCCAAAATGGTGCACATAAGATGTGCTTATCTGTGATAAAGTCCTTGCTCACTCGGATTCACCTAAGTATGAACGCTGTAAATCCTGCATGCTGGAAGATTTTCTTTTGCATGTATGTGCACGGAAGAGTTACAAAGACTTCTTGTGTGCGGGATGTATCCATACGCCGTTAGGAGTTTCTCGATTGGGTATTGGACCCACATCTAAATAGTAGTGTTTAGATTCACAGTCAATAACTGGGACTTCTTCCATGTAATTATTTTACTGAACCAGTGGTTGCTGAAGAGAACATTATTGTGATTTGCAAATTATTGCATGGCTATAGGCAATGGGGTCATGATGCTCTTCTGATGTGCTTTTAATATCAAAGCTTACAAATAGTACTTATCAAATGTCATTACTATCTACAGCTCGTCCGAGAAGCATTTTATATGCAATATTTTTTTTCTGAAGCAATCGGTGTTGAGAAAAAGTAATGCAAGATTTATAGTAAATGGTACTCTACTAAGGGAAAATATAAAGCCATCCCAATACTTAGGTCAAACTTTCGATGGTCTTCGTCAATACAACGCATTCACGCTCATTGTAAGATCATTCTAGTCAGGGTGAAAATGACAGTAGTTGGCATGATATACGGAGATGTCAGGCCACAAACAAGGTGCTGGCTACTTCTTAGCTCTAGGATATGTCGCAGGGGCCGACAATTCCGAACATAACAAATCCGCAGCACGTACAATACAGTACTGTATGCTAAGGCACATGGATTCGGTAGCATAGCCACACTTTTTATTTCAGGGGAGACGGGGACTTAAGTTTTAATTTATGCATCGTTGTGCGGGCTTTTTCGTATATGTGCATGTGTAATACACATGCAAAATTGAAAAAGTAAAGGGTTCGGTGGTGAAAGAGTTAGCCCCTCTTGCACCGTGCTTGCCACCGCAGTGCGTGAAGTAGAGCTAAATCTGTCAACGAAGTCATTTCAAACGTCACAGGCACCTTATTATGCACGCTAAACTTAACTCGTATGCCCCTTCCTCACAGTAATTATTTTCTGCTTGCTTCGCCCATAATAAATCTACGGAGAACAGAAATGCCGTCTGCAAACTTCCCCATATACCACGAAAGGGTCTTTCTTTCCAGCTGCTACGGGAGATCAAAATAAGTAAAGAAAAGTTTGAATATTAGCCACAGCAACGACGCATTTCCTGCATCGAGAGGGCGGAATATAGTAGAAGGAAGGTAAAAGGAACAAATAGAGAGTGTACACTTAGGCTATGAAACTGTCACGAAGACCCGTTGACTTGAAGAACTGCAACAGCGTTCTTGTTCATTTCCACGGCAGCAAAACGCGCAGCCATAAACGTGTATTATGGGAGGTCTGGTTTCACACAATAGACGTAAAAACAGTATTCCCGAAAAACGCCAGTGGGCAATATTTAGAGCTAAGTGTAGAACGCTTCAGCAGTATGTATTTCAAACGAATGTTTGAAGGTGCCTGATTGCTTTCTACTGAAACTTTCATTACTAGAACGACTAATATGTATTGTATACTTACTTATTGAGCTGATGGTCATCTCTAGAAGGTGGCTTTGTTCCGAATCACTCCCTTAACGTACTTAGTTTCAATTTTTTATTTGTTCATGCATCCAATTGTCAGACCCAAAAATCAGGATATCTGCCCGGGAGAGTGAATAATGATTCTGGTGCAGACAAGAGGGCTATTTCTTATTTACTTATACTGTTGACCTGTTGGTCGTTAGTATAAGGATCAAATGCAGTAGTTATTCAAGTGTTGCACTACATAAAATAAACAACAAAAAGCCGTAAAAAATACACTAGCGAATGTTAGAAAACAATATAATATTGTGCTAAGTGATATACTCTCTACATATATAGATCAAGTTCGATTTATGTGTAGGGATTAACGTCCCGAAACCACCATATGATTACGAGAGACGCCGTAATGGAAGGCTCCGGAAATGTACACCACCTGGGGTTCTTTGACGTGCACTCAAACCCGAGCACACGGGCCTACAGCATTTTCGCTCCATCGAAAATGCGACCACCACCGCCGGGATCCGATCCTGTGACCTGCGGGTCAGCCACCGAGTACATTAGCCACTAGACCACTGTGGTGGCGAGAAATATCCAAACAAACACAGAATAAAACATCAATAAAGGGGAAATGAAGAACGAGAGAGGTAGAAAAAAAAGAGAAGATAGAAAGAGAAAGATGCAAGGACTGAGAAATAGATAATGAATATACAGTGAAAGCAACAAAGAGAATGGAACAAAGACAAAGAAAACATTGACAAAATACAAGAAACAAAGATAAAAGAGAGAGTGAGAAAGACATAGAAAAACGCCCTGAGGAAGCGTAAAAGCAGTGAAGAGAAAACTTGGGATCGGGAAAAAATCGGATGTATGCACTAATGGACAAAGAAGGCAAAATAAGTACCAATATGGATAGGATAGTTAAAATAGCGGAGGAGTTTTACAGAGATCTGTACAGAGCCGGGACAACCACGACCTTAATGCTATAAGAACTAACAGTAACCCAGATGGCACCCCACCAGTATTTATAGAAGAAGTCAGAAAAGCTTTGGAGAGCATGCAAACAGGCAAAGCTGCTGGTGAGGATCAGGTAACATCAGATCTGCTGAAAGATGAAGGACAGATTGTGTTAGAAAAACTAGTCACCCTGTTTACGAGGTGTCTCCCTCCTGACAAGAAGAGTGCAAGAGTCTTGGAAGACTGTTAACATCATCTTAATACATAACAAAAAGATGACAAGGACTTGAAGAATTACAGGCCGATCAGCTTGCTCTCTATAGTGTACAAGCTATACATAAAGGTAATTGCTAACAGAGTAAAGAAAACATTGGAATTCAATCAACCAAAGAGCAAGCAGGATTTCGAACAGGCTACTCAACAATCGACTACATTCATACTATCAATCAGGTAATAGAGAAATGCTCACAATATGTAACCAACCACTGTCCATAGCCTTCATAGATTACGAGAACGCGTTTGATTCAGTAGAAATATCAGCCGTCATGCAGACACTGCAAAATCGGGGCATCGGGGCGTCGATGAAGTATACATAAACATCCTGGAAGAAATCTACAGGGGATCAACTGCTAACATAGTGCTTCATAAAGAAAGCAACAGAATACCAATCAAGAAGGGCGTAAGGCAGGGGAACAAAATCTCCCCAATGATATTTACCGCGTGCTTACAGGAGGTTTCCAGAAGCCTAGAATGGGAACAGTTAGGGATAAGAGTTAATGGAGAGTACCTTAGTAGCCTGCGCTTCGCCGATGACATTGCGTTTCTAAGTAACTCAGTGGGCGAATTGCAACTCATGATTACGAAGTTAGACAAGGAGAGCAGAAAGGTGGGTCTTAAAATCATTTTACAGTAAAAGAAACTAATGGACAACAACCTCGGAAGAGAGCAGCGCTTCGGTATAGGCAATAGTGTACTTCAATTTGTAGAAGACCATGTCTTCTTAGAGCAGGTAATAACCGCGGAGCCGAACCACGAGATTGAAGTAACTAGAAAAATAAGAATGGGGTTGAGCACATTCGGCAAGCACTCTCAAATTATGACAGGTAGATTGCCACTATCCCTCAAGAGGAAGGTATATAACAGCTGTATCTTGCCGGTACTTAGCTACGGAGCAGAAACCTGGAGACTTACTAAGAAGGTTCAGCTTAAATTGAGGACGACGCAGCGAGCAATGGAGAGAAAAATGGCAGGTGTAACCTTAAGAGACAAAAAGAGAGCAGAGTGGATTAGGGAGCAAACAGGGGTTAAGGACATCACAGTTGAAATGAAGAAGAGAAAATGGACATGGGCTGGGCATGTAGCGCGTAGACAGGATAACCACTGGTCATTACGGGTAACTGACTGGATTTCCAGAGAAGGCAAGTGGGTTAGGGAGAGACAGAAGTTTAGGTGGGCAGATGAGATTAAGAAGTATGCGGTTATAAATTGGCAGCAGCAAGCACAGGACAGGGTTAACTGGCGGAACATGGGAGAGGCCTTTGTCCCCTACAGTGGACGTAGTCAGGCTAATGATGATGATGATTGTTCGAGCTGTTCAGCACGGATATCAGCAATGTAAAAACAGTATAAAACGAGAATCCAAAAATAGTTAGCATGCTTTTGAAGCAGTGTAAATGGACTGTCTATCATATCAGGCTCGTTTTTTTCAAACTCTTATATTCCACAATGTGCACATCCTGACCAGGGGGTCGAGAAGGGGGGGATTGAAGGTTCTTCAGAAATTTTCTGAAATGTTTATTGAAAGTTTTCGGGACCCTTCTGAAAACGTTCTTTATACATTCCCACAGGCAACCGCACAAACGTCTCTGCTTGCCCTCTGTTCATTAGATACGAAGCAGCTTATGCTCGGGGCTAGTCTGTTGTCCGTCGTCGTAGCCATGCTACAGCTTGGAGTATCCACCAGATGGCTCTGCGGCAGAGCGCTCGTTCCACTCAGCACGTGTTCTGGTATGAGTGGAGGCCGCTAGCTGTAGTACGCTGCTCTGAATAATAGAAGCGCTTCTTCCACTCTCTCTCTCTCTCCCACACACAGCGCATTAGTATGATTGAAGAAATGAGCATAAGTTCGATGAAAGTGACGGCTCGCAAAATGTCTTTGTACGCAACCATGAACGTCTATATGGCGACAAATAAAAAGTACCTCTTTACGGAACTTTAGGTCGACCCATGGCGGCTTCGCATACTACTCAGGGTTTGCTTTACGAGATATGTGTGTAATTTTAGGGGGGGGGGACTAGAACATTCCTCTACCCACACATTGTAAAGAATTCTGGCTACACCCTTAGTGCCCATTTAGATACGTGTGTTATCTGACGCGGGCGTTTACATTGTAAACTGATGGATTCCTTCCTTCCTTTACTGAATTCCGAGTGCGTCCCTATACTGTTGTCTACTTTCAATATCAAGTTCTCCGTCAGCAAATATCCGTGCCTCTTTTCTCGATCACAAAAAAAGAATCTCAAACTTGGTTTACTCTGGCTAACCTTTTCTGGCATTTTCTTTCTCGTCTCTTTCGCTTCCAATACCGAAGTTGGGGGTGCCCGGAACAAGCGTCCCCCCTGGCTTCTAAACTTGTCTACCTGTCACAGAGCTCAGACTTATATTACGTTTTGTGCTCCAGGCCATCGGTCTCACAAACTTACTCAAGCAACATTCCTTCGTCGGAGAAAAATACAGAGAACGGGAGAAAAAAAAAACATGTATATTCGTGCGAGACCTGCGGGTGCGGCAATACACAACACCTTGGGTGTTTTTTTTTCTGGGAATGTAAGCCCTTACTTACTTGCTGCTTGATCGAATCTGGTGATATATATATATATATATATATATATATATATATATATATATATATATATATATATATATATATATATAGAAGACTGAGACCGAGCCCATAATGCGAAACTTTCCCGCTCTGTTTCCTGTGTCAGCGAGTTTATTTGCGCTAGGTAGCTGACAATTTTTTTCTTCGTTTTTTCTTTATTACCACCTAGCTTCTAAGTGGTCTCGAGTCTTGTGTCGTAGTACAGGCCTGACAGACAATCCATAACGGGAGATACACTCGGACAGTTTTTATTCGATCGGAAGAGAGATCAGCACGTTTACTAAATGAAAAAAAAGGCAAGAATAACTTACGTACAAAGAGGAATGATGGGCTCAATACCGTGCCCGTATACAATGAACACTTTATCCGTCTTAAAGAATCTCGTTAGTTTCACTGTAATTCGCCATCTTCAAAAATAAAATCTCAAGTTTCATTTTTATTCGCCATATTGTAATTCACTATATGTGAATTATAACTTAATTTCGTTGCTATTTTTTATATTCAACCAGCACAGTCGTCTGCCGCTTCTTTTTACAAGGCTATACAACTTTTTCAGGAAATTGCTGCTATTCACGCGTATAGGGTCATAAACTGGACGCGAAGGTCTATAGCATAGGTCGTGTCTTGATGAGCGCCCAACTACCTCACTCACTCACTCACTCACTCACTCACTTATTTTTAAAGGGCCCCTTGGCTATGAATTTATAACATTGCATAGGTATCGCGGTGCTCTTATCGCTTGGTTGGTTTGTAAAATAGGCATTCGTATTCGTTCTTATCAAAGAAAGTAAAAGTCAGCAATGCTTGATTCATCAAAACGCCCTGCCACCTTCCTTTCTTGGTTTGCGAAATGTGCAGTACGTGCTTCCTGTTTCGTAGTACCTGTATTGCGCTTATGAGAGCTACCTCGCCCCGTATATTTCGATAATATCATCACGGCAGCTATACTGCTTTACTCGTTTATCACTAAATTGAATCTGCTTTCCCATTTCCCCTAGATCTGCTTACGTGCGTCCACAGCTTTTTTCTCATAGGAAAATACCACATTAGTGTAGAAAGAAAACCACCAAACTGTTGTTCTCATGAATCGCCTGACCACGGTGGTCGCATTTGGGTGGAAGCGAAATGGTAGAGTCCCGTGTACTGTGATGTCAGTGTCAGGTGGTCACATATTCAGATGCCCTCCACTACGGCATCTTGGTTTTAGGACGTAAAACCCCAAATAATAATAATAATAATAATAATAATAATAATAATAATAATAACAGCAGTAGCAGTATCATCACCGAATGCATTTGATTCGAAGCTCACCTGTAATTGTGTTGGATCTTCGTTTCTTTATTCTTTATTATCAATGGTTGTTAAAACAACAACTCAATTAATTTGTTAGAAGAATCTGCACTGTTTACTCAGTAGAGGGGGTTGGTACCTGCTAGTTTTTCATGAGATCCGTGAGTAGAGAGTGTTTTAAGGTAAACGTTGCCATAGTTCAACTGCGACGAAGGTTCCCATATGATCTGTCATTTTTTTCTGCTGTCACTCAAAATTGAACCGTTCGTGACCGATTACTTTTCGCGCTATTGTTGAATTTGCAGGGATCAATTCTTCATATGTCGTCTGCCAGAGAAAAATTGAATGCCTAAATAGATATTCTGGCTTTTACAAATGATGCGCAAGGAATACGCGGAGCGTTGTGCCGCCTATCTCAACCCACTTGCAGAACGTTGCCACAGACCACATCCAACGTAACTTTAATAGCGATAGCTATAACTGGGGAAGGAAGATCTGTGAAGGGAAGTGCGATAGAACTCACCTTTCCCTCCCGCCAACCACCCCTAGGCATGCCCGAGCTACTGCCTAAACAGTTCATGTATTAGAAAGCGTTTGACAAGCTAACCTACACCAACATACTTCGCTGGTGATTAGTATGTATTTTTCTATAGTCTATAAAAATTCGCAGAGAGAGAGAGAGAGAGAATAAGGATGAAAGAAAGGCAGGCAGGATAACCATGGCTGAGCCTGGTAGGCTACCTTGCTCTGGGGAGAGGGTAAGGGGAATAAAAGTTAGAGAGAGAGAGAAAGAGAGAAATGTCAGTCATGCCATCGACGAAACGGCCGTTATGTGCTTAACATCAAGGATGGTGAGTCACATCCGTGTCTTAATCAATTGAGCCCATTCGTTGCATTAACTTGTATGCGTGGTTTCATGCACCGAAAATCTTGCCGATGGTGAAGACATGATGGTGCCGCTTGCGTTCTCAAGCAGCAGACTTCTGAAGGCTTGCGAGAAGAGGAGTGATGGTGTCAAGCAGTTGCAACACGCTTTGCAGAAACAATATTGCGAATACCTTCGAACTAACTAATCTCTAATAATGCAGACGTTCGCGGGCTCGAACATAGATTGAAGAAAATCTGCGTAATTTTATCCATGTAGTTCACTCATTCGTTTTATGTAATCCTTCAAGACCCACGAAAATAACAAGGCCCTAGCCAGGTAGAGGGAGGCTACGCCCCCCCCCCCCCTTCCGTAGCTTGCATAAAATGGTGTCTTTTACCGTTAGCAAATAAGGAAAACTGGTATTTTTCAAGGCTTTCAACAAGTGCCCACATCCCCTCTTCCCCCTACACCTCCGGAAATATTTCTGGCTACGGGCCTCAAATATCACCATCGCGAACATTGCAATGTGTATATTAACGCAAAAAGGAAATTTTGAGATGGAGTTGGCAGCTACAGATTCAGCAGCCATTCCAGGTCCGTGATCTGTAAACCGAACTATCTATTACCACGGCTGACGCACAGCGCACTTGCGAAACGTCGATGGCCACTTATCTTTCATTATCCTTTCTTTACTCTCGCTGCCAGCAGCACTTCGTAGATTGGCCATCGTCGCAGTGCTCCTGATAATCATCGCACTGCGTGCGCCGAACTCGCTCTTCAACCCTGTTTTTTTAGCAGCAGGTTGCCGAGAGTTACGATACTAAACTTTGAACGCAAACAACAAGTAAACAACCGGCAGACAGCACGTACCTGCTGACCACATTTCAACAGCTACGCTGCCCATCGAGGCAACAATAAAAAATCCATCTCTGCGAACTCTCAAGACTGCTGCCCAGGGAAATCTCAAAGCTCCCAAAAGCGTACACATTGAAAGGACTCTTTCGCTGCTAGATTTTCGTTAGCGTCTACAAATGGAAAGAATGAATGGTATATGACATTTGATGAGATGTCCAGCTGAGAGTTGCGTGAAAATGGTCCATCTTGCACTATAGGACGGCCCACTCCAGACAGAAACCATGGCATCACAGTCATTGTCGTCGCTAACGTACGTGGAGAACGAAGACGTGCTCCTTGTTGCTTACTTTTTTCTCTCTCTCACACTATTGCCCCTTTAAAGCAGTCCTGGGACATTTACCCAAAGGACGGGTGCCGCACTTTTATACGATGGGTCCTGTTTTCACGACGCTTAAGGATTGCAGAATCTGGCACTGAGGCTTGCGAAACGAACGCCAGAGAAATTCAGAAAGCTCACGATGAGCACCCCAACCGGCTTCAAATTCTCGTCTCAGCACAATGATACTCATTAAGACAGAGTACGTGCACACAGATCCCTCTTCTGAAATGATGCTGTTTCGTAAGAGCTGCTGCGACGTTTACACAGTGAAAGTTGCCTAACCGATAACAAAATGATCGAATTATATGTGCGCTACAAAGTGATATTTCAATAATATAACTAAACGTGATGAAAATATGTCTCGTTCGCTAGACGCCTCAAAATAAGTTCAAAGAAGGAAGACACACAAAAAAATTCATAAAGAGGTTTCTTGAGCAATTGCGTGCACAAATTAGGTCAGATGACAATCACATGTGCCAGCCGGCCAAAAAGCGGTAGACCAAAGCATTTGCCAATGCATGATATTTTCCACGGGAAACAGTCCTGCCTAAAAAAAATGAACATTTGATCCAAAGCCGAAAATTCGGCGTTGGCCACGGTTCCTTTATTATGTCATCCTCTTCTTTGACGTCTGCTTTTGTGCCCCCATCTTCCTTGCAGACAACGAAAGGAGGCTGCCCTGTGTGCAGTCACGCTGAAACACATTCGAGCCGGCACACCAGATGTAGACGGTGTCGGGGTGCCCAGCAAAGCGTAATAATCCGAGCTGTCTCTGTGTTCTCACCCACGTTCTGTTTTGCTTTGATCCCTCGTGGTCTTGCTCCATTGTTCGTAGGTTTGGCCAAAGATAGAAACTATCCCTTTCCTTTCTTCTACTTCATGGGTCGCGTTTCGTTACTTTTTCGCATAGCGGAATTCACATTCTCAATTGTTCTTATTTCCCTTTTCATTGAACTCATAGTCAATAACAAGGCTGCTTGAATTTTGCTTTCACGCCTTTTCTTAATCGAGGAAAAACATTTGTGCCTCAACACGACAATCGTTTGCCCAAGTTCTGCGATGAATGACAGAATTACGTAGATATGTCTAATGCTCCGTGAAATTTCCGCTGTAGTTTATTCTTTTGTTAGATTTACAAATAGAGGAAGCACTGTGACCCAAGATCACGTCCGATGATTTTAGTTGCAAGCGCCATTTTTTTCACTCATATACAAAACAAGAAATGGTGCAGGCTAGCGCACACCTGTATAGAATAGGTTTTAAAATGAGTTTATGCACCTTACCTTTCCACTAAACACAGTTTGTGGCGGAGTACGTGTTTCACAGTTTTCTGCCGGTCTATGTACCGGTTATCCGAACGTAGCGCTCCGCTGAATAATTTAAGTAAAGTTACGGCGTGGGTCACCTTCATCTATAGTTCGCATAGCCGGAGATATATAAAAAAAACACTTTGCATACAGGCGCACATGTTACGCCCCTTATAGTCCTGAGAAGATTGCAAAAAAAAATTTTACCTGATGTGCTAGTGCGTGGCCTTCTGCTACCTTGATAAAAAAAGGTGTCACATGAAAAGGCCACCTTATCCGTAGTTTTATTTGCAGGCGGAGAGATTAGGAGAAACCATCATTCACGTCCGTCGACTGAGCCGCCGGAACGAGGGTTATTAAAACAAATTGTTTTTCAGCGCTCGGCCATGGCACGTGGTGCCCGTGGTTGAGAAATTGCCCCTCGCACGCACGGTGCACCATGAATGACGTGGCGATGGGTGGTCGTGATCGATATAGGGGGTCGTATAGATATATGCTCGCTGCGTCGTCCTCAATTTAGGCTGAACCCTCTTTGTAAGTCTCCAGGTTTCTGCTCCGTAGCTAAGTACCGGCAAGATACAGATGTTATATGGTAGGTGTAACCTTAAGACAAGAAAAGAGCAGAGTGGATTAGGGAATAAGCGGGGGTTAAGGATATCACAGTTGAAATCAAGAAGAGGAAATGGACATGGGCCGGGCATGTAGCGCGTATAGACAGGATAACCGCTGGTCGTTAAGGGTAATTATCTGGATTTCCAAAGAAGGCAAGCGGGTTAGGGGGAGACAGAAGGTTAAGTGGGCAGATGAGATTAAGAAGTTTGCGGGTATAAATTGGCAGCAGCAAGCACAAAACCGAGTTGACTGGCGGGACATGGGAGAGGCCTTTGTCCTGCAGTGGACGTAGTCACACTGATGATGATGATGATGATGATGATGATGATAATAATGATGATGATGACGACGACAATGATGATAGATGTATGGCCTGACCTGTGGGACCCCCTCGAAAGCGCTTGGTTATGCGTTCGTGCTTTGGGGGCCTCCTGCAGCTAGGTTAGGTTGCTACAGGGTCAGCACATGTACACCCCGCTACAGCCAGTGCTGCTTTAAGGCAGTAAAAAGAAGTAGGCTTCGAAGCAGAAGAGAAGCAGAAAAGGGAATGCTAGCGACCCTATAGCGAGCCAAATAACTGTTGCTGGGTGTGAAGCGAACGCATCTCATCAAGACCACAAGGCTTATTTATTCAGTGTTCACATACAAGGAGAACGTCGCAAGCATCCTGAAATGGGGTTTCCAGCTCGAATGGGGTTCGGCAGGTTTCTGGACCTTCGGGTGTTTGGCACTTGCATGGCTTTGTGGATGGCGTCAGGGAATGTGCGAAAGACAGGTGTTAGGGCGGAGCTAGTGCGGTGACGGAAAGTGAGCTGCATTGAACCCGAATAAAAATTGGGAAAGTCGCTTAGGATTATTTCTTGCAAAGGCATGGAAATACGGTAACCTTATTTGATACTCTTATATTTAATAAACGAGCTTGATTCTGTACAAAATACTGCTACTAAGTTCACTCATTCTTCAAATTCATACGAGATAGACATATCACCCCTAAAACGGGACAGAGATCTTTTTGTTCTTTCTCTGCGTCGCCGTACCTCCACAGCCTGGTTGCTGCACAAGGTTTTTAAGTTCTCATAATGAAGCACCTTAAGTCATCTTACCGACGCAGGTATCACACCGCACGACCCACCCTCATACAAAAGCACGTGCACGTGCTCGCACTACTTCTTTTGCTGCGTCAATTCTTCGCACAGCGGTAGGCTGCAATGGCCTTCCCCGTCTCATTGCTGCCATCACCTGTTGACCAAAATTTGCACACAACGTAACTGCATATTGTTCGTCATGAACCGCACTCTCTTTAACCCTTATTCTTTCACGCACTCACTGTGTAATATCCCCTAACCGGGGTATTTAAGGCAATAAAAAGAAGTGAAAGAAGGCAGTCACTAGTGTACGTTGTTTTCCTTCTAAAACGTTTATGAAGTGCAGCGCTGCAGCGCTGGTTTACGAGCGCTCCTGTCGGAGGAGTGAGGTAGTCTAAGGCGTCTGTTCTCGAATGATTTGGCAGGCATCGATCGCGTCTGCGAGAGGCGCGAAGGTGACATGCTCTCTTTTTTATCTTTTACTGTTGCAGGCAGCCATCGCAAGCCTTTCCCTTTTCTTGCCGTTTTCTTTATATCAGAATATTTATGATTTCCCTTCCGCAGACAGTTCTACGTGTTCAGTTTCAGTTTATGAGTCATTGTTTTAGTAGTGAATATAGTGAACGTTTCGTGTTAATAAAGTTCTAATAATGCTAGGTACAAGAACTTTGGGATTGCGTTCGACGTAAACCATTCGGCAATAATTGAAGTACGCTGTATTACACATTAGAAAAAAAACAGTAGTATATTGATTGAACTTGTTGGGCATGTGCAGCTTTTCGCGTCGAAATTCTTTGTGTCGGTGTGACTGCATTTGTGGTTAGCATTAGTGTTGTTCATTAGTGTTGCTATGGGACTAGACACCGTGTGTATGTAATATTTTGAGCTTTAGCTGATGAATTTGTGAGCTTACTTTAGGTGTGGTCTAACATAATTTTTATGTCCATGTTTTTAACTACTGGTGTAACTGTCAGTACAAGCGCACGAATAATCAGAAAGGAAGAGAGGACAAACGCTTTTTCGCAACTAAATGCTTTATTAGAAAGGGAAGAATATATAAACAGGCAATAAAAAAACAAAGCATGCGTGTGCAGGCGAAAAGTACACCCGTAGCACCCCGAAAACGCAGGGTAAATGGAGAAAGAATATCTCGGAACAAAATCTAGAAAAGCATGCTCTTTATCGTGCAGCAAAACCGAAGGCTGACTGATGCACTGTTCTCCTCTTTTTCTTATGTGAAAAGCTTCCGTCAACTGACGAGTTAATTGATTGTTAGATCGAAAAACCACTTCAGTATCCCGACAAAGAGGATAACAACCGCACTCTCTGCAATCAGCCGCGAGATTCATATCCACCATGCATATCCAACTAGCCCAACTTTCGATTCTGTTGCAATTCTTAACTACTGTTCTTTTATATTGTGAAAATTAGTTGTCACTAAATTACAAAAGTGCCAATGTCTTGTAGGCAACATAAATTAAACACAAGAAGAAGCCTGTCATACAAACTGCTGTAAAGTGTTTCCTTTTACGGCGAGCCTTAAATCACCCGCGAACGTTCCCGGATTCATGGAGAACATTCGCGGTACGAGATAATCACCGCAGTGCTCATCTTCGATTATGTGAGCAAATATATATCTCGTGGTGCTCTTTTGTGGGTTTTTGCATGAAAAGATGTTTTCGAAGGTATTCAATAATGGCCACCTAATGTGCCATTTGCAGTGGCAAACAACGATAATAGAGGTTCACCTTCTAGGTTGTTCGGGTCATTACGTGATGTTCTCTCACGTGTGGTGCTTGTTTAATTTTTGTTTTACTTATTTATCTGCTGAATGAACAGAACCCGTTCATTCGATAAAGAAACGGACTAAAAAACACAGTGGCACAACAGCGAGGATTCAGTTCGTTTGTTTATATTGCTACTCTATACAATTAGGATGCGATCGTCTTGCCACGTCGTGATCTTATTTATTCAAGCCTAAGAGGACATCGTCTCTTGTGCTTCATTAGATTTACTCTCTGTAAGACACTCGGATGTCTGTCTCGGTTACTTATTCTGCGCACGGCCTTTCCTATTGTCAAAGGCACACAGAAATGCTCGAATACAAACTGCGGTAAGGCGCTTACTTTTACGTGAGCTGGAACTTCGCCTCACTTGAGAATGAACGAAGTGTGAGCACCAGTTTCATTATATATATATATATATATATATATATATATATATATATATATATATATATAAACTGAAGTAGAGGGAAACATGACCAATAAATAAAATTGTACCGTAAACCAAAACATGATAAACACAGCAGACAATACTGACATGAAAAGCATATTGGGCGTGAATGATTATTCTTAACGGAATCTTGGTAATTACGAACTGGACTGAAAACACACATGAAACACACCGTTGTTGTTTTGTGGCTAGCTCCATCATAGTGGTCTAGTGGCTAAGGTACTGGGCTGCTGACCCGCAGGTCGTGGGATCGAATTCTGGCTGTGGCAGCTGCGTTTCCGATGGAGGCGGAAACGTGTTAGGTCCGTGTGCTGAGGTTTGCGTGCACGTTAAAGAACCCCAGGTGGCCGAAATTTCCGGACCCTTCCACTACGGCGTCTCTCATAATCATATGGTGGTTCCGTGGTCCGATTCCGGCCGCTATGACTGCATTTTGTTGGAGTCGAAATGTTTTAGATCCACGTGCTTTAATTGAGTTGCACGTGAAATAACCTCTGGTGGTTGAAATTTCTGGAGCCTTCTATTACGGTCTCTCTTAAAACTATGTCATGACTTTTGGACGTAAAAACCAACAATTATAATTGCACAAGATGTTTTAACACAAACAATTCCTTCCGAAAGAATCTGCTTAAACACCGGTGCTGCTTTTTCAAATGTATATGCTCCTATAGCAGGCCTTTTGCATTTCAGATTCATAAGTCAGGCTATCGGTCACATTTGAGCAAAACTTTCAGTTGGTACATTGATAGTAACTTCTGCTAGTGTGAAAAAAAGAGAACAATTGGCTTTATACATACAACAAGGTGACGTTGGACTCAGGGAATTATTCGCATCTGCCTTCAAACTAACAAAAAAATATCGAGTGTGTTCTTCTCCTTCATGACGCTGTATCAATACCTCATTCCTTCCACTTGAAGAGCCCCGAGCGGCACGCTCTATTGTTCAGCGATGGGTGAATAAATTGCAGCGACGGCACTATTGACTAGCGTGTAAACGACTAATCCAGACACTGTAGGTGCGTTGACAGTAGCGTGCAGTTTGCTTGAAGATGTGGCACTGGCGTCACCTTTTTAAAAGCTCGGTTAACAAAACGTAGCTAAGGGGTTTTTTTTTTCTTCTAAGTGTTTCTTTCATAAAGAAGGCTGTCCCCATTTGGCATTCACGTCAGATTTCTGCCTAAAAGTTGAATCATCAACATGGTGCAGCCTCGCATTGAAGCTAGTGATCGTATTATGAGAAAAACTTTTGAACAATTTCTTTTCTGTATGTAAGTACATTTCTTCCTTTTTCAAACTCGGAAGAGCCTTAGCCTTTCAAAACAACACGTGTTTTAGGATCGATGATCGATTACATTATTGCAAAGTAGTCAGAGCCTGGAATTCCACCGGGTTTCAGCCTTTGTTGTACATTCAAATGGCAACGATCTCCAGCAAGCGCAAGAAAAAGCTATACGCTCACAATCTCCCTAACTCCCTTCCTAACTCCATTCCTAAATCCCTAATTAACATATACATTGAAAGACCTGCGTTTTTGAGCGAATTGGCCCCCTTTTTACAATTTAAATGCGTGAGTTTGCCCTACGTTAGCTTCTAGTTTCACGCCGATTTAATAAAAGGTTAAGGAGGGAACCCACTTGAAGGAAAAAAGAAGCAAACTGGATACAGCGTCATTTTTTTTTTTTGGCATGAACAAAACTTGCATTCACTAACGGCCAACACCATACTCACCACAATTGTCTGAGTCGGCAATTGTCTGAGTCGGCAATCGCGGCACGACGCAAAAACAAAAAAAAAGTTTGCCTTATACTGAACTTTGTTGAAATACTGTAGTGACAGGGCATGGCGTCACATGTGATTGTGGGTTCGTCAAAAATGTCGTGGAATCGTTAAGATTTTTAAATGAGCATTTCTTAGCGAACTTCGGCGCCTTTGAGCGTATCTATCTATCTATCTATCTATCTATCTGTCTATCTATCTATCTATCTATCTATCTATCTATCTATCTATCTATCTATCTATCTATCTATCTATCTATCTATCTATCTATCTATCTATCTATCTATCTATCTATCTATCTATCTATCTATCTATCTATCTATCTATCTATCTGTCTGTCTGTCTGTCTGTCTGTCTGTCTGTCTGTCTGTCTGTCTGTCTGTCTGTCTGTCTGTCTGTCTGTCTGTCTGTCTGTCTGTCTGTCTGTCTGTCTGTCTGTCTGTCTGTCTGTCTATCTATCTATCTATCTATCTATCTATCTATCTATCTATCTATCTATCTATCTATCTATCTATCTATCTATCTATCTATCTATCTATCTATCTATCTGTCTGTCTGTCTGTATATCTGTCTGTCTGTCTGTCTGTCTGTATATCTGTCTGTCTGTCTGTTTGTATCTATCTATCTATCTATCTATCTATCTATCTATCTATCTATCTATCTATCTATCTATCTATCTATCTATCTATCTATCTATCTATCTATCTATCTATCTATCTATCTATCTAGACGCCTATGAATTCTGGCTCTCCTGACCGTTTCGATAATGTTATTGATACCAAACTTGGTTTGGCATAACATGGCTATAAGATGAACATATTTGACTAGTCATAACATGAAAATCATGACATGTATCTCACTAATGTCATGACTTACATTTCATGGTCCTGCAGCTCTTGCGGTGGTTTCGTTCACATGGCATGTTGCAAAAGTGGTATGGTATGACATGATTGCATGGTTAACACAAGCGACTGGCTGTAACATGAAAAGCATGACATGCGTGTCATGTAACAACATGACTACATGCCATGCTCATGATGCACTCGCGGCTGCTTCACTAGCGTCACATATAACAAATTTGGTATTACGGTACGTGAATGGATGATGAAGGTATTATACTGATGCAAACATGATAATCATGAGATGCGTATCATGTAACAACATGACTACATGCTATGCTCATGATGCGCTCACAGCCGTTTCGCTAGTTTCACATGTACGAAAATTGGTATTACGCGACGCGAACGGACGGCATAGATAAATTACATACCCAAACATGATAATCACGGCATGTGTGCCATGTAACAACATGACTACATGCCAATCTCATGATACGCTCGCGGCCGTTTCTCTAGCTTCACATATGCCAAATTTAGTATTCCGTGACGTTAATTACTGACGAAGGTATGTGACTGGCGCAAACATGATAATCATGAGATGCGTGTCGTGTGAGAACGTGACTACATGGCACAGTCAAGGCGCCAAGACATTTCGACGTGACACGGTGCACGTGCTCGCCGGCGTTCATTTCGTTGCGTCACGGCAGCGTTGCCACGCCAGGCGCCGTACCTGCCATATACTCGCAGGCACGCAGCGCGCTGCGTTGCTTTGACGCATACGCGTTTCAGCACGTCCGGCGTCCCTCCATGTCGAAAAGAGGGAAACGCATTGTTGTCAGGGTAACGCATCGGTACGAAATTCAGCATGTTCCATTTCGCGCCGGGTGCCGTCTGGTTGCGCCGATAGACGCTGGTCGTGCCGGTCGCGTCTGGTGTCATACTACAAGGTTCTCACGTTTCGCAAACGTAGCATCGCTGTGCCCAGCGTGCACGCGCGTCAATGCTAGCATGGAGTATAATGGGCCCTTCATGATGCGCTCGCGGCCGTTTCGCTAGCTCCACATATACCATATTTAGTGCATGAGCACGGTCGCTGCTTTGCCAAATTTCCAGACTACGAACGTTTGAAGAACAAGGTGTGAGTCTTCAAGTGGAGGCAGCTAACTGGTGCACGTGCGCATCGATAAAGCGACCTGGTAGATTCCTTTGTCTTGTGCTTTGAGCACGTCGTAAAGTCTATGAATAACCGGTCTTCTACGACTGCACGAGGCTTTTACATTACTGCATAGTTTAAGTGACACTTCGAAGAAATGCTGGCATTACGTCCCGTAGCAAGATCGATATACAGCTATGAAACAGCTGCTTTTCTGATGCACGGGTTTTGTGTACGTACTCTCGGAAGGAAGGAACCATGCCAACTACCTCCGCTCATAAATAATGATAAAAGTCCTGATACGCGGTTTTCGCAAGGCCTTGTGGGTTCCGGTAGGAAATTGAGAATGGCTCATCTCATATCTCTCCTGGGCGAGTAAGGTTCACGCTTCCTGGCGAGTGGCCTTTGCAAGAAAGAAGTAGGTGAAGACATACCACAAGACATCACGAAAATGTCTGTTCCAATGGATGCCCGAAGTCACTTACATTCATGAATAACTGAAGTGAAAAAATTTAAGCGAGATACGAGATGCACAGCTGGAAGCTGGTGCACCGCGTCTAGCACTTCGAAGGAAAAGCAAATAAAATTGCTGCGCACGGGCTCTTAGTTTCTGAAAAGTTGTGCTAAAAACACTAATAACATATGAAAAAAGCACTCTGTGGTTCGGTTCTATTACGAAACGGCAGAAAGGCAATTGTGCTTCCTACAGCGGCAAACATTTGTATTTGCTTCCTTTAAAAGCCCCACCTGATGACACGTTCACCTTAACAATAACGCTTCAAGATGGTGTGTCTACATATCTCGGCTTATTTACAGCTCGGTTGCAATATACATGATCTCATATTATCCTACTTTATTTTTTTGATTTGGTCATTTAGCTTACGGCTGATGATAAATAATTTACATCGTTGTGCGCATACTCTGATTCTAAATAACAAATGGACTTGATTGTATCATGAAAGGAAGTTAGTAAGTTTTAATCGAAATTTGTGACTAAATTTAAAAGAGTCGAGGTCTTTTCTGACGTTTTAATATGCTCATTTAAAACATATAAATTCACATTTACGTATCCACGTAATATATGCGTACATTTTTTAGTAGTGTATAGTAGGGGTCGGCCACCTGTGACCCGTGGGATGGTATTAGGCAGCCCCCAGAGACGACGTCAACCGCCTTTCCACTTTGCATTGTCACTTCCTATCTGAAAGGCTACATGTTGATTTTGACCTAAACTGGTGTTTTTACTTTTAAACCTTTGTTTCATTGCAAGGTCATGACATCAGTGCTGCAAGTAAACATTATTTTGAATCCAGTTTGTAAATTATTGTCAATTGGGGGGCGAAGTGCAAAGCTTCACCCCCCTTTCCGGCTGGCTTTCTGACGCCCCGTGATGTCAGATTCTTTAAAATTGAACCTCCGCTTGGAAAGGTTTTCGACCACTGGTGTATACGAACAGAAACAGTAGCTTCTGGTGGTTAATAGCAAATTTTTTCTTTTCCCTCTTGACGCGAAGTTGTCTTCTTCACATGCGCAATGTACCTGTGGCGATGCACGCTTTACAGAAAAGTTAAAAACCGTGTTGACGTTCCGAAAAACTGGTCGTTAGTAAACAATTTAAACAATTTCATTGTGCAACTGCATCGCTAATAAGAACGAGATTCAGTAAGTTTGAAACAATAACAGATACCTAGAATACAAGGTACGTGTTAAATGCATACAATGAGCTTTACAGCTAAGCAACACTGAAAAACATGCCATGAAGCGTTTTAGCTACCCCCATCGGGGCAGGCCTAACCGATCACGTCAAAACTTTCTTTCAGCATATTTCAAACATTACCCTGAAAATGGAAACGATTGCTCACGAATGTCTTATGCGTAATAGTTACATCTGATAGATGAGGGAGATGATAACTTGTTCACATTCTTGCGTATTCAGTAGTGACAGCAAAACGAAAGAAAAGGGGCTTTTCAAATATGAAGCGTCAGCATTAGCGATGGGAACCGCCTTTATAAGAAACCACATTCCTTAGCTGCCCTTGATCTCGGGAACATATAGACAGCCATGAAGTTGCTACTTTGTCTGTTTCTTTTGAGACTAGAAGGGCCAACCGCGCTGACTGTAATGAGTGTGCTGTTGCAGAAACTACATTGCTTCTGCCCCACTTGCGCCAACGAGAAGTGGAACCTCCGTACTCTTCTAAATTACCTCAACAGAAGCACTTTCACTGTTTAGGAGATATCAATACCACGGGACGGCACGTCCCAGCTCTGAAAGGACACGAACGCACTGCCGCGTTTTCTTAAGGGTGCCCGACTTATTAAACGTTGATGATATCAAACGCGGAAATTTTACGTCGGCTGCAACTGTGACTTATCTGACCTGCTTTGTTTGATTCCTTATTCTCAGAGCAGTATAACCTACTAGGCGAAGCCTTGGTTAAACTACATGTCTTGTTCCTTATTCTTATTCTTCTGGTTCTCTCTCTCCTTTTTCTGGAAGCGTCAAGGTTTTAGACCATGGGTTCTCAGAACTTTACGATGTCCGTGAAGGACACCTTAGGGGTATTGAGAGTGGCTGAAATGAGTGCATCCCGCTTCATTTTCGTTTCAATTAGCAGCTACTATATTTAGTTGGCAAGCTAATTAGCATTACATTTTGCACTAAAATAAGCCATCACATGCCGCATCCGACGTGTGAATGTTTTTTTGTACGCGCAGGGACAGAACGCGGGGAGAGATGGTAATTCTTGTAAATGAGCGTTGAAACCAGTTCAGACGACATTAACGGGCACCTCGCTGATTTATTCTTCGTTCATAGCGCATCGGTAATCACGTGATGCAGTTGTCATCTACGCTGATTTGCCACTGCTTTGTGTCTCATTTGTACATAAAACGTGCAATGACTGCTTTGATACGTATGAGAAGCGCCACTTCGTTCCGGACCACGAGCATCGAGGCTCATCTTCACCACTGGTGTATACGTCGGCGGCTGTTTCGCTGTGGGAGTGGCATGCCTTATCTTTCTCTTTAATAAATAAATAAATAAATAAATAAATAAATAAATAAAGTAGGTCTCTGTACCTACAGTGTTTAGTTTGCTTGGACACATTAACTTACGCTGCATGGGGCCTAAAGCAAGCGGAATATTGTCGTCGGGCTTTTCACGGGACTCGCGAAGAGGCGCCGGTGGGAATCACAAGTCTATCTGGTGTTCTACAACTAGAAAAAAAAGATCAGAAAAACGCGGTCAGTGCTCATACTATGGTTGTGCTCGGTGAGAGGCGTTAATACTTCCCTTTTCTATCACGAGCCCCACCCCTTCCCCGTTTTTTATTGCCTTACGCTAAAGAAAAAAAAAAGGTCCGTGACAGTTTGGTAATGCCGTTGGGGTTTTCTAAGGCCTGAAAGTTTGAGAAACTATGTTCTAGACAAATCCAATCTACCTCGTAATCACGACATAACACGTTCATAATGTTTTGACTTTTCTTCTGTACACGTGTATTTTTCTCGCTCTAAGAGATGGGTATTGGACAGTGGTACAGTGACAATTTTTTGACGGCCTATTGACGCTTCAACGAGAATTCCAGTCCGTTAAAAATGTTTAGAAATGACGTCTTCAGCGCAGCGAACGCTTTTCCGCGTATTTGTTCATAATTAACAGTACGTCTCTTTTTAAAAAAAACCTTGGTTAATTGTGAACCTTATGGACACAACGCTTATGAACTGCGGAGCTTCTGAGCGTCGCTTTGGGAAGAAAGTGATAATTAAATAGAACACACAAGTTGAGAGGACAAAACGAGCAGACGATGCCGATTTGCTCCGTGTAAAGCAGTTTTTTTAGACTACTCAAGCAAATAACGAGGGAGCTGTGTAAATTATATGCATGAATTAAATGAAGATAAGAAGGAAGCGTAATTAAACAGATACGTACATCATCAAGAAATAAGATTTTTTGGCATGAAATCGCTTAAGTTTATTTAGTGAATTTGTTCACGCAGACCATGCTCTCTTATACGGTGTTTTTAAAGGTGTGGATAGTGTGGAGGTGTGGATAGTAAAGGTGTGGATAGACAAATTAACACGATCAGTTAATTTGTCTTGTCTTGGCTGCCTGCCTACAGACAAGAAAATGAAGAGCTCCGGCGTTGTTTGTTAATGAACAGCATAGCTCATCGCTAATGAATGCACTCATAATAATGATCTAGTGTTTTTTGGGATAAAAGAAGTACTCGCAAACACCGCCTAGTGAGGGTTTTGTTTCGCTGCTGCTCATTATTATACTGAGTGAATATTCTTTTTTTCAATGTCATCAACTGCCGCGCAACAAACATACAAGAATAAATCGGATGTATTTGTTATCTCGAGCTTTTTAACGGTGAAATGAGTGATTTGTGTGTAGCACTCACGCTGTACGAGAGACATTAAAGAGAATTTTGGTGACTTTGTACTTAGGTGGTTGATGTTTTTTTTTTGTTCTCAATAGTGTGCTTGTCTGTTTCGGTTTATGATATGAAAGACTCTTGGATTCGGGTGTCATGGGAGGCCTCTTGATTGGCGCTCGACGATGCTCTTGGTATTAATTCCGTGAAATACATTTCTAGCAGGCTTGTTTTTGTTCATGTAATGTTTTCATTCACGTAACGTTTTGATAATTTCTTACTTCTTTAGTTTTTATACAAGCTGTTATGCCAAATTTTGGAATATAGTATAGCTTTAAGTGGTTTCGCATAGAAAAGGTCGCAGTCTCGCTACCGGGGAGAAGTGATGAATGCGATAGCCACAAATTATAATATCACACGAAGAACGACAAGGAACTTGATACTTTCAGCACATCGCTACCACACTAAGAACGACGCTCGAAAATAACGCATAATTATGCACTGGACAAATAAGTGTGCGCTAACAACCATCATACTTTTTACATTTCTGTATTTGAGAAATGCGCTTAATATGTACACAATGCATGAAACCATCCTGCTTGAGTTTTCTGCGGCACGTGGAATGACCCCTCTGCGTCTCTTTCCACGCGGTGGCGTCTTACGCCTAGTGTGCTCCTTGATCTTTTTTTTTTCTTCTCATCTACCTCATTAGTGGTACAGAAGGGGGCCACTTTTTCTTGCGCATTACAAGGGCAATTTTCAATTTGAAAGAAAGTGTACACGCGTTGATCATTTTGAGTATACTCAAGCTGCTCTGAGCTTTGCGACCTGTTAGCGTTAAATGGTGCAAACGAATAGCTTGTCGTGAAATGACTGGTGCAAGCATGACGAGTACCTGTGTTGGCTAGCGCAGTGGGCCATAGAGAAATACAAAAACGGTAGTAAGTGAGTGTGCTGCAGAGCGAGGGGTGCTGGCTAGAATCCGCGGTATGCTGCTTTGAAATTTTAGATGCGAAGCAGTTTACGCTGCATCGTTTCCTTCTGATCCTAGTATTAATAACAGTAATAACGATTATGACGAAAAAATGAAAGTATTTTAAGAAATAAGTTGTTTCCGTGAAAATAAAATAATCTATTTTTATTGCCAAGAAGAAAAGTGTACTTGAATTTTTTTTCGCATATTCAGCTTTGTTCACTGAAGAAAGTAGATCGGTTACGGTTACTTAATTCAGGTACACACCTGTGACACCATGGCGTGTATTCTTGAGAACAGTACTTTTAAGGCACCCTCTGTGATCCGCGTGAAACTTCTTTTTGGGAACGCAGTATAGTGTGGGAGGAGAGGAGAATGCACCACGAAAGGCCACGCGGCATAAAATTTCTTTCAGCTTACCACTTTTTCGCTTCATCGGCAGTGCTGGGGATTACTAAGAACTGCACACAACTATGTGGAGCTGGGTCCCGGCGAAGAAAATGTGATTGTGGCAGGGAGTCACAAGGCATTGTCACTTCTGCCTTTGTGGGTGTCTTGGTTGTGAAAGGTGATGCCTATTGCGGTGGCCCAGTGCCTTCGTTATAGTTTATGTATTAGGTTTCACTAAAACTGCGCACACTAATAACACTGGTGTTTTCACTAATTAATCCCCGCCCCTATTTAATATCGCATGTAAAATACCGATTGATATAAATTACCAATAAAATTGTAACTTTTTAAGAGGAGTGATTGCCATAACTTCATTCAAACAGACGAAATTTGAATGTAAATGAAAGGCAATAGATTATTGCTGTCGTGTATGGAAGGGTTACGGCAAAATGTTTTAGAAAAACGTCTTGTTATAATGGTTGCCTACAGAGGGCAACTGACCACGCATATATGAGTGACGTGTATTGGCCATACGGAAAAAAGTCTTTACAAGCGCGAAGTTTTTATTTGTTTTCTTATTCATCGTCTGGGATACAAAAAAATTAACACATATGGGGCTCTTATCATTTCGGTCATCTTACGCGTTGGCTTGGATGCTATGCTCTTTATTGTTTTTATGTGAGTTTATTTTGAGCTACAACTCAATTCTTAGCGTCACACTGAGTAAGCATGCTTGCTTTTTCTTTCCAACAAAATAAAACATTAAAAATATTTGTAGCAAATTCTTTACAAGCGCAAGTTTGATGTGCTAAGGTCAGGTCACTTCTTAGTAGCATTGATGCTTACTTGTATTGCTAAAAGTTAGGGATCCCAGATCTAGCTAATTACCAATGACGCAACTTTTTGCGGACTAGGACTGCAGGATGTGCCCTTCGTCGGCTCAAAAAGCAGTCAAAGCTGTCTTGTGCTTTTTGAGGACTACAGGTCTACGTCACCACCTTTAAATTTTGTGTAGTGCCACCGCTGCATACGCGCCAGCCGATTGACTGACAATCCTCTTTTTCTTTTTCTCTCTCGCTTCTCTTTCCTCTCTCTCTCTCTCTCTCTCTCTCTCTCATCTTTATGCACCCCTTTCCATTCCCGCAGTGTAGGGTAGCAAACCAGACATATGCCTGGTTAACCTCGCTGCCTTCCTTCTTGTTGTTCATCCCTGCTTCTCTTCTCCTGCAGGAATATTCATTGTTTACAAATACGTCCTCACCTGACTGCGTAATGAGGTTTGCTTGAAGCTAAAGACACAGGCACATTTATTATTTCGTTGGGAGGACACGAAGTGAAAAAGCACACAGCCTGGGCGTTTGTGGGAACCGAAGCGTAAATCTAACAAGCGCACTTACCTATGTAAATAAGGGCATTTTTTCCCTCGCGTGTCTGTAAACACGAATACAGTATGCGAGAATGTTGGTTACTGTGTTTGTTTTGTTGCGCAAGCTTTATTCAGCACTCTTTTTTACATGATGCATGCTCGGAGCTCCTTCACTTTCAAATGAAGGTATTACTACAGAAGAAGGAATTCGTTGAGATGTCATGCTCAAATCGTAGCTTCTCATTTATCATGTGCATTAGAAATTGTGTTTAGAAAAAAAAATGTTTAACGATTTTGAATACTTCGTACTCAACTATGGGAGAGCACTGAGCCGTCCCGCTAAAAGGTACCGGATTCATAGAATATTCGTGGGTGACAGTCGCTGGTGCCTGGCAGAAAAACAAAAGGGACGAAGAGTGATGAAGACTCAGTGGTTTGCTATTTCAAATCCGTGGTTTTTTTATACAGACACATGTTGGTGCCGCTGGTTTTCGATCAAAAGTATGTTGACTTCCTGAGCGATATCAGCAAATATTTCGACTTCACTTTCTGTAAACACGATGCTTCAAGTAGGGAGGATGAACTTTTAGTGTAGTCAATTCAGTGGATGATGCAAAGAGGCATATGTGGCGCAAAGAAGATTAGAAGTTTAAAATCTAAATGATTCGCCAGTGAGTGAATTCGAAAGTGTCTTTCACACAAGTGATAGCAGTGTACCCATTAGTACGCACAAATCGAAATGCACGTTTCGGACTATCTAGGACACGCCTTCATCTCCGAACATGACATCAACCAGCCTACTAAGGGCCTGCACTGTACGCTATGTTGTGTCGTAAGCTGAGGAAGAAGTGTAGCGCGCCTTTGTGAGATATATTGGTTATTTTCTTACTGTGTGGTACAATAAATAGTTTCCCTCAGTTTAAGCTGATTTTCACTGGCGATGTCGTAACGAATGCTTGTCACTGAGGAAGCAGAGTAGAGTAAAAAGGGACAATAAGTGTCTCTTTGATTCGGAGAAACGTTTTCCCCGTTTCTCTTTGGGGAGTGAAGTATCCCACAAGAAACAGACTGACTAATGCGACGTCGTTCCGTATTAGACTCAAGGTCTTATTCAAAACAATTCGAATTCCAAAGCACTCGAGTCGGAGAAATGTGCACTGGAAACGGAGACACCAAGAAACCTTATAAACGGGACTAAAAGCAAAACTCGACAACGAAAAAAGGGATGGTTTCTCGTTGGTTCCATTTGTACTGGTGATCCTTATGGCCTGCCACAGCTGGTTTCTACTATTGCTGAGAGTCGCGAAGTATTTCTACTGTGCTATCTTTCTCATTGTTCTGTTGATCCTTCTAATTTAATTGGTGGGCCAATAGCTTTAACTTTGACTCTTTGAGTCAACATGATACTACGAAGGTTTTGAAAAATTTATTCCTGTAGATTTTATTAGCGTGAGTGGTGTTACCAGTACTCTTTTTTTCTCTCTAGGGCATGTTTGAACGCTTCCACGTATGACGGCTAGATTACCAATAAATGTGCCGTATACCATACCGTTTCACCCGCAGCGACGTGCTACGGCTGTCAAGGTGTAGCGGTGCTCAGTACAATAGAATGAGTACAAAAAAGAAGATAGACTTAGCCGTCTAGTTGTCTAAGGCTTCGCAAAACAAACCCTGTGATGCTTCCCTGTGGTGCTTCCTTAGGATAAAGGCGCTGCAGTGACTTGATATGTACCATGCTTTGATTCAGCTTGCACCTCCTTCCCCCCTCTCCTAACCAACACGAAGGAGAGAGAACATGCAAATAGGTAAAGAAGAGTGCTCGAAAATATTGAATATTATCGTGCGAATTAACAATGAACCTGCACTGATAGAAAAAATGCATGTCCGGGGAGTAAGAATGCAATGCATATTCAATAAAATGCCGAGGATTTCCGCAGCAAGATTAAAGCATTTGTCTCAAGTTACGCGTAAAATTACTAAAGAGCGCATGTCAGCGGCTCGGTACTACGACACGACAACCAACGGAGAGGAGCTGCTCGCATGTACTGGGTCACCGATGCGCCACACAATGGCTGAAGCTAACGGCGGATAAGACACGCATCGTGATGGAGGAAGAGTGTGATAGACGTTAGGGGTTTCTAGCTTTTGTTTGCTTGCTCACACGTTTTCCCCAAAATGATTTGAACTTGCCTCACTTGCATGGAGCCAGTGTAGTGATCCGTCGATGTTTAGACAGAACGGGTTCTTTAATAAAGCGCGGCCTTTCCACTACATCCGAAGATAGAAAAGGTGAAAAAAATGCTGCCCAAACGCGGCATTGGATGGGACCAGTGGACGTGAGAGCTGGTTTTCCTTGGCCACTAAGTCCTGTCTAGTAGACCAATCTTCTAAAGACTACGGTACGATACAATATTTCATGAATTCTTTGGTCATGCTTGTCGTTGATTATAACCTCGATACAGTGAGTATTAAATTGATATTCAAGATGTTGCTTCACACAGCGTCTCATTTTAACAGTGCCGCCTACGTTATCGGGCAATTTCACGTAATAACGAATGATAATTAAACAGACACTCAAGTAAAAAAAAATACTTTAAACTGATGTATTGCATTATGAAAACTATATTGTCCAGCAATTCATTATGATGGATTCATTATTATTGGAAAAATGAAATGAAAGCTCATTTTTGATAACTCACAGCGCAAGAAGGAACGAGAACGCAGACGAAGTATAGGACAACACGAGCATCCTCGTTCCTTTTGCGCTGTGAGTTATCGAAAATGAACTATTACCAACTAGCCCAAGTTTCCCTTCTTGTTAAAAAGCAAGCTTCAATTTTAAATTTTGTGCCATGAACGCATGTGATGTCACATATTTTATGTTTTTTGTACTTTGCTGACATTGCTAGAACAAACCTTCCTGGAACTTCGTGTGTCAAGTTTTTTGGCTCCCCCACAAGACAACGTACGCCATATTTTTTTTTTCTTTTTGCCAACTGCAAACTACTTAAGACCAAGTATAAAAGCCACCCAAAATGATGACGTCACAGTGACTGGCGTAGGAACCTTAATGCGGCGTCGCTATCCGCGATTTATTTTTGCATGGTTTCGCACTCATCAAGAGGGGTATTTTTTTATCGTGAAAGAACAATTCACTAAATAAGTACGAGCGAAATCGTTTTGCTCTGTAGTGTTGTTTTAAAAAACAGCAGCAACAACGACGGGTAGCTGGAAAAATGAAACTTCGTCATGCGCGCACAATATGTGCGGAGCAGCCTTTCCCAAATAAAATAAAACGAAATGCCTCTGGTGAAATTATCACTTTTCGCAGTCATCGCTGGCGCCGATTAGATGTAGTTTAAGAGGCTTCCAATTGTATCACTCGTTATCAATTCCCCTTTTTTTTCGTATTCCTATTTTCCTCTTTCCCCTCAATGAGCGCAGAGCAGCACACCTTGTGCAACCTGCCTACACCCCTGTCTTTTCTTTGCCTTCGTTTCTGTTCTCCCCCTCTCTCTTTCTCTTGGGGTTAATTGATTGATTTGTGGGGTTTAACGTCATAAAGCCACTGATGATTATGAGAGACGCCGTAGTGGAGTGCTCCGGAAATTCAGACCTCCTGGGGTTCTTTAACGTGCACCCAAATCTGAGTACACGGGCCTACACCATTTCCGCCTCCATCGGAATTGCAGCCGCCACAGCCGGGATTTGATCCCGCGACCTGCGTGTCAGCAGCCGAGTACCTTAGCCACTAGATCACCGTGGCGGGGCCTCTTGGGGCTATATTATTTGGAAATAGAAGCTACCAAAGACTACGTAAGGCCTGTTGATGTCGAACATAAATGCCGATGCCACTGAGTCGATATGACAAAGCTCCTTTAAATCTACGTCAGGCCCGCGAAGCCGCAGCATACTCTTGCAATACGTTAAGCCACTTTCATTCATTTTAAATCGTGGTGACAACAGTGCTTGTACCAAGGCCATATGCGGCTTGATTTCTAAATTCCTGAAGTGAGGCAAATTCGTGCATCCTTGTTTTAGCTTCCTGCCTTTCCGTTTGTCCCCTCACTCACTCACTCCCTCACTTCCTCTCTAACTAAGTCACTCATAATTCACCCACTCACTCCCTCCTCACTCAATTTCTCACCCACTCACTCCTCACCCACTCACTCACTCACTCACTCACTCACTATGTGTAGCGTATCGCCTATATCGTCTCCGCAGGTCATTACTCTGGGCGCTCGCTGGAAGTAATTCGATGCACAAAACAAGTCTAGGTGCAGCAAAAACAAGAGACAAGACAAAAACTCAGGGACGCGCGACGAGGAAGATTCGGCGGAAGGCAGGAAGGCTGGCCCTCGCGGAATCCTGGCTGAAAGAAGCGGTGCAAGATGGATGGCGGGCAAATCGCTCGCTGACAGACCCGAACACACTCGTGCAGCATCTGGCGTTCTACGATGGCCTTCTCGTAAGCCACTACACCAGGCACCCTTCGTGACCCGCCTACGATGTGCTCGTAAACCAAGCTTTGCTGTAGACTCAATAAATGCGTGCAGTGCTATAGAAGATAAGAGTCGTGTTGTTTTTCATGGGAGCTGGTTCTGGTAGTGTCTATATCGACGGTCGCTATCAAGCAGTTTTCGTTATGATTTCTTGACGCATACGTTCATTCCAAAATTTCTCATCGGATACCGTCCTTCTACACGTACAATACTGTCACTCAATACACGTACAGTTGTGAGTCAGAGAATTAAAAAAACTAATGAATAAACGATAAAAAAATTGATCATATCTTGCTAAAGGTAGATGTGAAGCTGCGGGTGCTAGCGCTTACATTGGCGGCGACGTTGGCGCTGGCGCTCATCAAGCGAAAGCCAAGTAAAGACACCCTTGACAGAATTCCCGAGCCCGAACCAGTGCCTACATATACGGCGTGGCCAGTGTACGGTTGTGCTGCGCGGACAATCGGTTTTTTACTATACTTGGCGACAACTTTTCTTGGCACTGAAGGGAAGGCTACAAAGGCGGACCTTCTGCACATGTATCCCTCGCGAAGTAGTCCGTCTCGGAGTACGTCTCATAACGCTATGGAAAGTGACGGGGGTGCGCAATCAGCGTTTCATGGAGACGTAGACGCCGCTTGGCGTCTGAGCTGCACGTAAAAAGGTGGGACTTTCTCGCGCGTTCACAAACGCGAAATCACAACGAATAAGTTAAACTAAATACGGCTATCTTAATGATGGGATCTGCATCCACTCTCAAATAGCTGCACGTAGAAAATGAAGGGTGAACTTCATTATTTCACGAGGAAATACAGGCACTGTTGTGGAACTACATTCACGGGTGGTAGGATGCCCGCGATTTGGCTCTGTAGTCTTCACTCCGATGCCAAGAAAAGTTGTCGCCGTGTGTAGCAAATGCTGCTGCGTCCGCCTTGCGAGGTGAGAGAGTGGCAGGGGAGCGACATTTTTGCGAGTGTCTTCCTCGGCGGGCGCGAGACGCGACACTGGAGCATGCGCAGTGGGGGTGTATGAACGGACAGCGTTATACAGGACATATTCAAAGAGCTGCTTCACATCTAATAGACCAAAACAGCTTGCTACATCAAGCTATCTGGAAATCTCTAAATTACGTTTGGCAGGAAGTGAACGAACTTCTGAACGGGACAGTTTACCACAAGATAGATATTTAGCAGTCACGAGCACCTGCAGGAATCGAGAGAAAGTGCCGGCACCTTCCTCAAGGTTATTTTATGAGCTTAGAAGGTTCGCACAATATTTACTAAGAGAAAAAATGTGCAGGCGTTCTAAATGTTTTGTTGTTTCATCTGGTAATGTGTTGCTTCAAAACAAGTTCTCTCACATCACAACGTCGACAGCAGCAGAACTTGCAGCGCTTCAAGGTGCAGTCAAGTACATTCTTCGGCAGCAACCTAATCAATGGGCCATCTTTTGCGACTCGAGGTCAGCCTTACAGACAGTACAGTTTGTTATGCAGCACGAGTTACACGAACAATCAGTATATCAGATAAGCTACGACTACCACGAAGCGGAAGGTCACGATATTGGATTTCAATGGTTGCCGAGTCATTGCGGAATCGTCGGCAAAGACCGCGCAGATGAAGCTGCTCGATCGGCTCATGACTAAGCCCTGCGCACACCCATACCACTCTTCAAAACGGATGTTGCAAAGCGACTAGAATCACTTGCTCCCCGTATAACTCTCCTATGGAATACGCCGGGCTTCTTCTATGCACGCCTGTATTCCATTGACCCCAACCTTGCAACTTCGTTTGCCATCCGGGCTCCCACGGTGCAATGAAACTTTGCTGTGTCGCATGAGGTTGGGCGTGGTATTTACGAATGCGTGTTCTTGTCTCCTTGGAATGACGAGCAGTTCGTCATGCAACATTTGCGCCTGCGAGGAGACGCTTGAGCACATCCTATGCCAACGCCCAGCATACCAGTCGAAACGACGTATTATGGAAGCCAAGCTCTATTAGCTGAATTCACGACCACTTACAGAAAAGAAGATCCTGCGACCTTGGCTGACGGTTTCGCCTACGCGCAAAGCCACGAAAGCCCTCTTGTGCTTCTTAAGAACCACCAGACTTCACGAGCGCTTGTGAAAGAACAGTGTGAGACCATGCTGCGTAGTCTCGAGCTGACTATTCATCCATCTCTGTCTCACTCCTCTTCTTTTCTATCTCTTTCCTTTCTATTATTCCCCATTTCCCTCACCCCGACTGTACGGTAGTAAATCAATCCAAGCTTGGTTAAGCTCCCTGGCTTTTCTCTCTGTTTCTCTCGCTCTCTCTCTCTCAAGAAGTGAAAAAAACGAACAAACAAACAAAACAGGTAGCATTGCTTCTGTAGTAATATCTTCTATGTTGAAGAATGTATAGCAGGCTTTCAAAAGCTTTTAAATAACAAATATAGAACAGACGTTTCATACGGTTTCAATCAATGCTGTGCCAATAAAGGCGAACACAATAGAGGAGTTCGCGTATCTTAGGGGATTGTTTGTAATTTTGTTTGTATTTTTTGTCATTATATACATTGTAGCAGTGTTGTGCAGTGCTAGATTATACTGCATGCTCACCTTTTGTATCGAGCGTTGAACATAAACGTTCCATGTTTCTACTTTTTCTTCATGCCACTTTATCACAAGAAATGGTTTACGGCATTCGTAGTAGAAGACTTAAACGTTGTCGTCAGTTTTCCTTTTTTTTTGACAAATTTGACGGGTGTATTGCAACAGTATTTTCGCTCGGTTTAAATATATTTCTAAACCACTCATTGACGGGCTCCTCTAATGCATACAAACCATCTTTTAATCATTTTCTAAAAGCTAGAAATACTTCAGTTGTATCATTGTCCTTCTGGCGCTTTTGTTTGCAAAAAGAAGGAGAAAGAAAAAAAAAACCTGCCTTAGCATCTCTTAAGATGTTTGTATCGTAACTATGACGAGTTCACAAGCGTCACTTTTCATTATGACAATGTGCACACCTCCTTTCTTTGACAAGCGCGGCTACAAATTTCCTAGCTTGTTCATCATATTTCCTCCAGCCGAGTAGCAGAAAATTGCAGTCTGTCTGTTATATAGGCGGAGTTGTCTAATGTACCATGCACAAGCCATATGAGCCTTCTAGTCTTGTAGTAACAAATGTTCACTTTCTACTTTTGCACCCTTCCCCTCTATCTTTGGAGCTCAATATTTCAATCGTCAACAAAGGGCATTAGCGGCCCAGGCAGCTTATTTGGCTGTATGACGCCGTTTGTATGCATCGCCTTTTACTCCGCTGGGTGAGTATACAAACTGTCAGCTGACTCTGTCCAGCAGGCACGCGACCATTCTCAAACTAAGCACGTGTGGCTACTTTTATAGCGCATTCCTTAGTTCATAATTCAGCACCTCTGACACCAGCTTTCAAGAGTTTGTCAAACTGGGTTTTGACCTTAGGCTACAAGTGTTAATCAGGCGGTGCGTAGGCTCACTCCACCGCACAGTACAGACGCATGGCTTGACGATGCATGCAGATTCGCCCCCGGTGAACCGCATTCAATTGAATTTCATTCTTTCATTTCAACTTCAATGCGATGCAAGCACTAAACACAGAGCCGTAGTGTTTTATAATGTTTTGATTTCTCACAATATTGGATGGTGCAAGTTCATCTGTTATTAATTTTTTATCGTGGTCAGGCTACGCACAGCGACATAATGCAGTTGTCTGCCTTTTGAAGAATCACATTCAAACTCAATGATCATCTTCAAGACCACTCTTACAGCAGCCTCGCTCAAAGTGAGATAGTCTATGCTCGACAAAATTTATTACGTACAAAAAATCAGTAAACCTTGAACCTTTTTGCCTGTCTAACAGTCTTTCAATTGCATGAAGATAGTTAATTGGGCCAATTTGTGTGCATCTCTCTTGAATTATTGAGCAATGCAAAGAAAGCGACCACGAAGAAACGGATGAGGCAGTCGTCCCTTTGTTCTACCTCATTTCTACGCATTGTTTCTGCGTTCACGATGTCTATCTATATAGTTGCCACGTATGAGTGTTCCCGTGGTCCACGGCTTAAGTATATATTAATTAAAATTAAGATAGAAAAGTAAGAGTGTATGACGAACATGCCTGGCAGGTCACAAAATGAATAACATAATATGGCCGCCACGTAAGTGCCGAAAACATTGTTAAAGGCAGTGTGAAGTAGTCATGGACAGTGTGAACACGTTATTGTGTCATTTATTTGGCATTAAAACCTAATTGAACTGGTGTATTGAGTATATAGAAGAAAAAACGGCTTTCCTTATTTTAATAAATTGTCTGAAAAGCCTTAACTGCTTTATCTCCGTTCATGTCATTAGGCCACATTGAGAACCCATTTCTGTTGATGTTGGAATAGCTAAGACACTGCTCATAATGCTTTCGTTCCACTTTATTTTTCTTGATAACTCCGCATTTTTTCGGTAAAGATGTTGTGAATCGTTGCAGAGAAGCACAGGAAAGATTGCATGTAAGTTTAATTATAGGTGTTCACCAATAGTAAACGCTCACGTCAGAAGAAGCATCAGGAGGGAGGAGTGGTGTTGTAATTTAGGAGTTTTAGTTTTCACAAAGGTGCATAGCACCATTTTCAAATCGATATTAAGAAATGAGGAAGACGCTAATTACCTGAGTACGTGGCTTGGTGGGAACCATCGCATGCTTCAGTGGAGAGAACGCGCAGCGGCGTAAGAGAGCTTTTGGGTCGATGCCCAAATAAAGTAATTAGCCCTGAGTGGTGAGCATCAATCATTCTTTCTGCGTCGGGAAGGTTTCCAACGAATATTGATAGCAGTTTTTCGGAATGAACGAAACTATGACAGAAAAATATCCGAATTGATTCTCGGAACGCATGGTCATTCTGGTAGCGGCATTAACGTATATCTATATTCTGAAGGCAATATAGGCTAGTTAACACTCACTCATACACTCATTCACTCATTCGCTCACTCACTCACCGACTCACTCACTCCCTCACTCGCTCACCCAATCACTCGCTCACTCACCCACTCTCACTCAATCACTCGTTCACTTACTCGCTAACTCTCTCACTTGCTCACTCTCACACTCGCTCACCCACTTGCTCATTCACACACTCACTCGCTCACTGAGTCGCTCTCTCACTCGATCACTTACTCATTGTCTCTTGTGGAGAAACCGACAGTAAGGAGTAAAAAAGACAAAAGTAAACGATAATTGTCTTGTTTGGTAATGAGTCAGTTGTTTTTCTGAAATGCAACTTATCTTTCTCAGCGAATAAGTGCACTCGAGGAAAGAAAGAAGAAACGTGGAAGTAGACAAAACGAAAATTTGTGCTTAAGGCAAAGTAGCCCTTATGCACAATAATTTTCCTGTCGACAAGAGATAACGTGCGTAAGCTGTGTTCTCGATACGTGAGACAGCGGGAACGTGCATTTATAATCCGCTTTGTGCAATTATCATCCGCATGCGGCAGTACCTAGGTGAAGAATTAGGTTGCACTGAATGAACTAGCTGTGACAACAAAGCTACAATGTAGTAAATCACAGTAAACAAAATGATTCCTGCGGCAAAATAAAATCCCGCCTTGAGAACCGACAAGTTGGCCACATTAGCTTTTGCTCTGAAGTGAGCGTGCAATGTACAAACTGCAACAGAAAGGTAACGAAAGAGAAATTCTGTTGCTTGGATACTTATGTTTTCGAACTAAGCCAGTGGGACATTTCCAATAAGAGAACGCCGCAAGCAGTGGCTGCATTGCGGTTAAACTGTGATAACGGAGATGCCCCGCTAAACATTAAGAAGAGGGGAATAGTCGGATATTGTGCATTGCGCTCCAGACTTTCCGTGGAACGAGGCACAACGTCGTATAGGTAATCTACAGGAAAAAAAAAAGCCGCTGGGTATCATTCTTCTTAAGTGGCGTTTAAAATAAAATATATACTGACCTCGCTTATTTAAATATTGATTCAGGACTATGCCCAGTATGCCTGGTGGTTTTGTCATGAAATACGTAGCATCGAACCTCGGCCATGAATCCTGTAAGTGGCAATTTTCAGCTCAGGGGGTTTCGATATATAAAGGATGATCGGATAAACTTATGATGCCTTGATTAATTACACGAGAAAGTCGCGTCTGTCGCAGATCCTCTACCCGTTAATCATTTGTGGCTGAACATGTACTTGTTTTTTTTTCAGACAATTTGCTTTTCCTTGTCTGCAGCATTAATTATTTTTTTCCTCGAAAAAAAAATGTCTCTTTTGAGGAAAAGCAATAGACTCTCAAATAGCGTATTTAATAATTTGAAAAAAAGAATTAAAAAATTATTGCGTGCTTGATAATGAGGTAGACTGTTGCGGATGACTGATATTGGCCGTCAGGTGTTTTTCTCTCAAGCGAGTGCATCGCACATAGGCACACGGCAGTATCTGAGCTTCGCCGCCATCACAATGCGACCTCTGTGGCGAGGCTTAAGAAGAGTTTAGCGGCGCGTTTCTATAGCAACTATGCTGTGGTTGTGGTATTCAATTTCACGGGCGAGACCCTGTCGCTGCAGCAAAGAATTAAAAAAAAATCACAGCATATCCACACAGTGAATGATGGCGAGCGGGCGATGGTCCGGGAGACCATGAACACCTGGACATCTTTCTTTCTTTCTTTCTTTCTTTCTTTCTTTCTTTCTTTCTTCCTTTCTTTCTTTCTTTCTTTCTTTCTTCTTTCTTTCTTTCTTTCTTTCTTTATTTCTTTCTTCTTTCTTCCTTTCTTTCTTTCTTTCTTTCATAACGAAGCGCACTCCATGACCATGAGAAGGAGAGAGCCGGGAGCAAGCTTGTTAAATAGCTCCTAAGGTGCCGCAGTGAAAGAAACAGTGTGCCAAGAGCGCACCCGCGATCATCGTTCTTCTGTTCTACACACGATCGGCGCGCTCGCGGCCAGCGTTCCCAGTGCGGGCAAGCCAGGACATTGGACATCGTAGGGACAAGGCTCATAATTTCCATAAGTGACTGGGCTCTAAGAAAAAAAAAGAAACGACGTCCCGAATAGAACTAGGATAGAGATCTTGCGAGTTACACAGCGCGATCCATCGCATATGCGCACACAACGTATACGCGCACAAAGTATACGCACACAAAGTATACGCGCACAAAGTATACGCGCACAAAGTATACGCGCACAAAGTATACGCGCACACAACGGGCTCGCTTTAGCACGGTTACTCGAGCCTCGTCCTTTTTTTTTTCACAAAGCACCACGAAAAACTACATGAAAACCAACCAGCAGCTGTGGTAAGCTGTGGTGTCGGTAAGCCTTGTCAAGACGTATTTTTTGGGGGGGGGGGTGGGGGGCGCTAACTGGTTCGTGCTTGTAGCAAAACAGCACCAGCTAAATAAAAAAAACGAATAGGAGAAACGACGCGTGCAAATTCGGTTGTTTTTGTATACATTGCCATCGGTGGCGTCAACGCGAGTGATGCGAAAAATTCAACGCGTGTTGACGTCATGGTATGACGTCACCGTGGTTTCACACAACGTGACGTAACGTGGTGTGCTCAAGACATGGAAATGTTGGGCTGATCACGGAGGCTGATCAAATCTACGTTAGGTGGTGAAATCTTACGGAGGGCGTTGTGTGGAACGGTACGACCACGGAGAAGAAAAAAAATTAAAACTGGCTTCCGCCTTTGAGGCGTTTTAGGTGAACGAATAGAGAGCTTGCGAGTGTTCTGTTGATGTCGTGCCTGTTATATTTGCTTGTATACTCTATGGGATGGAAATGTAGAAGACAAAACCTAAATTGGTCTCACGAAAATGGTTGGAGAAGAGAAAAGTTATCTCGGCGAGATCGCGTGCTGATGTGCTTGATGTGTGCTGCTCATTTCGAATCCCGACTGTGTGCAATAGGAAAGTAGCTGTAAAACGCGAAACATAGGAATGGAAAAATATATGTGAAAAAGGTGATACTGCGCAAGTGTTACGTGTCAACTCGATTCTCATTGTGTCATTCCTTATCGCTTTTTTCTTACAGTACAACAAATAATTTTGATTACCTTAATTAGCACCAAGGTGTCATACCATTAAATCCTGTATATAAATGGTAAACTCACCCACGTACTGGAGACTAACTTGCATGCATCTTAAATGAAATCCTTTTATGAAACCGTAAGTCTTTCAGTATCATTTTTGTAGAAGCCATGACGACAGCTTTAATTCATTTAACCAGTCATACACAACGAATTGCTGAACAACATCGCTGGTGACTTTAAATAGATATATTCTGCCGCTTTTATGTAGTACCTTGATCACAGGAAAACAACTGCTTCATCTCACAAAACGATAGACAGACGTTTGTCAAATCACAAACGCCGTTCTACAGGGGCCCACGTTCGCGTAAAATATGCATTCTAGATGAATAATTACGGTGTGCATAGGGCGTGCTTTAGCAGCACCCAATGAGGCCCACCTCACTTCCCTGCCGTTTCCACTTCCAACGCGTTGCCACTTCACATTCCATTCGGCAGGCGCGTTAGCTTAGCGTCTCGCAGGCACGCTCTCAACAGTGAGCACGCTGCAGACGTTCTGTTCTGTTCTGTTTTGTTTTAACTGTTTTGCTGTGGAGAGGTTGAGGTGCCTATTGCCTCGGCTACTCCATATCACAAAGCTGCAGACGTTCTCGCTAAGGAAGATAACGTTCTGTCATGGCAGTAATCTAATTGAGATAATGTCTTTTGCTGGCGAGTGTGTCGTCCCGCATTCTTGTTTCCTGAGTACGCACTGTTCAACCGGTAGCGGAGACTAAAGGGACTTTCGTGGAGACGACGCATCGCTTGTTGAACGCACGCTGCAGTCCTCCACGGCGTTTCCAGCCTAAATTACACTCTGAAGACGAACAACCTCGCTTTGCGCGGTTACTCATTTTAACGCGATAGCGTTAGGGAGCTGGTGTCGCAGAAATCCCGCCGTCGGTATCGGCCCTGTCGGTTGTGAGCGAAATATCATCTGTGCGTCTGTGAGCGAAAAAGCGAGTTACAGAGATCGCCGCGGGAGGCCGCTACTTGTCTACGCATGCGCACGCAATCACAATGAAAAAGCCGCGCATTCAAAGCAAAAAAAGTGCTCAAGGTCACGAGACGCGGCAGTTTCTTTGCCCCTGCCACCCCTACCGGATCAACTTCCAGCACTTTCGTCGGGATGAGAGAAGAATAGTGCAATCGCAGCATGCGATAAACCTTTGTAACTCCACTCGCACTGAATGGATTCTTCGTTCCCTTGGTTCGCTCATCTAAATTCTTCCCAGAAACACTACTTTTCTGCCGAATAGCTCCCTCTTCTTTATGTTGATCTTAAGTCTAGCGGTGCTAAGTGCTTCTAGGTGCTCTGCATGATCTTCTTGCACTTTCGAGTATATGATAATGTGTTCCACGTATGATAATGTGTTCCACAGAATATTTCAATGTTCTTAAGTACATCATTCATCAACTTTTGTAACCATGATCCAGAGTTCTTCCATCTAAAGGATAGTCTGTTGTATTCGTAGATGTCAAAACTGGTGACGAATGCCGTAAAATTTTATGTATCTTCTTTTAGGGGCGCTTGCCAGTATCCTTTGCATAAGTCAATGCGGGAAAACCACTGACGTTCTCTGGTTTCTTCAACGATCTCATCAATTCGTAGCATTGGGTATGAAAAAAGACCAGTCTGTTTATCAATGAGCTCGATGGGTCAGCAGTATGAAGCAAGCGCCACTTTTCGCGAACGTATTCCTTAATATTTGTGCATTTCTGTCCGCAAGCAATGGCATTATCCCATAGCTCTATGGGGTTCACCTTGAAAGCACTTGCAAAGTTTTTCCTCCTCGCGGCCCAATAAATGTTTCCATATGAAGTTATTTGCATTTCAAACCATCTCAGCGTGTTTCCGTAGAAGAAAGGCCTCATATTACGTACGCAATCTTCATCGCTAGTCCACTGGTTTCTGGTACATGCGAATTTATTAAAATTTAGCCATGTATCAGCGCTTTAACTACTATCAAACATGTCCGGTCGAACAGAATATTCATTCGTGTCTCTTACATTTACAACAGACACAAGAAGTTCTAAAAGTTGTTGCTGTTGTTCTATATATAGCTTCTGTACTTCATGTGTAGCGTTAAGGGCACTTTCACTGCTAGTATCAGTGAGGCTTCTTGGTGTTCGCAATGTACGTGCCTTGGGAGCTGTTACCAAATGAGGCGCCAAATTCTCAAGAGTCATGTTCACAGATACGCTACCTTGAGCGACGAGCCCCGCCACGGTGGTCTAGTGGCTAAGGTACTCGGCTGCTGACCCGCAGGTCGCGGGATCAAATACCGGCTGTGCGGCTGCATTTCCGATGGAGGCGGAAATGTTGTAGGCCCGTGTACTCAGATTTGGGTGCACGCTAAAGAACCCCAGGTGGTCAAAATTTCCGCAGCCCTCCACTACGGCGTCTCTCATAAACATATGGTGGTTTTGGGACGTTAAACCCCACAAATCAATCAATGAATACCTTGAGCGACGATGTGATCCGCAGTAGCTCTGGCGATATAGGCGATCGTCTCGAGAAGGCTCGGACTTGTAGTGGCTTCCTGCAGCTCCACGTATCTCTGGCCCTCTGCTTGGAAGCCCATGATGAGGGATCGCTCTTGGCGACGAGTGACCTCGACTGCGCCAATGTAAAGTTTTCGTGCAGAGAATACGAATGCATCGGTTTATTAAGCCATTCCTATCTGGCCTCGTCTTCTTTCTCTCCTGATCTCTACTTGCTGGTGCTAGCGATGTGGATTGCTACATCTTTGTGGCTTCCGAGATGGCGAGCGCGCAATGCATCGGTTTATTAAGCCATTCCTATCTGGCCTCGTCTTCTTTCTCTCCTGATCTCTACTTGCTGGTGCTAGCGATGTGGATTGCTACATCTTTGTGGCTTCCGAGATGGCGAGCGCGCAGCGTGTATCTTGGAGGCAATGCGACTCTTTTGCAACCGGCTGAGGCTCAGAATTTTCTTACCGAGGCGTGGTCGGATGAGCTGCGCCACCACTTCGCTTTTACAAAATGGTTCATACAACTGAATTATCACAGTGAAAGCCTTAGATGTCTCATGAAATGCGAAGTGTGACCACATGAGTGATAAATAATTCATGAAATGACGTTATTTTATGAAGAAATAACGGCGTCACACGTCCAAGATTTCAAACGTCATCATGACGCCACTATGATGGTTCATCTGGTGACATCGCCTGATGAAGTCAAGACATGACGTCGTCGCTTATTTCGAGGTGAGCTGATAACAAATGCACTGCAGAACCACATGAGTAGCTGAAAACTTTCTCATTCCTCCAATCTCTGAGTCAGCCCAAGCCATGCATGTTGGGTGCATAAACTTTCGGGTAAGATTACTAAAACCAACTGAGAAGAAGAGAAAAAAGAGGTCGTTTTCGCTTTGAGTCGTCTCATACAAGCACATGAGAGACCTCGAGAGTTTTTGTCATTTAATTGAACCAAACAAGACAGACGTTAACGAAAAAAGTAGTCGCCATGTAGGGTCCATAAACTTGCTAACGCTGGTCTGCACAGACACTTCTTTCATCAGAGATCTTTAATGATACCTGATTCATGGTCGTGCTTTAAAAAACGCTGTTCTTCGAATAAGCAAAAAAGCACTCATTGAAGTCATTAGGTTCAGTCGCCATGTGAACTTGATTTTACGTTACGATGAAAAGTCCTCATCTTAACGGCAATATTCAGAGCAGAGAATACTCTGAATACACTGACTTTGATGAAGGAGACTGAGATAAGACGTTAATACAAGGGCGGTGCCAGAGAACGACATCCGCAGTAATTTGCAGAACGTGAAAGAGATAGTGCCTTATTGCTTAACAATGCCCGCCGAAAATCACCATGCCTCCCATGTGTAGGCCTCACATTGATGACAATGGAAGAACAATCTATCTTTGTTTCTTTGTTGCCTACTTCTATAAGTTTCTTAGATTTTTGCTTATATATATATATATATATATATATATATATATATATATATATATATATATATATATATATATATATATATATATATATATATATTCGAGATGATGCTGGTGTAGCTCTTGACTGTCATTAAGCTACGCTTGGACGTATTTCGAAAACTTTCAGCTCACGTTCCTTTACGTAGAACTGACACTTACGAAGGTTAATTACTGGGCGCCGCTTGAAAGAAAGAGAAAAACGTAATTGAAGTAGCAAGCCTGTAAGTTGCATTTAAAGTTGATGCTGTTTAACAAAAGGAAGAAGAAGAATCGCACATACCTGGGATCGCGTCATCTGGTGTAGTACTTGTTAAATTACTGGCTCAGTTTGTATCGTGTAATTCGATTTGACGTATGTCTGAGTGTTATACACTTGTTTCAGTTCTGAGTCCGGGCCGTCAGGTGCATAGCAAATATGCAGAACTGAATGAAGTATGAAAAATTAGATTTAATACAGGAACTCATCAATGACGGTAATCAGCAGTGCAAACTTCACACTCCTATGGACGTTTCATACAGAGGCTGTCAGTGCTATCCTCGAATGTCGTTGCCGTAGAACGAATATATTCGTAGTCTGAGGCGATGCGCACTGAGCCTGATTACGCTGTACCACGTTCTACTCTTGAGGGTGAAACTCGAGTGTTTGAAGTTGTGATGGTTCATTTTCAGCTCCTGAAATCAGGCATCGTATTTCGAGAGGAACTTGAGGTAGTGTTGATGTTTCCTGTTCACTTTCAGGACTTGCAGAATAAACAGATGGGCATTCATTCAAACATACCTAATAGATCTGATGCTGACAAGTTCTGCAGTGTTATTGTTGTATATTTTTTTCATTTCGCAAATTTTATTTCATCCCTCTAATTAATGTCTTGTGCAATATTAGGTGTATCTTTCATTTCAAATATAACAAAGTATATCAAGATTTGACAGCATTCATATAAATTTTTGTTACTAGTGTGTAGTTTGGAGGATTTCCAAGACAAACATCTGGGACACCATTCCTTGCGCAAAAGGAAGCAGCTAGCTACAGATACAGAAGAAAGACAGCAGCCGGAAGACAACTTCTGTCTGATGTACGTTCACTCCACCGAAGCGACCAGCCAGGATCCAATGGTAGATCATATACGGCACCAGAACATGGATCCTATTTGAGGAGCTTGGAAAGTAGGGCGAATGAAAAATTGCTCCTAAAGAAGCCTGAACAGAATATCCCTCTCGAATATTCTTTTTTCCCTTGCCTTGTTTATTCTGATTGACGCTGTGCTTTTATTCTGAAGCCACATAGCGGCATGATATAAATCGAATAGCGTTTTCGTTAGTAGCAGGACTGCTGCGAAATTTCTAGTCGGATATTTTGAACATTCTGTAGCTCCGTCGAAAAGCAAGCGCCTATCGATTCGCAGAGGCTTCTAAGACGAACGAAAAATAAGTATGTGGTGCATGTTCAAGTAAAAGCTTTTTACACGCGCAAGGATCGTGTGGAATCACGACGTCATTTTTTCCTGGTAGGTGTAATGAGAAGAAGACTGTGTCTGTCTTTTCTTGCAGTTGTTTGTTTAACTGTTCCAGCGATAAATTAACCTAAAGTAAATTTCTCTATAGGACGCTTCACAGATGCTTGTTTTAACTTCCTCAATAATAATAATAATAATAATAATAATAATAATAATAATAATAATAATAATAATAATAATAATAATAATAATATAATAATAATAATAATAATAATAATAATAATAATAATAATATAATAATAATAATAATAATAATAATAATAATAATAATAATAATAATAATAATAATATATAATAATAATAGTAATAATATAATTGTTCGATTGTTACATCCCAAAACCACAATGCGCTAATCATAAAGGGAAGTGCTGCAAAAACGTTGACCTCCGTGAGCTCTCTAACGGGCTAACAAAACTATGTACAGAGGCTTTCAGCACTCTGTCTTCATCAAACTGTGGCTAACACGGCTGGGATTTGATCTATTGACCTTCTATTCAGCAGTCGAGTGCCGTAAACATTAGGCCAATGTAGCGGACCTTGCAACTGCAAGTGCATAACCTAAAATTTGCAGTGTTACATGAGAAGGTTAGGTTGTGCGCGAAAAGAGCGAAGCATGACCTCTACAAGCTATATAGCGAAATGTTATGTAAAATAGAAATGAGAAATCCTTGAGCCCCTCCCCAACATTTTCTTTACCTCAGTATACCATAAGCTACATCATCAGTCAACATTTTTTCAGTCTATTAGTCATTCCACAAATGCCGATAATTGAGTTCTGAAATTCTTATCTAGCGCACATGGGTGAACCTGCCAAATAATATACGGTCCAGAATCAGTGAATCAGGTCATCACGTGGTGTGAAGTCATTTTTCATGTCACTCAAACTGATGCCAAATTTGTTTATACCCGCCTTCACCGAGTTCAATAGCCGTGTACTCGGTAGCTCACATATCGGAAGTGTTCTGGTGCGATCCTTAAGATGCTTAGAAGATACGCTGACTGTTTAGTGGGTCTAAATGCTACAGCAAAGCGCTCTTCTAGTAAAAGGCCGCTTTTGAAGCTGTCATGAAATGGATTTTGTCCACGTCAGCTGCATCCAAAATCTCTCTTACCTTTCACTCACATTGCAGTGGAATGTTCTTGCATACCGAGATGCCGCAAAGCATACAATAATGATTGTTGCAATTTCAGTGTGAAAAAATGTTGCTGCGAAGGCTGCGCTAAACATAACTTGCGTATTGCAGCAATATACATAAGCAAAATAAAGACATGAAACTATAAAGAAATACTTCGATTTGCATGCAATGCTTTTCGTTGTTTGTTATATACATTTTATTGTGGGGATTAAAACTATAAGTACATGTTTGTCAGGACGTCAACACTCTTTGGAATGCTTTGATGTCTGTTCAAGAATGAAATGTCTGGTTACTGATTGGTCATTCAATAATTACTGGAAACGCGTGTGTGGGAAGAAAACTCACCTCAATTTTCTTGTGCCTTTCCACATGAACTTTTCATCGCAAAGCGTTTCCTAGCAGATACAATCAGAATTCCAGAATAGTATGAAGGGGATGTTTAGTCATGCAAAGCCCATGCAACTTAATGTTGGGAAAGGCCGACATTCTCTTCATGAATGGATGTATACTTGTTTACTAGTAATAAAAATCAAAGCTATTTTTTAGCCGATACAGACTGTCGATTGATCATAGATTACGACCTGAAGTTATAGATATCCGCAGAATTCATGAGCGATTGTAGACACGTGAGACATTTATTCGATTGCTGATTTCTGCAACTTGGTGAATTCAGGCCGTTTTTATTGTGACCCAAAGAATAAAACCGAAGTGCACAAGAACGCAAATGTTGAATTCTTGACAGATAACTGGGAGTGAATTGACGGTATCTGTCTCATTTGAGGGTAACTGTGATACGAGCGAATTCGCTGTTTCAAGACAACAGTCACGTATACTCGCACGGCGGTAAAAATAATTTTGTCAAGCGCTTGGTGTGTATAATGCGCTTCCTGCCTTTGTTTATTCGTGTAGATAAACAGGGGCAGTGAATAAGTCATCTGTGGAAGATCGTCCCTATCGTTCGATGCGTAAACCGGCTTTTACTTGATTTATTGTGTCTCTCTTGGCAAGCTGCCGCAGATCTTTCTTGGCATGTTACCTGGAATCTAAACGTGCCGATCTGCTTAATAGCTTCTGATTTATCTTAGCTCGGCACAGGCGTGAGACGACCTACGACAAAACCTCCTTTGCCCATGCACATTTCTCAAGCCCTGGTTTGTCAGCCTAAGAATTGGCTAGCATCTCCCTCTGCGTCTATGTATCTTTTTTCTTCTGTTACGACACAAACTGTAACAACACACGCACAGCTTTGCGTTTTCACGATGTTATTTGAGTGTGCGTTTGTTTCGTTTTTGTGGCGCTACAACAAATTACAGGGCGGTCTTTCCGAAAAGCCTATGCAATCACTCTCAGCTGTTGGTGCCTGTCGCCTCAGAGCAGACGCCGCCAGTGAAACAACAAACAGATGCTCAGTGATGACAGCGAGAGGGCTGTAGCAGGTCAAGAGCGTGCATCGGCACGATCGATCGGCGGCCTCCAATCGAGGCCGTTCTCAGTATACGGGCCCGGTGACACGCAGCGGAAGGTTTCTTACACAGCCGCATTGCGCATGCCCGTGTAGTGAAAAACAATTTCTTCTAGTTACACAGTTGGAGAGACAGCCATAATTTGTGTGGGATGGCTTGTTTAGCCATAGGTGTAACCAGAAATAGCATTTTTTTTCCATACTCGGGTTGGTAACGAAATATCTCAACATTATTGCATTGTGCTTCCATGGCTCGGTTTTATGTAGACTACGATTGACCAAAATAAGATTGACCAAGATAAAGCACCACTAAAGAGTCTGCATTAGCTCACTGGCAACATTGAGTCTTTACTTAGAATCTAAGTTAGGAGGCACTATGTCATTTAATCTTTTGATCTATGCCATTTGATCGATTGATCTGAGACAACATCACTCGCGATTTTGTCTCAGTTTGTCTTTGGCACTGTGCTACTTTTCACTAGCGTAAACGTTACGAAAGGTTCAATGATGTGGGTGACATCGATACCAAAAGCGCAACAAGAACAATGAGTATACCAAAAACTACACATCAGTGTTTTTTAATCCACAACACTCGGCTCCTCAAAATGACTTGAAAGATGAAGTGGCGTCCAGTTTGCTTGTGGTAGTTTAAAAGTTCACGGAGACGGCTTTCTGAGATTTGTGTAATATTGGTATTTGTAATGTTATTGTTTTATTTTTTCTGTTAATTTCTTCTCATTGGAGAACGTTGTGGTTAAACACGTTTCTTTTCTTTCTTGCAGGTAAGATTTTCTGGTAATACATGTTACCTGTGGGATGACGTCTGGAGGACTTTCCACTATTTTTGTAGGTGAGCTGACGTTAAAGCATACATATATTTAAGATAATTTTTTGCATTGCGAGTTCCTCGTTTTCTATTTCGACTTCATATTAGCAGGGTATGAAATATGCACGAAGTACCATACAATCATGACTAAACACGAGATATTCACTGAACCCATGAATAATATTGGAGGAGTATAGTTTACGTGCAGCATACCATATTTATTAGTGCAGTACCTGCATTACCAGTGTTGACTAGTGTTGGTTGTTGCCGTGTAAGTGTCAGCTGATGTTCAATAATTTTGGCTACTTTGCGCCATCTGTTTTTGCAGCAATGTAATGAAACAACACATGTACGGTACCATGCCTTAGCATCATTCTATTCTCAACAAAAAAGAAACTTGTAACTATTTGTCAGACCTGAAAACTGCTGGCCGTATCGGTCCCGTTTTTTTTTTACCGTGTTTTCAGTTTTCTAGGTTGAAGCGGTCTTAATATTTTTACAGCATTTCCAGTTTCCTTGTCTCGGGCTTTTCTACCGTAATACAAGGCAATAAAGTTGCTGCTTCAGCTATGACATTAAAAAAGGAAAAAGGAGTGAGGTAAATATTGGTTCGCTTCTTCAACTTTGAGGTGTCAAACAGGAATGATCTAGCATGCCTTGCCTGAATGCACTGTTTTCCCCCTTATTTCGACGTGTATGTTACTTCCTTTGTTTTGAATACGCCGACGTTTCCATTTCGCGTCTGAGGACGGGTTTAAGAATTTCGTCTGCATGATATACCACGCAATGCCTAATTTTGAGTATTGAATTCGAAGTTGAGGCTATTCTCGAATGAGAGTGATGTTGCAACACTAATCCACAGGCGTGGGTCATTACCCTAAGTCACAGTTGCACAGTTTTTTTTTGTGGCCGTTGTCTGAGAAGGAGCAGAGTCACAGCAAAAGCCCAGACAGCGATACGGACAGTAGTTTATGTGCACTTACTTTTGTTAATAGTTATCTTCTGTGTAGTGTATATTAAATTTATTGCTTTGATGTGTGTGCGTGCGTGTAAATAGCATGTCATAGTTGTTTTTGGGCTGGAGAAATGGCGGCAGATTAAATTATGCATGACTTCTCATACTTGGCCAAAGCTAAACATGTTTTTCAAGGTTAATTTTAATATGTACTTAAAAATGAGGCCTCAGGGCGTGTATTTACAGTAGTCTTTGCACGTCAGTAAGTAGCAGGCCTTTAAACGGTCTACATAATACAGTCTTGGTATAATAGTAAGAACGACCCATTTAAACGCTGTAAGTTATATAGAGCTCATACAGTAGTTAAAAGGAGGCTTATACGTGGTCTACATATAAGAGTTTTCTTCATATAAAATAGTAAGAAGTGAGCCTTTAGGCGGTCTCTTACCTATTGTTACTAGAGCGGAAATTTTTATAGGTGGTTACCAATTGTACTAGATGGTTACTAGGTGGTCTACTCAATGATACCAGCCAGTTTTGTAAGGGCAGGCCCAGCGCATCTGGCGCAGCGTGCCGGGGAAACAGACGAGCACGCCTGGTGATGCTATTGATCACGCCCTGGATGCCGTTGTGCTAGAAAGAGAAAACGTGTCCGCACTCAGAAGAGCCTACGAGAAAGGGAGAGTCATTTCAGACAGCTGTGAACTGGAACTAGGAGTGGTAAGAAGAGGTAATGAATATTTGAAAGGTAAAAGGTTCGGTACCAGAGTATAAAGACTTGTGATGCACAGTATGAGCTCTTAGTTTGGACGGTGCAGAAGACAGGCCAAATAGCACTAGAAAAATGGCAAGCTGTTAGAACGTGCTAGCTCATCCTCTTTCCGGTGATGAGAGCTGATGGGAAACGTGACAGAGCAAAACGCGTGCTACAGATGTGGAAGGTTAGAGACTTCCAAATGCAGGTCTCTTCGTATCTTCAGTCCTTTGGTCTCGGATCCTTCCTCGTCCCATGGTCGAAACACGCGGGAGTTCTAGCATTGAATTGGTCTGAGTGCACTACTCTGAAGAAGCGGAAAAGCTTTGTAATGTTGCAGTCGTGTTGGAAGCTGGTACTATTTTTAAAAAAGAGTGTGCACTGTTCGCCAAGAATTCTTCAAGAAAGCGAATGGTGACTGCTCGTTCAGGCGATCTTATGATCTTAGTAATTCTCCATATCTGCAAGCATAGAGCAGATAAAAATAACTTACTTAAAACTCACTATAACAAAGGAAAGCATAGAAAAGTGAATGGAGCTGACCTTGGTAGCACTTGTATAACCTTGAGCAGGGGTATATCTTTCGTGATGAATCCGGAATCGTCCGCAATGACATGAGACACGTAAAAAAAGCTAAGGTCGCCAATCCATTCAACATTATTATAGAAGTTGTGTGCATAATTACCCAACAGTGCCACAGATCCGGAGCAAGCATCAGTGAACGACTTAAAGGCAGCGGTGATCTTGATTGGGGCCGTGTTCTGCGAGGTAATGGCATCGGCCCTATCAAACGGTTTTTGGAGGTTCAGCCACTACTCTGCTTCTACACCAAAACCAATATCACTTAGCGAAATGATTTGCATACACAATGGAACTAATGATACTTCATTTGCTTTTTTTCTGAAAAAGAGTCGGAGGGCTTTCTCTACACAAGGTTGAAGTTGTAACAGCTCATCGTAAACACAGAAATACACAACCATTTAGCTTCAACCTTATTCTTCTTCCAGTCAGAGATTCTGTCGTTGTACAATCTGCTCACTGATTTTTAATATCGATCGTAATGAAAAAATAAACACAAAAGTGAATTTAATGCAAGGCCGAGGAATCTTCGAGCACATCACTTGTATATATCTCAGCGTTGCTCTTTCTGGTACATTACTTGGTTTAATTTCGTGTTTTTTTTGTACTGTTGAGGCGAATCACAGTAGCCACGTGTTGAAAGAAAGCCGTTGTTGAGCTTTTAATTGTGAGGTACCGCAACAGACCCCGCTGCTCAAAATAAAAGCCATAGAAAATCGTCTGTTCTTTCATGTAGTTCATTCAAATAATTTCGATCAGTTTTCCTGAATGTGGAGTGGTCCTTGAGTAAACTTAAGCTCAGTTATTGTACGTATACAAACAAATCTTAGCTTGAACAAGCGTAATTTATTTCGTAAGAGTTTCTTTTTTCAAGCAAATTTTCTGAATATTCGGAAAACTGGAAGGCAGAGCTTGGCCGCAACTGCTTCAAAGTGAAACTGGACCGTCGATTGTTGCTCTTGTCACTGAAAATAAAAGACGTGTTAAATAGCAAAAGGTAATGAACTGCTACAAAACCGCTTGAATCTATGACGTCGTGGCCCTTGCCGCCCATTCGTAGCGTTCTTTAGCAAGTGGGAGGTCGAGAAGTTCATGCAGCTTGCTTATCATACTGCAGCAAATAGACGCTGATGCTCGTTGTGCATGAAAGAACCAATCTGAAATTCGTTCAAGTGGCGCCAGGCTGCATTAAAGAAAGAGCGATTGATAAAGCACAAAATTTACCACAAGCGCATCGTTGAAAAAAAAAAACAGGCCGCAAACTCAAAAGCAGCTTCCTCCCTTGGTATATACCAATGATTTCTTTCATATACCGCTTGGTAGTTATCATGTTAAATTTTAGACAGGCTGCATCGTTATTCGCTAACCATTAGATGTGGTATTCTTTTAACTGAAATGACTTAACCACACACGCACAGTAAGATGAAAGCTTGCGTCTGCAATGCTCTGGACAGAGTGCCCTTTAATTGCACGTTCGACACGAGTTTTGATAACGGTCCGCATTGACTGTGCCGTCTTCTGCGTCGTACGGAAACATTATGGTGTAATTGGCTGAGTCATCAGTGATATGGTTCATTCCTTCGCAGCCACACTGTTGAGTCCCACACGCAGCAGTTTTAAGTTACAATTTTCTTATGGGGAGGGCACGAATTTTACGAACGCTCGAACAATCGGCGACTGTCCAAGAACAACGTCAACAGCTCATCCGTGAAAGAATTCATGTTCACCTGGCCGATGCAGAATTGCGGGCACAAGAATAGGCCCGGTTTGCGAAGTGCTAACAGTGAGTGAACTCTGAGGATCCGGCAGCCATCTGCGCTGAATGTAAGCGGCAAAGGCAAGTCGAAGAAATTAACGTTGCGGTCATAGCAGCCTCAAAGTGGGATGGCGGCAACGCGTTCACCACCATTGCTCACTTCCGGCGAAAGTTTCTGGAGCGGCATTTTGGCTTCGGCTGCGACGTCTGCGACAGCTTGTGGCTGCACATTTCAGCTTCACTGGTTAACCATTTTTACTGAGTGGCTGGGTGGTTGTTTTTTACTTTATGCTGTTTGGCTTTTTCCAGAGAGTGGAGACGTGTATGTAGATTTCTGTGTCATTTCCTTAAGCAGAAGTACTGTGTGTTTTTTTCCTGATTCTTGTTGGAGTTGCAAAAAAGGTTCCCAAAACGTTTAGTTCAAACGTTTAGTATCAAATTGGCCACATAAAGACTTGCTTAACCTATGTAAAATTTTGAAAAGCATAAAAAATCTTGCAGTGCTATCAGTATGCTCTCCGGAAAGCATGTATTGAAGTCAAAGGTACAGGAAACAAGAAGCGATAAACCCAAAACAGCGGACCCTAATAGCCAACATTTATATATGCATGGCTATGTGGTCGTACAACATTTATATATTCATGGCTATGTGGTCGTACATGGCCACGATGGCGGTTGTCTTAGCCTTCAATCTCTGCTATTTTTCCAGTTGTGCAATAATTTTCAGCTTTGCAGCCCTGCCCTCAATTCCTTCTTTGGTATTCCGCGTTGCTGCACGCGTAAGCATGAGTGCTATTCGATGCATTGTCGTCGAACAGCTGTCGAGTTTGCCGCGTTGCCACCCCCGACGTGCGTTGAAGTGAACCAAAAGGTACATCACACGTTTGCTTTCTTTCTATCTCTGGTAGCATTGTCATGCATTGCAGCAACTGCTGAAAACGAGAGAATTATCCGCATCGGTAGACATTGCGTCTTCCCTCAGGCAGGCTGTATTCGCATGCAAAGCAACCACAACACATATCTCTAAAGCAAGCTGGTGCTTTGTTTCCAACAATGGCCGCCACTGAAAAGCCCATGGCGTCTGAGGTAGTAACAATATGAAGCCAAGTTTAGGCTAGGTTACCGATTTGTTTTTTCTCTCCCTTCTAGGTGCTTGCGAGGGGAGTTTTAGCGCGGACAACCTTGGCTTATACATTGCCATCATCATAAGTTGAGAAGTAAACGAGATATCCCTGATCCATGACGAATATAAGCAAAAAGCTAATAAAACGTAAGCGCTGTAAGAACGTACGCATTTTATAGTGTTTTACCGTGTTCCGTGAACAAATTTGTTCATGTGAAAGCCGGCACTCGTGTTGCGCCTAAGCATGCTGTGTTGATCAGCAATCGTTTTATTTGTGCTGTTTTCTATCTATACGGTTGTGGCCTCACAAAAGCCTTACACAAATAAAACAGCCATCGTTTGTTTTCCTTTAATCTGCCAGAACACAACAGATAACACCGGTTGTTACAAACTGATAGCGGCATCAGGACTTCCGAAAGTTTGTGTGTGCGTGTGTTAATATCTTCATCTCTCTCTCAGCCTCCGACATTCGAAATCCCCTATCTCTCTCTCTCTGGTGTAGAGTAGCACACTAATTTTTCCAGACTCGTTAAACTGGTTAACATGCATGCCTCTCATATCTCACCTGTTCCTTTCTCTGTGTCAGGGCAGCAAAGCTGTTCAAATGGGTGAAGCTACAAATGAGATTTTTGGAGGTAGCCCGATGCAACGTCAGCGCCGCAGCATTTTTTCCTTACGTTTTAAAGGCGAGTGTGTGCGGCACTGCGCCCATTGAAGTTGGTGGAACAACTGACTGAGTGATTGCAGGAATACCGCAACTCAAAGACGTGGCCACACGTAACACCAATATTTTGAAAGAACCGAATGTCATCAAGACTGTCATAAAAGAGAAGCAGGTGGTCGACGAAAAAGCACGAGCATCTAATATAAATATTATCACTAATAAAAACGGGTTTATAGGCAATGCAATAATTTATCCAAGAACTGTAACACGAAAGCTATATTGCGAAAATTTCAACTACGAAAAATATCTGTATATACCATACAGCCTCTTCATGCTCACTGTTGCCTGGATGATGTATATTTTAGTTTTCACTTACACGAATAATGTTAGCAAGTTCGCCGACAACCACTTTTGTTTCTTAAAGTCGCTATAATTTGGTCTTAAAAAAAGGGCAGTTCTTGGGCGAAGATTTACAAAATATAAAAAATATTGCTAACCTCATGCTCAGCTTCCATTCAATCGTACTTTTATAGCTCCATGTAATCTACCCTCTCCTTTTTTTCCATATAAGTAGTTTTTGCAGCATAATGCTGCAAACGTGGGAATGTAACCTCGGGAGAGACTCTTTGCAAATAGCTTCATGTGAACTCATCGCGCTCGCCTCGAAATCTCTTTGGTGAGAAAGGTGGGTAGACCTTGCACAGAGTAATACGCTGTGGCTGGGAAAGTTGCGTCTCTAAGAAGACAGGCAGCTTCAATACCAGCGAAGCTGTGGAAAGTAACCGCCCTTTCCCGAAGACGTTTTTCGCTGCAAAGTGGGTTCTCCCACTTCAGTAATGTAAGCCGTGCGATCAGTTCACTCCGAGACCGGTGCTTTAGAGAAGTTTGTAGGTATCCGCACTAAACTTCATGCTTTGACGCCAATATAAGTACCAAAAAAAAAGCCAGTTAAGCTTTTGAAAACCTTGCCACTCATTTTTTTTCTTGCCGAAGCTTGTTTTTTTCCCTGCTGGGGACCATAACCACCCACGGCGTGCGCTCCCACGGCGTGGGTGATTATGAAGAACACAATTACTTTGCCTTTTGCACGTATGTCTTTCCTTAGTTCGTAATCTTTTTGTTGTGAAAAGTGTAAGATACTCGCTATAGAATTCAAGGGCTTGGTTTCCAACGCCTGGGTGCGCCTGGTGAAAAAAGTATGTACATTCTAGGCCTAAAGTTTCCAAGCCACGCTTGAACCTATTCTGGGTGACTGCCCACATTGTTAACAAGGCTTTCGTAAGCAAGCCCAAACGTCTTTTTTTTTAATTTTTTTTTGTTGGTGTGCATCACGGTGTAAGAGTAGTTTGTGGTGTACATTCTTTTCTTCTTTCTTTCGTCACGAAAAGTCTGCAAAGGGAACGTATCGCCTGGTATTCCACGTGTGTGGCGCAAGATTAGGTGACTCACGGTGAGAATTGGAGGAGGCTTGGAGGGCGCGAGTATGAAATGGGAATCAGAGGGAGCGAATATGAAGTGGTGTCGAAGAGAATTATTCCGAAATCGTATCGCGCAAGGAGTCAGGGCATTTTCGAAGTGTAACTATGACCACAATATTGATGTGAAGGAGTGACGCGGTAGAAAATGTGGCTCAGAGAAAAAACTGTATACTTTCCTCACATTATTTAAAAAAAAAACGATAGTCTTTCTTGGGGACCTTCGGCGGAAAAATGTTGGTCTGTCTGTCTGTCTGTCTGTCTGTCTGTCTGTCTGTCTGTCTGTCTGTCTGTCTGTCTGTCTGTCTGTCTGTCTGTCTGTCCGTCCGTCCGTCCGTCCGTCCGTCCGTCCGTCCGTGCGTCCTAACGATATCGCAAACGGAACTAAACAACCAACCCCATCCACAGTGCCCACCAATATTGCTCAAGATTTAGTGTTCATAGTTGTGCGATTGTCAATTAAAAAGCAATTATTGCGCATATCGGAGGCGCCATAACAACACGTCAGTGTTTTGTATGTCTGCCTTTATACTAGGCGAGGCACACACAAGTAACTCTAAGGACTGTAGCGTTTGTCGCGCGGCGCTGACAGTGCAATGCGATGCTCAAAAAGGTGTTTACAACGCTTTGCTACGAAGACATGGTCGGTGGTGACACCTACCCGTCGCTTTGCGTTCTACACCTTATCGCCTCCGAGACAGGCGCGCATTTTTCTCCGCGGGTGCACACGCCTTCGTTTTTGAAGACGAACTGCCAGATGGCGCTCGTGTCTAACGTGCCTCGATGCGCTCGTTCGCCTCCGCTACACGCTCGAGGCACTTTAACGCAGCGCCTCCAGAATACCATTGACCGATGCAGAACATCAAATAAACGTTTTGTCCACTCTCTCCAGACGCAAGACTATCGTCTTTCGACGATATTTGCCGTGTAACAAGCAGATTCGGGGCCATTTTTTGTCACTTTAGATTACTGCCAGCAGAAGAATACGATAAAGGGTTAACATGTTCGAACAAATTTGTGAATTGCGTTGGTGCGTTGCCAAAAACATCCACTCGTAACGTTAAAGAGTTTGGACAGCTGCTATGGAGGATAAAAAAGAAGGGAAAGTAAAAGAACTTGTTGTTGGGCTAGTTGGTACAACATTTCTAAAAGTTGATTCGAGCGCGAACACATGACACGATCACTCACACGCGCACACAACCAGACATCAAACACACACTGTGTGTGTTCGATGCCTGGGTGTGTGCGTGTGTGAGTGATCGTGTCGTGTGTTGTGTGTGTTTGATGCTTGGGTGCGTGCGCGTGTGGGTGATCGTGTCGTGTGTTCGCGCTCGAATTAGCTTTTAGAGGTGGAAAGTAGGCAAGGTAAATGCAAATTATTTTCATTGGCTACCTACATGGTGGAAGTAGCGAAATAGAATGGAAATGTGTGTGTATGTAATACAAAAAGAGAGAGGAAAAATGAGGGGGAGAAGATGATTAAGACTTAAACAACCAAAACTCACGTGGTAACCACGTGCGCTACTACACATTCCGCAGCTTTTGCTATGATATCTTTCGCGATTTATTTTCATACGACAATAGTGTTTTTCTCATAGTCTCCTGCATGACCATAATTCATAGGGTTAAGTGAATGCCTGCCACTATGTATCTACGACTTGGTTGCTCTAATTCTCTGTTGTATACCCGATTCCGCTCTTCATATTCATTATCTGCACCACAGCATGTCTGCTGCTCGTAAGTATTTTTGTGGATGTTAATGCAATTATTACGATGCTTAAAATATCCTGCTAGCCAGATTTTTTTTCTCGTAAACAGGTGTTTTTATTATTCGCACGCAGCTTTATTTACTCACATTTGGCCGATTGATGCTTGAATAAAGCGTTGAAACATGCGTAAATAGCAAAGTGATATAGCAATCATGTTACATTGTATTGCATTTTACTATGCAAACTGGACATAGTCTAGTCAGCATCTCCACTTTTCCTATATTTTTTCTTCTCTCTCTCATTTCGCCATGAACAGCCGTATAGCTTTATCTCTCCTGTTTATTTGTATTTCTGTTCTTGTGTGATCTGCTGTAGTCCAATCATGTATGAAATAGCATCTGCTATCCACAGGGAACGCATTTGACATGCAGCTCTGAAAGATACAAGTACATATTTTTCATTGGTCTATGTTGAACAACACATCTTAGTACTACGTAGGATGGTCTATTATTTTTAAGTTGAAACCAGTATGGTTATACGGTGCGACATTCTAAATATTCCACCGGATACTATACTTTGTCCTCCGTAAAACTAATTTTCCAGTGCGAACTTTTTGAGTCACATAAAAAAGAAGCGAAATTGCAATTGCAATGAGGATGTTGCGCACTGTCAATATCCGGGGTGTCTTCATTTCAACCGAATAAAATGGCAGATAAAAAAGATAAAATTGATATAAATCTTTGTACGAAACAATGATGAGAAAACTGAGGGCAAAAGAAAAGAAAGGGCGAAACATGGCTTTCAGTACCGGTCTCTACACGGACCAATACTCTTCCGTCCAGCCGAAGCATGCCGCCTACAACACCAGTGAAATATCAGCGCGGCCGCCAAGACGTCGGATGCATACCGGCTGTTACCATAGAGGAAGCCTTGGAGCACAGAGATCCAGGCACTTATATACCTTCTGATTTGTGAGTGTGTGTAGAGGACAGGATGGTGAGGTGGGAGTTGGAATGTCTAAGGAAGGGGGAGGAAGCGAGAAACACATTTGGCCTGATTTCCAGTGATGAATCTAGCCCAGTGGTCTCTCAGAAGCCCCACGCTCCCTCAAGACAGTGCACAACCGGAAAAGTGCACTAATGGTACAGGGCCGTGGTCGTATACAAATGGGAATGGCCAACAACACATCAAAGTTTCTGTTTGTCTGCGACGCCACTTCCCTTCCGTTGCGCATGATCTAATAGTCTTTCTCTATGACCACGCTTTTCGAGTGTCCATCGCGGTACGTTTCAGCCAATGTAAATATGAGAAATGCAAACATTATGGTAAAGCATATGCGGTTGCTTACCGCGTGAAATTTCTTAACATGGAAGGAGCAAGCATTACGGTCTACACTGCTCATGCTGCTGTTGTACTACATGGGCATTGAAGCCCTAGACGCCACTGAAACAACCTCTACTTCATTCGGTAAGCGATTTCTGTGCACTAATGTTCTGCAGGAACTAACACCTTTTGTTTTTTCTAACACGACGGCAGAAATATAGCAAGATTTAGATACAAAATAAAACTTTTTTTAACAGTTTTCTGCCGGTCTGCACTATAACGTAAATCCGGACAAGTTTGTTCAATGGAAAGCGTCATTTATTGTGTTTGCGAAGGCAAATATATGCTCCGGCGATAATTAGCGTTGTTAATGTCTGCCTGTCGAGTAGTGTCATAAAGAGTATAGCTTAGACAAAGCATTCCTTAGGATGCATCTTTCGTTGTAAGTAATGAAATGGCGTATTTGATTGTGTGTGCAGTCTTCTTTTCATTATTAACTCCTGATATTAACTCCGTAAATAAGCGTGCTTGCGAAAGCTTCCAGGCTATTTTTCTGGTACTTTATTTTTATATATATATTGCTGTCTTTTTTTATTACTGGTCCTCGACTTTTATTATACCTTGAATAAAGTTTATTCTGTCATCGATGTCTATCTTGCACTCTTAAATACTTTCTAATGACTATTTTGACACCCTTTATTCCAGTACTCATTCCTAATATCGAAAATCCACATGTGATGCCTAGGGGCACGCCACTTAACGACTCATAATGGCGAAAGGAAAAATAGAAATATTAAAGGCAGGTACTTGTTAAACGGTGTGCAAGAAGCAGTATGCAACCCTACATCAGATGATGATGATCAAAACTTTATTTCTCCGAAAAGAGGGACCAGCCCAGGGGTCGGTTACTGCAACACCGACTCGGCACAGCAACGCCAGGTAATATCACGCGCATTGGAGGCCGCAGTGCCCCAAGGAATTCTCTACATCGGAGACCGAGAGAAGACATTGCAACAGAAGGCGACAAAAGCTCTGTTGAAATTCCTACGTGACACGGACTTGAACAAGCGGCTGTAACAGCAATGTCACACACCGCGAGAGACAAGACTGGACTGTGACTGAGTGTGCGTGCGTGTGCTGCTGAATGTGGTGTTTATCTCTCTTCCCTCTCTCCTCTCTATCTTTCATCTCCCCCATCCCCCCCATGCGCAGGGTAGCAAACCGGCTGCCTATAGGCTGGTTAACCTCCCTGCCGTTCTTTTCCTCTCATTATACTTCCTCTTCCCCCCCCCTCTACATCAGAGCAAAAGATGGGAGGGCTTGAAAGTTAAAAAAGGTAGCGAAAGGGGGAGGTAGCATAAAAACAGCTTCACGGTCTATCAGCGGTGTACGGCATGTTGGTGAAGTGATAAGTCTCCGCACTGTAACGTTTCTAACTCTGCTCAAAAAAGTTAGCGCGAGGACACCATCGCACCGGGTTTCCCTCCGAAGTTCAGGGGGCGGATGGTGCATTTCAGGTGACCGCTGACTCGCGTGACTTGTCCGTCGTGACGCTCGCTACCTTTTGCTGGCGCCGTCGGCAATGCCCGTTTTCGTTCATCCATCAATTACTGGCTCGGTGTACAAGACAGCTCTCTCTCTCGAGAGAGAGGAGTCAGCGTAGTGACGTCGCACGCCACTTCGTTTCTGTGACTGTTTCCGAACACGCACTGAACCCATTATTCAGGACCAGACGTCACCGTATACTTGTCAACATTGGCTGAGCGTGAATACTTTGTCCTAGTTACGACAGGCTTGCAGCATGACTTGGCTTTGGCAGAGGAATCACGAGTAAAAAAACTTCAAAAATGCACTTAAGATACTACAAAAGTGTGAAAAACTGCGGTACTGCATTTCTTTCTGCATGTATGCTTGCTGGTTTCACTGCCTTTTGTCTGTTTGTAATTGCTTTTGAGAGGTTTGCTCTTTGTATAATTCCTCGTAAATTTTATTTGGAGCACTCAGTGTCTAGATTACTTTGTCCGTTTACTAATACAGTTATACATTTGTTCTAGCAGCCACTTTTAGTAGCAAGTCGGATTCTAGTGACAACTTCAACGAAAGCGATAACCCTCACGCAATGGCGGTGACATTTTCGTTATTCTGAGACAAACGAAGGACAGTGCCATTGTAAATGGCGAATGTTCCATTCATTTTCAATGGAGTGAAATGATACAAACCTACGCAAATGGCCACAAAAGGCATGTACTGAATGAATGATTTTCCAGCAACGGGCTTATTGGAAATACGTCATTCAGTGTGAACTCACGGACTGTCGAGGTCATGCAAGGAAAAGAGACATAGACCGGGCTACCTTGAAATGATGTGTCTCAGCTGAATATATAGACCCTTTGCATGTTTGTTAGTAGCGGTAGACGCCGTCGTCATCCTGGGGCGCTGGAAGCGATGGCACGACGCGCAGCCTCTAGCCAGGACAAAGCTCGCCACCAGGTTCCATGCTCACAGGAGGATACAGCAGCTGCAAAGCTGCCTCCATGCATAGTAGGTCAGGGAGCCACCCACATCTAGTGCAGGCGGCTCCCTGGCTAGTTGTGCTCGAGGTGAGTTCGTATACACACTTTCAGCAACACTACCATTGAAAAGTAAACCATTCAACAATTCCCTTATCTCAAAAAACGGGTCATTTCTGAGGAAGATTTGGAGCCAAGATTCCTTTCACGAACATGACCATGCTGATCCGAAACGAGTAAGATCGGATGTTAGTCGTGAAATATTAATTTAGTGTCCTGGTTACGTTTCATCCCACGATGACCAGATAAGGTGCCTCATGAACACAGTGATTATGGCCAGTCATGCCTATGTAGCTCACGAACGTACTTATAAAAGTAAAGAAGTATAAGACGAACGTGGCAATTTACAGGCCGATGAAATGAAATTAATAAGATGAAATAAAATGAAGAGATTTAACAAAAGTTCCTACTTTTTAAAGTCTAACTTGTTTTTGTTCTTCAAATCTTTCCTGGCTAAGGTCGGCCCTCGCGTTACATTCTACCACCGTAGTTCCGACGGTATAAGAAGTGTAATGATGCACCCAATCTTAGACGACTACGATTTTGGCCGTTACGCGATTAGTGTTGGAAACATGTAGCAGCCGAATTCCATTAGGATCCACTACAAGGGAGTCAACAGTTTCTTTGCGTTATGTGACTGCGGGCGCCTCGCGTTCATTCTTGTCTCGTCGTGGGTGGCTGTCTCGGTGTCTTCGGCTGCCCTCGGGTGTTTCGAATGCTCTTCTGGTGTACCCATGCGATGGAAACGTGCGGGGCTCAATATGATGCCCGTTTCAGGAGGCATTCTACTTTGACAGCTGAGGAAGTCGGCTGTTGCCTGAAACCTCAGCGTGAGTGAGGCAACAATCTGCGAGCGACGGCTCCATCCGAAGCTCCTTTTCAGGCGCTATCATTGCCGAAAAGGTTTCCGTGGGCCTCGTAACAGGCGGCACTTCGTATACTACAGCAGCCTGCTTGACTCCACGAAAAGTCAGCCCTCGCGTTAAAATTCAAGTCGCGTTACAGTTAAACAAATACAGTCCTCCTTTTACAGAGGTATTACTGAAGTTAGCTTCCTAGCTTCTTTGATAACGTTTTTTTTAATATCAGATCAAGAAAGAAAGCTGGGTCGAAGCACTTAATGCCGATGCTGCAGGTTCTCGTATTTGGGATAGAACCTGATCTTTTGGGGGAGCGTGACTGATGGTACCCCGAGTTTTGAGAAAATCTGACGCAGCATTTCCCTTTCCTTCCCCTTTTCACAGTTACTGAGTTTCTGCGTTGTGCTTTTGTATGTTGAAGCTTGAAAGTATCACATAGTTCTTGCGAGTTGTTTCGTGCTTCAAGCGGCTCAATTTCACGCCTCCCTTGATCCACTTACGTGTATTCATGAGGCTGCAGTTCGGCTGAACAAGGCACGCTTTATCTGAAATGCTTATCGAAGATTCATTATCAGAGGTCATAGTGAAGGTGGCCTACACAAGCGGTAACTTTCAACAAACGATGTTCATTCACGCATGTTTACGCATTCGAAAGAACATAATTTGTTCAAAGTCAGCGCCTTTGTGGGTCCGCTTCATACGGCCGCGTCATCATAAGTCTGCGCTGAGCAATTCAGATACGTCATACGAACGAGGCCTGGAATAAGACCATGCTAACGACACGTTTCTTAGGCTACCTTAAAAGAAATTATAAAGTGAGAATAAGCACAACTTGCATGCAAGGAAACATAAGAGCACATCGTCTGAGAGTGCTCTCGCTACAATGCGCTGAGAACATCTCTAGCTGCCGCTCTAGTTCGTATAGTTCAGATACTGATGATGACACAAACTGTTCTGGAATGTTGACCTGAAAGCTCATCTCTCATAAAGGTAAAGAAGGCGGGTCTCACGTTCTTGACGGCAACAGACTTGCTTGTCGATTATAAAGTTAACGTGTTATGATGGCTGAGAAAAGTGACCTGTGTGTGTGCTCCCTCTTCTTCATCTTTCTCGATCTTTAAAACTCGCTCGTCCTTTTTCCTTGTGTAGGGTAGCATACCTCTTCCTTAAAGCTGGTTAACACACTTGCCTCTCTTTATTTTTCTGTTTTTTTTCCTAAGAAGGGCCCTTCAACACTCTTTCTGCATGGTGCTACCATTCGGTAGTAGAGGCTTCCGAGAACAGGCAAGCCAAATAATACAGCGCCGCACGTGGTCTGTAATTCATAAGAAATTATCAATGTCTGCTAAAGATTATTTTTCTTCTCTCGACAAATGCTGGAGGAAGCTCAAAATTTATTCGTAGAAGGCCTTCTACCAGCCATTGGCTAACTCGAACATGGCGCGCTCAGTCGTTAACGGATCGCCGCTAGAGGCTGCGACTTGTTGACGCGCGCACGGGAGAATTACACTGATAATGCCTCGTATTCAAAGAAATAAAGAAGAACAAAGTGTTCAACCTAAAGAGGCACGCGTGACGTATTTTTTGCCCATGCCACCCCCCCTCCCCCTCCTCAGCTTAGCTTTCGGTGCTTTTGTCTGGACGAGGAAATAGAGAATGTGATTGCAGCGTGCGACAAATCTTTGTAACTCCGCTCATACTGACGGATTCTTAAAACTTTTGCGGTGTTGAATTCGCGAAGCAGTAAGCTTTTTTAGTGAATCTATTCCACGACTACTTGAAAAAGTGTGCTTTAGGGTCTTTTTAAGCCAGAATCCTTAGATAGCTCATCAAAGGAGAACATTGAATAACGGTGGGTGGTGGCCACGGGCATCAGCGCGAAGAGCGATGCAAGGAACTAGCATCACGTGGTGATACAACTGCACGAGGTCATCATGACGTAACTTTGACATCATATAGCGTTACATCAGTGACGACATCATTAGAGGCGATGGTCACTTGGTGAAATGTAGACCAATCACGGAAGCATTGCGAAATCAGGTGAGACGCAGAAAGATGCAGGTTATTTTATCATGAATCTACACCAACTAGCCTGCCTTTGAACCCTTCTGAGATGCACAAAGCTACAGATAGGGGGTGGGAGAGGATGATTATACCTCGACTGGCAAGAAAAACAATATGGTTGAGCCAACGAACCATCTTAGGAAAATGCATATGGGACCAGGTGATCTTTTAATACATCTCTAATTCTCCTTAAACCCTTGTTTCGATTGCGAGGAGCATGAGTAGTTAGTAGGAAGACGCGGTTATCGCCTCACACTAGGCCCACATAATTCCATAGAAGCTTTCACTGTTCTCTCTTAAAGGCGGAAAGCTTTATTATTTCTGGTTCAAGGCCATGTAAGCCAGAAAAAATGTGGTTAAAAATCTAGTACTTAAGCTACGCGTGTGTTTGCTCCTGGCGTCGGTGCGAACGGAAATAAAAAAAAAACTTTTTTGCAGGTGGCCTGCGTGTCTATAGAGAATATGTATCTTCGAAAATGCAAAACGAAACTGAATGAACGCTAAACAGAGCGTTGGCCTAATGGTAAAATAATGACGTTTAGTGAGACCTCTTTTCGAAGTAGCGTACAGAGACATCGGCATATGAAAGTAGGAGGGCACAGCAAGATGCGGTCGGCGTCGACAGTGTGGCGTCCATTTTTCTTCCACACTCCAAGACCACCACTGGTGCAGTCATCCGTGATGCCGCGGGGACAATTTAATGTTTCCTTGCAGACGCTCCGAAAAAAAAACTACGAACTAAAATTAGGAACCTACCTCCTCAACTGTGTGTCTACACAGCAGAACGTTCAATAGATCTGTAGCTAAAAACTGAGAATAAGCTCGATCTATTGTCTCATTTCGCGACGGTGCGCCACAGTCGTGTGGTCCCCCGTAATAAGGTATAGTGCTTGCGGGAAACTGGTACTTTCTCTCCCGTTTCATTCCTCTTTGTTGAATGCTTTGATGTCCTTGACCATACTTGCTCCTTACGTATCATTCGTGTTCAGAGCATTTTATATTATTTTGTTTTATTTTTTCTTGCTTGCGCCGTTGCTTCGTATTTTGGTAGCATTTTTGTTGCAATGTTTTTTTTGTTTTTTTTTCAAGATAACATTGTTACGTTGCATGCTGGTAGCATTGCTAGTAACAGCTTGGCATTACTTATAAAGCTTAGCTGGGTCGAACATTGACAGCGCTATTGATTCCAGATGAACACAAGGTGCATACTTTCCTTGTGTTCATCTTTAGTCTTTTCATTAGTGGCTTGCTAATTTGTTTCACAACATCGCGATTTTTTTTCGAGCTACGGCGTGCATCAGTCTGAATGTTCGAAGAATGTTCGAAGAAAACGATTCATACACGGGAATACTACAACAAATTGAATTACATGTTTGGGGCAAAAAGGTATCTAGGTGTATTTTATTTGGATCCTGAGCTATTGATATACCTAAAGCCACGTCCACAAAGCCTCAAGTACCAGCTGACGTTGAAATTTTCTTTCGTTGTTCTTGCTGAAGAAAGAAAATTTAATTCCTGCTTCTCTGTTTACCAGCATATGGGAAGTTCACCCTTGCATGCAATTCAATGAGGGGCTCTACGCTGACTGATTTATGTTAAGCGCTATAATATACACTTCTAGTGAGTATTTGTGCCTTTACAATCACTTAGTATTTTTTTTCAAGACGATCTTTGATTCATTACATAATGTCAGGTTTGCTTTTTCCGGTGAAAGTTAACATAAATACATTTTTTTTCTTTGGGGCAGGGGGATTGTTTAATAATAATGGCGTCAGCGTTCTACTTATTAGCTATATAGGGTTGGTGCCTTTGAAAACAAATCTATCTAGCAAGTAGATAGGGTTACCTACCATATAAAGTCTTGTCAGTTTCAGGGTTTTGATACGGCTAATTTTTTCATAGTATGCAGCTCCTATTTTGATCTTTTAACTTAATAAGGGTGAGCATACAGACACGGATACTCGAAGAAGAAAATGCACACAACATAAGCGCCTGTTGTTCTAAAGTCCGTGTCTTTGTGCTCACCTTTATTCAGTTAAAAGATGAACCAATACCAACTAGCCCAATTATCTGTGCTACTGCGAGAGCTCCTGTGGTTGTTTTATTCGTTTGTGTTGTGCGACCCCTCCCTGTGTAATTAATGTTCGGCTAACTATCGCCATAATAGTACGCCCATCCAGGCTTTAAAGAAACCATTTACCATAAACTGCGTTTACAAAAAATAATATTAGTAAAGACAATGTAACTTTTCGATTTTGAAGGAAAAATTTAAAGTAGTGGTGTGAGAGTTTCGCAAATTTACCAATACACAACAGCCTCTCAAGTAATTCAGATTGAATAAGCAAATGTGTTGCGATATTTTTATAATAGCGCTCTTTCTGTCTTCTTTCGCGGGTGAACCCTCCCACTTTACACCTCTAATGTATTGAGAAGAACAATATTACGACTTATTTAGATAGACTAGGCCGTTTGTTTTGATAGCTTTATTATAACTGCGTAATCTAGAGTATACTTTCTCTATTGAAAAAAATGATGCTAACAAAACGCTGATACAGTTTCAAAATTAAGATGTTGAGTTTGGGGGAAGTTTTTTTTCCACTCTAATATTTTGTTTTTTTATTTTTCTTCCTGTTTTTAATTACCTCACTTCTTTTTCTATCGCTTTTTGTCTTTGTTTATACCTATTTTTTTCTCTTTCTATCTGTTTCTTCTTCCTTATCGGTCGTACTATCTTCCTTACTTTTTCTGATTCTCTCTATATCTCTCTTTTATTTTTGTATTTCCTTTCTTTTGTACTTTTGTCTGTTTGATTCTACTTCTTGCTCTGTCTTTCTCTCTTTTCTTTTCCTCCCTACCTTTCTCTTAATTTATTTCCCATACTTTTCTCTTTCTCTGTGCATTCGTTCACTCGCTCATAAGTGTTATTGCATCCCTCGCGAGACAGATAGGCACACGTGTTCTAGGAAGAAAGGAGAAGATGAAAAGAAAAACGAGGGTGGCAAGGGTGCCTGCTGGCTCATGATGTTTGCTTTCTGTTGGCCCTGCATGGCATAACGAAAAGCTGAACAACCCTACTGTCAAGGAAGAACCATGTAATTGAATTCAAAGTTAAAGTGAAAAAGTAAAAAAAATATTTAAAAAAGTACAGCTGTTGTGTTCACTGGAGCAAAGAACATATTGCTTTTCTAGACACTTTGAAGCCTTAAAAAGCTTGAAACCAGTTTCCACTGCAGCGCTGTCATTATAGATCGGCACCCCTGTCGGAAATCATTACACAGACGTGATAGATGCTAGACATTCGTTTTATCCATAGCCAGTCAGCTTCAAAATAATAGACTCAATTGTGGCCCACAGCTGCAAGTAAAAGTCTCGGCAACACCAAGTTCGTTCGGTCATTCGGATCGTTACATTTACAGCCTCTTCCAGAACTGGTTGTGTGTATTCAATTGCGTCTTTTTATGTTGTGCCTATTGATAGCTTTCCGCCTACTAATGAGTCTGACATTTAACGACATGAGGTCACCACCATCGCAAATCACATCATGTTTCTTATCGTTGGCCTGACTTTGTTCTTTCGTACAGTTTGTAACATCAAGAAGGACTGAGCCACCAGATGAATATTATTATGTTTCTGTTTGCTCTGTAGGCTGTGTTATAATTGGCAATAGTGCGATCCAGGACTGCTATGTAATATTATTTTGTATTTAGAGATGAATAAATAGAGGTGATAATGACAGGGTTGTACAATGTAAACCTGTTTTTCTCTTACATAATTGATTTCCTAGACTCAGTGGTCTTGGTATGAGTTTCAACAGGCGATGCCTTGAATTTTTCTCGCACACTAATTTTCGCAACGACAAGAATGATACTAGGGAAGTTCATCGGCTAATAACCCAGTAAAAAGGTAGCCTTTATCGTTTATTTCTCTTATACTCAATAGGTAAGTATTTAATGCAGCTGATCATAGTAGCACGGATAACAATGTTGGCATCGCAGAGTTCACTCGACGTCTAACCTCTGATCTCTATTGGTAGCCCTAACGATAGTGTGGCATGTCATCTTACAACACATAAAGAAATCTTTTCATTCGTATTTATTGGCTTTGTTATCGCATATATACGTGGTGGTCTTCTCGTTGCACTGTAATCTACTAACACGTCACCATAAAAAAAAAACGCGGCCACACTGGTGGCTTTTTTCGCGGCTGAGGACACAAACCAGACACCACGTACATTTCAGTGCTGTAACGTATTGTGACGTCGCCTACGAGTTACGGAGGGGCGACCGTGCAACTTTCTACTTATACCAACACACTGGATATCACCACCACTAATGAAGGTACCGGCTTAGCGCAAGTGAGGTACCACGTCTCTGAATCTAGATTGCATTCATTCTCTCGACGAGCCGCATAGGGTAATAAAAATGAAGCTAGCTTGTTCATTTCATTTTGCACTTTTTGTATTGGTAAGTTCGGATAGAATAATTCCTAAATAATATTATTATATTAAGAATGCGGTTTGACACATCCACGGAGCTTATAATGTCAAGGTTGTTTTATATGAGAATTCATCATGAAAGAGGATAATGCGTGCAAACATAGGTGTGTGTGTGTGTGTGTGTGTGTGTGTGTGTGTCTGTGTGTGTGTGTGTTCGTGTTCGTGCTGGCACACCTCACCTTCTTTCTTGATGTGTCCACCATTGTTGTGGTTGCTGTGATCGTCTGGTCATGTATGTTATTGTGTCATTGCGTATTTGTTTTTTTTCACGTTCTTGTGAGATTGACTTTGCTTTTTATATATAACCGCATGAGCTGCTCCACTTCTTCCGTTTAAGAATTATATGCTTCTGCCATTTATTTTTGTTAAAATTTATTAGTGATCATGTAGTGCAGGATAGCTCCTCTGCCTAAACTGCGGTCACCTATTCTGTCACGTGCTTTCCGAAGCTTCCTCATAATTTCAGCAGCCTAGAACTGATTTGTGCTCATATTGGCATAGCATTAGCATTGGCATAGCGTATTGCCACGCGATGTTACAAATCGCATGGCAATATAGCTGCGCTATAAGAGACCGTGTGATTATGAGAGTTGCCGTAGTGGAGGGCTCCGGAAATAACGACCTCCTGGTCAGTATTTCCGGAGCGTGTGTCCAATTTTTTAACGTGTGTCCAAATCTGAGCACACGGGTATACAGCATTTTCGCCCCCATTGAATATGCAGCCGCTGCAGCCGAGATTCGATCCCGCGACGTGCGGGTCAGCAGCAGAGTACTTTGCCCACTACAACACCGCGGCGGTGCTCAGAGCAAGACACGTTTATTGAAGAATTTTGTACAGTCATGAAAGAGAATGGCTATGAAATAAGAATCTTTAAGAGCTCACCACTGGGCCCTGGCAGCCGAAGCGCATCAACTGTCAATAGAAGATTCTCAGCAGATGGAGCTGTCAGGTAGCTCTCACCGCGCGTCGTGTACGTGCAGCTAAAAGTGTTTTAGATGGCGTGCCCATAATGTGCTTGGACTTTTCACGTTTACGTAGGTGAAGTCCCGGCCTACTTGAAACGAAAACTGCCTAATATCTTGAGAAAGCCCGCGCGGTTTTGATTTTCTCTTATAAGTACGTTTTGGAGAAGCTATCAAATGGGGAAATTGAAGACACCCATAAGCTTAAAGCAATCGATTGAAATAGCGAAAGCAGGCTAAAGTAAGGGGTCTCAAAATTAGGAAGAAAGCTTACTCCAAGCCTATTTTTAGTCTTCTTTTCCAGCTATCTGCTGTTTTTTTTTTGTTTTTTTTTTGTAATAGTACGTGAAGAGGATTTTTTGTGGCGCGTTTGATATACTTCCTATTCAGATCAGCTAGATGCACCCAAAACGTGCTTTTTTTCTGAATTTCAATATCAAAGCCTGTTTTATAAGCCTTTCCAACTAGTGTCTTTGCATTTGTACGCAAGTTTGAACGTTTTCTCAACAAAACTTGGAGTTTTGAATTGATTTTCATTTAGATCTGCTTTTTTTGCACAGTACAATTGACTGAGTAGGAAAAGTAAATGATTACTTCCACATTCGGTTCTTAGCAGGCAAATAAGTGTTGGTGTAAATTTTCGAATGCATCTTGCAAAATAACTTTGTTACTAGCAAACTGAATTGGCAATGCAAATACGGTGAGGGAAATTTAGAAACGTTGCCCTCATCACGCACTCAAGTCGTCAGATATCATCAGGAGGCAAAAGCTACAGAGCTTAATCTTCTAGGTTAAGGAACATTAAAAAAACGTACCGCAAAAAAAAGAACGCTCGAACAACGTCTGGTTTGCAAACAGGCAAAGTTGACTAATCAAGATTTTGATGTTGTGACTGATTAACTTAGGAAGTTTTGCGACAGGTATTGCCCCTAGTTTTAGTAGGCACCATGTCGGTAATTCGGTCTTTCGGGAGGAGCCGTCACTTTGTATCACGACAGACGCTGGAGCAAGCCCTCATCAATTCACAGCTGGTAGGCTAGACACATTAGCGCTCTGCTTTGTGTTTCGTGTTGTGCACCACTAATGACACTGTAGCAATCAGAAGAGTCTCTTACTGATGAGGCAAAAAGGCCATCGCCCGGAATAAACATTGCCAAAGCGCCGTTGCTTATACTCCTTTCATCTGACGATCCTCAGAAATGGCGCTCATGCTTGCATCACTCGAATGGATGCTTGTATCTTCAAGTACACTGACTTTTGAGAGGAAACAAACAGTACACAAACATAAGTATGCGTCGTCAAAAGTGTGGTTATTAGAAACGTAGAACACTAATGAATGCCTCTGAAGAGGGAGACAAGTATATACAGCTCAAGACATTTAGATACACGGTCCTGCCAGACAGCGTCGCCTTCCATAGCGGGCTTCACTTGCAATTAGGACATTGATATCTATAGTACAAACTTCCGGCACCCTATGAAACTTGAAAACGAGAAAACCATAGCATTTTTAATGGGCACATCAAGCTCCTTCGTACAACAAGTGTTTCTAAAATGTTTTCAATGGTGACTATACCTTCACACTATCTTGAACCATACCTTGATTTGCGTTGTTATTTATACATTTCTGCGATCATTTTCTTTGATTTTTCTTTAACACTACGCCGTATACGCCGGATACTTCCTAATGTTGCAATATCTCATTGAGGTGGGCTTCGTCTGGAGAAGGTACTGGAGAACATCAATACAATAAACAATACTACTTGGTAAGGAAGTTGTGGTCAAATCGTTACGGCATATGGCAGCGCACATCAGGTTACACAAAAAACACGCACATGAAGGAACAACACAAGCGCTGATGACGTCACTCCAGATCTTGTGTCATCTGTCATAGCGGTGTTAGTTGTGTAACCTGGTGTGCGCTGCTATATGCACTAATGACTTTCTAACGAGACCGCAAGTACGTTTTAAGCCTCGTCAAGGGAGCTAGATGCAACAGAGAAAAAAAAAGAAAGATGGAAAGAACTATGGAAAAATAGACGGAAGAAAAGAAAAACAACCGCCGACCTTGCAATACATACGCGCATTGGTTGGCCTATACGTGGAATTGTTTGTGTAGCATGAGGTGTTAGATTTGAAATTGTACCCCACGCCGAGTTCGCCAATCTTCTACGCTCAAAAGCTACTGCAATTCACGTCAAAATTGGACGTCGCTCCATTCTTTCGAAGTTTCAGCAACTAAGGAACACTATATTTGAGCTTTTCGACGAAGCGCACGTCGATTTATTATCGACAGTCTGGAGAAAGGGGACGGGGGGGGGGGGGGGTGCCTACCAAGCGCTATCGGGAGGTGTCATCAATGGAGCACCTCCCGTTTGTCTGCAATTTCACGCTCTTAAATACATAAAAAGCGCGGGTCAATATCTCGTCTCCTGCCTGGTTTCGCAACAATCGCTTGTCGCTTGTCCTTTCTTATCTTCTTTGTCGTCAGCTTCTTTAGTTGTTATGCACTATGCCACACTACCTTCGGTCCGCCATTTTTATTGTTTTTTTTTCATGAAATTATGTGGGTTCATTGGAACCTTCAGACCCTACTGAGGGAGAGGCTACCTTCTGTGAATCTGTGCAATATATTTTGCCGTGCAAAGCTGGAGCCAAGCCCTCTCTTCTACTTTTCAAATAACCCTTGACGCCCTTCGCAAAGTGTTCGTTTCGTTTATACGTTATGTTCAATTTTTCGAAGGAGGAATAAGACCTTGACCTGTCAGGTCAACTTGTTTAGTAACGAAGATTCGCTGCAACCCTCATTTTGAAATTTGTGTTTTATCTGCAGTTTAGTGCAGTGAATTTAAGATGAGCACGTCATATACCAGAAACGTAGATCCCATCTTTCGTGTTGACCTCTGATCATTATGAATTCACAGTCGTGAATCTTTTTCGTGCACTAAAGGGGTTATTTGGGCAATTAGTACATGACCATTGAGAAGGAGGAAAATCACGAACAGGACAGAGCTAGACTGAAAGGTGACTTTCTGGGCAATAAGTCAATATTTTGCTTGCAACACCTTCAGGTTTGCTCTTGAATTAAGGATAATAATTTAATGTGCGCTTCCTTCTCACGCTTCTATATTGACATCTATTTTATCACAAAGAAGAATTCCTTTTTCCCCATAAGGTGGCTTGTTTCCCGCGGAGAAAGCAAGGGAAGTGTGAAAAGATAATGCGCAAATGCCATGAAAACAGCAAACATGAAACTTTCAAGAGATACAGGGCGAAAATTTATTTTGCGTGAGCCTCTTATTGTTTGTCTCCGTTTTGCTAATGAACAAAACAATCTCGCCGCATTTTAACGAGAGATGCACCGAGGTGCAAAGTCCATTCTGTGATAAACACCCGCCGATTGTAATAACATTTAAACCACGAAATGCATTTGCCCCACTGCGCTCTTTATTAAAAGTGAAGCCAGCAACATCGTGTCTCGTAGAGGGCAGACGCGCATGGATGTCTGTATTTTTGGACGCTGCACTGAACGTGGCGCTCGGCTTTCGACGTCATCTCAAGGTGCTTTTTTGTTTCGTCGTCCAGCAATTTTGTCTCTTTTCTCTTGCTGTGACCGCCCTTCATATAATTTTCAGCCAGCAGGAAAGCGTGACCCAAAGAAACACATAACTTGCATAGGGCAAATCTTCACTTTTGTTTTACCATCACGCAGTTCTTTTCTGGCGTTCACACTTTGTCAAAAAAAGTGTAGGCCCTAATATAGGCACCACCTAGTGAAATGGCCCGAGGTATTGAAAATCAGGGTTTCACTTGCATTCTTGTATGAAGTAAGGATTTTGTTTCCTGGAGTATCACTGTCTTCGATGCATTTCTACGTTCCGTTTTCTTGTTACTTAATTTTTTTTGGTTTTCGTTTACGCTTCAAAGGGTCTCCTCGCCTTCCAAGCACTCTGTCTAGATACTTTGACGCTGCTTCTACAGCTCATCTCGCCTTGAAGTGACAAGCATGTGAGGACATTTTTCTACTTCGATATTTTGGTCACGCTTCGAAAGACGCTGAGTTCCGGGAAAGTGCACGGCTCTTGTTCGATGAAACTGTTCGCTTCAATTTCGCTGCGTGTGTTTTCGGGACGTGTCTAGGACGTTTTCTGTTTCATCGGGTCTTATTCTTAAGTGGATGTTTTCTGTCGCGTGCATAGAAGTATGCTGACAGGTAGCAAATAACATTTGCGTGGACGTAGCCTTCCCAATAAAGTATGTGAGGTAGAGGTAGCACAGGCTTTTTTTTTTTGGGGGGGGGGGGGAAGGTTGGAGTTTTCGTTTGGAACAAAGTATTGATATTATTCAAGGAAAACAAATCGAGAAAGGGTGTTTTTGTTTCTTCAACGCCATTAAGGCCTGGGACGTTGTTTGTGTTTGAGTAAAACCAGGAATCGTTTCTGGGAACAAATACGTTTGAGAGAATATCTCTATTTGACAGACGCTGAAGAATGTAAAACTGTTCTGCAGTATAATAGGCAGGATGGTTCATGCCTCTATTTTTAACAACAATTGGGGTGATAACAGAGCGATTTCAACGGCAGTTTCACCAGCCCATTGGGGAGCAATATTGTTGAATTTTCTCGTTTATATAACCATTAACCCGCTGTTGTGGAGGAAGTTGAATATTTTGGCAATATGTAAATGTAAGAACGCTGCATAATACGGGTTGTAGTGAGGAAGCAAAATATTCAGACGGTGCGCTGTAACAGCAAGATGACCGTGATTATGCCTATGAATTCAGGTAAAAGATTACTTGTGATCTTGTTTCATATAAATACCTAATGTCAGTTGACATGAGAATAAATACATTGTGTTCCTACAATTTGCATACGCTATATCGAAATCGCTATGCCATAATTGGGAAGCCATCGAACATAATATGTGAGCTGTAAATTTCCGAGGCACATCCTTTTTTTTTTCGTGACCTCAAGTCACGGATCGCGCTGGTCTTAAAGAGCTTTGTCTATTTTTCACTTAAGACATCAATACTTCAGTTTAAACTATGTAAAGTGGGAGGCCACAGCAACCCTAGAAGGTTACATTTTATGCGGTCTTGTGTTAGGCCATGAATAATGAGTTGTAAAATGTAAAAAAGCTCAAAAACGTAGTGTGTTGTCATATTTTTTTTTTCGTGTCACTCGCTTGCAAAACAGCAACGGCAAAAAAGAAGCATAGAAACGTCTGGAGCCGTTGTTCTAATGTCGCAATCTCGAATAGACTTATCGTAATAAGCTAGGTACTCGAAGACGCATTGCAAAAGACGGAGGGTGCAGAGAAAAGGAAAAAGTGAACGAAGAGAAAGGCAAAGTCATACAGACAAAAAAACCTAAGAATAAAAAAAGAAGACCCTGTTGAAGCACGATCTGGGCTCTGATCTTGCTGAGCCATGATCCAATTTGAGCGCCAAGAGTGCTCGTGAAATTTTGTTCCTCTTGAAGCCGCACTTCATCGCATACGTCGAGCTGCTTCAAGCAGGCGTGATTGAGTTATATGTGTTCACACCTTCTCTCTTTTTGAAAACCCCACACGTCAGCCTTCTTCACATATTTCATTTATGTAGAGGAATGAGTCTGACCACAACAATAGAGAAGGTTATCCCGAAATTTATGATTATAGGTTCATAAACAAACTCATCAATAATAACAATACCACTCACACGATGAGAATTTGAAAGGCTACTAACCATTTATTACAATACGTCCAACACTCAGATTGCAAGTCCGTTTTTTTCCTCTCTCTCACTCAACTAGAAACGTGATTTTGATATTATTACCAGTAAAACGATTGTTACTGCGCTTGTGTCGCTTTCTTTAGAAGTTCCGTGCATGCAAAACAGACAATTACCAAAAACTTCTGTTGCCGAGTACACAAATACTTCTGTGCGTTTAGAAAAAGTATTAACGCTTTAGAGTACAAGATACTCTACTATGGGAGAATAGAAAGCCGTCCCGATGCACACCAAATGTTGCCTGTACCTCTATTTATTTCAATTTGCACCACCGGCACTGGGACGTGGTCAATCAGTTACCATTGCGAGGTCTAAAAGTGAAACAAAACACAATCATGATTTCCCATTAAAAGAAAAAAAACGAAGCACCTCGTCCTCTTAAATCAAAAGGCGCGAGCTTGTAGTACAATACCGCACGTTGCATTTCGTTTGTTGTTTGTTTTCTTAATTTTAATCGAGAGATTGTGTAGATAGTGTGATAGAGAATGTTCCTTATGTAGGGAATGAAGACAGGTGCGCTGTAAATTATTTATGCCCATTCCTCAAGTATTCTGCCGCGGTAGGAATACTTTACTCGCCACCGCCTGTCGCAACCGAGAAGACGCCTTGGTTGCTAATGTTCTTTGCTTATTTTCTGTGGCGCAACGAACTAAATTTATCGTGAGGCATGTGGAATAAAACAGAGGGGATAAAAGGGAAATTTGGGGGGGGGGGGGAGACGCATAAGATTAAAATCATGCCTGTGACACGCTAGAACCACTAAGCTCACGTGCCATCTAGAAGAATGGTTCACGCAAAATGGAAACGGGAAACATCAATGAGGTGGCGGGAACTTATAATCCCGCCGAAACAAAGGAAGCATGGAAATTTCCCTCGGAGTACTAAAGCGTGCAAAGGAAGACGAACTCTTAAGCACACCTGGGTCATTCACGAGGGTAGATGTATTTTACGACTTCTTCGGATTTGGTCGTGCCGAATAGGCATACCTGGTGTGGATAGGCCTCTTAAAGGTACCGCTATTCGGGTCAAATTTTAAGCTTTATACCATGCGCATTTGCTACACCTACTTACAGTAGCTACTAACACCCGCTTAAGGTAAGGTTTTCACTGGAGGTAATGCGCCAATACACAAGTGTTAAAACGCTTTTCGAAGAAAAATATTGCACCAAACAAACTCCCTATGAATTACGTAAAAACTAAGTTGTTCGATCCCGATCACGCACAAATACGGCTTAAGAAAGTTGACAACATTAATGCCGGACATTTTAAATGAATACCAAGGTATAATAAACCTACTGCAAAATACAATTCTCCCAACTGAATTAAAAAAAGTAAAAAAATTTGTGGTTTTTGAGTTTCAAGATGTAGTGCTCAGTAATGTACTGAACTGTTGTTATATGCTGTGCAAGGTATATTAGAGAATCCATTTTTTTAAACAGACACTGCCACATTTGTACAACTGTCTTGTTGCTTTTTGTTTTACTGTTTCTTGTCCTCTCAAAGCTTCAAGAGCAGATTTTCTTTATTTTTAATTTCTTCTATTGTACAATACAAGTGCTAATGCGGTTATGTTAAATTGTGAATGACATTACGCATGGTCGCCACTGCTGTCTGGGTGATGCCGCCTAGTCAGGCACCCTTCGGGTCTTTTGCTGCGTCTCATAAGACAATTGTAAATTGTCTTGAATAAATTTTGAATGAATGCAAAAAATTGGCAGCATATCCACGAAGTGATTGATGGAGAGTGGGGCGAAGCATTCGTCCGTCCATTTGTTCTTGCTTGAGTCCGTCCACGCGTCTGTCTGTGCGACCGTCCATGCGTCCATCCGCCCGTACGTGCGTGCGTCTGTTCGTGCGTCCGTCCCTGCGTCCGTTCATGCATCCATTCATGCATCTGTCTGTGTGTCCGTTCGTCAATCTATTCAACACAAGCACCACCATCTCGCATCTTTTCATCATATATTCCCTATATAGAAGCACCGCCATCCAGCGGACATTCCAAGGACTGAACGAGAGGTGGGACACGCACACTTTCTTACGGCTCGTGCTTCGGGTCTATTCCCATCAAACGATGTAATGGTTATAATGAGACTGCTAAGATGAAAATTTCATTGAAGACGAAATATGTCGCAAGGTAAAATTGCCATGAAATTTATTTATTTATTCATTCGTTTATGTTGATTTCAACTATTTTATTACACTTTTCTTGGCAGCACCTGATAAAGCGTACTTTTATTGTGGCATATTCCTAGCACGATATGGAAACAAATGCATAAAATAAAAGTAAACGGGGTGGTAAGCAACTATATTGTATAAATTCATGAGAAGCTTTAGCCTTTGTAGCTCAAGCAGACATTGAGTTTGGGCAATGTGGCGAAGAAATGAACGCCACATTGCATTGGCCTGCAAGCCCAAAGCAGTACTTCGCCTTTGACGTTGGCCAGAGGAGCAGCCAAGATCAATAGCTGCCAAATTATGCGAAAGCAGGCGCTCAGCTTGTTTCGCTGATCTTGCGCGCCGAGCTGTAAATCACTGCGTGGAGCGAGCCACGTGTACTGGTGATGAACCGGAGCTGTAATGGCGTCTCCTTTCTTTGCAATCAGTGTTTAAGTGCTGCCGCGTCCTATTATCCTGTCCGCATAAATTACTATGTCGTCATCCACACGCCCTTAAGGCTTCGTGAAGCCGCAAAAGCTGCTAAACTATGCAAAATCTCCTATCAATACGAAAAAAAAAGTCTTTGCAATGGTGTGGCAAACTTCTTACCTGTTAAGGCATTTTTTTGTGTGTGAAAAAATAAATTTGAATCTCCAGCGAGCTCGATAGAGATTTTTGGACAAATTGAAATATATTACTGACTGCTGTACGATTGCACATGCTCCGCGAGAAGTATTACGCAGATTTACTTTTAGATGGTGTCAGCTGAACCTGGCATGTTACCAGCGCATTTGTTTTTTTACGGGAAACGAAATAAGGTGTCCAAGTTGTAAAAGGAGTTCAGCCATATATGGCGTCTCTTTAAGAAAACAGTTGCTGCTTGTGACAAGCCCGCCAGCATCAGTGGTTATTTATGGCTGGTTAGCTTTTCCACGGAGTTTGTTCCGAAAGATAAAGAAGTGAAAGGTCGAACTATGATTTATGCGATGGTGCTGATTATTTTATTTATACCTTCTCGGCACCAGGGGAACATGAAAGTCCCCGATTACTATTTTCTCTCTTGAACCCCCTCCCCCACTCCCTGACCCCCGAAATTGACACAATATTTTCGTTATGGTGAAACAAAAAGGAATAAAGAGAGCAGAGCACGCACACACGCACACACAACTATAGCCTTGTAGGCACTATATCGATATTTGTCTGCGACCACCTGCTTAAAACTCCCCTATTCATTCATGGCAAGACTAGTGCGTGGAAAACAGGACACGGGAAAAACAGCACGAGACTAACGCTGACTGAAGACTGACGTTTCCTGAATAAATTAACAATAACGTAGGAGTGAATAACACATACCAACTTTTATGTTCCCTGTGGGAGAAAAAAATGAAATAAGTTTTTGTTTTCAACAAACAATTTTGTGGACGAAAATACTGAGCACTCAAACTTTTCAGTAAAGTAAAATCTGGAACGCACTTTGGAAAGGGAATAATAACGTACAGGGCATAGTTTTGAAAATAAAGGTTCGCAAGGACAAGCACTTCAAAGAATACAAAGAAATATAATCTTGTTCATTCAAAGATAGCGCGCTTGCGAGATTGAGTCGAGTGCATATTTTATTTCCGAGCACTTCTGGAATAAATGCTGCGCTTAAAATACCACAATTTCGGCTTTCTTTACAATTTTTTATCAGGCAATTTGAGAATTTTAAGAACAGAAAGAAATAACAAGTTTTCGTCAGCAGTCATCTTTCACGGAAAAGCAACAAAGAAGCGAAAATCAGCTTTTTTTAAAAAAAAAAATGGAAAAGGTCATTGACAGTAAAGCTCTCTTCTGAACACGTTGATGATCTTTTATTATGTTTTTTTTTTCTTTTTAGTTTTCATATGATATATAGGCCGCTGCATAGCTATGTTTTACCTAATGTGAAAACTATGTAGTGTATGTTATTTTGGACAGTACAAATTTACGGAAACATGCCCCTCAGCCCGCCCTTACCGACCTGATGTCGAGAAAATGCCTAAGCAAAGAAATTGCTTGACGTTTATGTCTTGCAATCACGCAGCGCTATTTCCTATAGCTATGGATAAGCAAGTTTGTGTAGAATAAAATTTTATGTCTTATATTTGGCACGAACATCCCAGCAAATCTCATATTCTTCGCTTCGATGGAGGCGGAAATGTTGTAGGCGCGTGTGCTAAGATTTGCGGGAAAATAGGAAGAAGTGAATGGCAGGAAGGTTAAGCAGTCTATAGGCAGTGGGTTGCTACCCTGCGCATGGGAGAGGGATGGGGAGATGAAAGATAGAGAGGAGAGAGGGAAGAGAGATTAACACAGCACATTAAGCAGAGCACGCGTCCACACTCAGTCACAGTCCAGTCTTGTCTTTCGTGGTGCGTGTGACATTGCAGTTACAGCCACTTGTTCAAGTCGGTGTCGCGTAGGAATTTGAACGGCGCTTTTGTCGCCTTCTGTTGCAATGTCCTCGCTCAGATTTGGCTGCACGTTAAAGAACCCCAGGTGGTCAAAATTTCCGGAGCCCTCCACTACGGCGTCTCTCATAATCATATGGTGGTTTTGGGACGTTAAGCCCCACATATCAATCAATCAGTCAATCAATCAATCAACCAACCAATCAATCAATCAATAAATCAATCATATTCTTCACATTATTTGTTGATCTTTCGAAATAAACAACAGCAACATGACCTTAAAAACACTGATTTCATGCCTGCATAATTTTAATTTGATGCAATTTGATAAGAGCTTGCAGAGCTCGAAGGAATTGCCGAAAAATGCTGGTCTACATATACGAGTGGCTCAGTACAGATTTGGAAATCATATATCGTGTATCGTATAGACTGCACCACAGTTTCTATAAATCCTTTCATCAAAAGACAAGTAGGTGCATCTGTGCGCTTCTCACAGCCATTTGCGCACAGTAACTATAATGTCGATGGCACTGCCATCGTCTTCACATAATATCAGCCCGTGACAACTACTTCACTCCCACTCTTAGAGACTTTCACTTTCGCCGTCTGCACTTTTGCGAAACGTGCTGGCCGACGCCATGCACTCTTTCATCCGTCCCAAGTACGGGCCCCGGGGTAAAATTTGCACTCGCGCTGCGTAACGCGCGAGAACTCGCTGGACCGGAAAGCGGCTACGAATTTGTTTCGAAACTTGGTGTTTTTTTTCAGCTGGTAGATTCGTTCTTCACCCAAAACGTTTTTTGCCGTTCCACCGGGAGGAAACCACTGGAGATTCCCGAGGTATCACCGAGTGTTCTTAACTTCTCATTCGCCGCAGTCTGCGCATCTTTGCTGTGAGGTCTCCTGTTTTCCTGTGGTTCATTTAGATATTCTTTTTAGCACCCATAAACAACCTCGCGTTCAAATACGGAAGAGTTGATTCTTTTTCGCTTTCGCTACCCTTCTTACAGGACCCCCTTTGCACCATTAACTTGTCTCTTCATAAAACTGGTGGGCGGTCTCAGCACTAAGCGTTGACCTTCATGCTTGTGATGCGCTGCACAGCAAAAAAAAAAAACAACAGAGAAGAATCTTGGTGACGCGCAAACTAACAATCATTTTTTATCTTTAACAGCCTCATGTATGAAAAAAATAAAAAAGGGAGGAGAATTCGGTGATAGAAAAACAGAATACGAAAAAGAAAACATATCTATCTATCTATCTATCTATCTATCTATCTATCTATCTATCTATCTATCTATCTATCTATCTATCTATCTATCTATCTATCTATCTATCTATCTATCTATCTGTCTGTCTATCTGTCTGTATGTCTGTCTGTCTGTCTGTCTGTCTGTCTGTCTGTCTGTCTGTCTGTCTGTCTGTCTGTCTTTTTTTCTTTTTCTCTTTCTTTCCTTCCTTCCTTCTTTCTTTCTTTCCTTCTTTCTTTTCTTCTTTCTTTCTTTCTTTCTTTCTTTCTTTTGAATAGGGCAGCAAATTGAAAATCTGCTCTCTTATATACTGCGAGTAAACGCGAAGCATCTCTGTCTCGCAAAAGGTGTCGACGGCTCACTGGTTGATCCCAGTGCTTCCGTTGGCAATGCTCTTGTCAAAACATACACAAATACGAAATAACATGAACAACAATGACGTGCGAATAAATGCGGTGCTTTTGTTTCTTCACACGCGACATATATACTTCGAAATCGCGCAGATAAAGTGGCTGCATGTAGCATATTTTGTTCTTCCTATAATATAATGGACATTTATGGTAGGTGAGCTCTTTTGCCAAATGAACTGTCTTGCGGAAGAAAAATGAAAAAGATGAATGAGAACAACGTTGACATGAGGTCATTACAGAGCCTAAAGGTGGCTAGGATCTAAGCAGGATACATGTTACCTCGTTCACTTAGAAGAAAAATGTCTGACCCGTGTTTTTTTTTTTTTTTAATGGAGGAGCTAGGCAGCGTTAAGTGAACATTTTTTATACGCCTTTGTTCTGGCCAGCTGCGCGGAACGAGGTTCTTGTCCACGTAACAAGGCTGCGCCGGAGAATCTTGAAATATGGAACAAGGAGCTTAATTTGCAAGTTTGCATGCATGCGAGACTAAAGTTGCCAGCTCCACAAAAGGAACACCACCTAGGTATAAAATTCATCTACCATCTTCAAAGCACCGACTGAAGCCCAAATATGCGATGCAAGAAGAAATTACGTGAGCAAGTTCTTGTATCCGTTGCTCGTAGCTGTGGAAGGGGCTGTTGTGAAACTCTCCGCTAAGGCCGCGTGAGAACGCCTAGGTTTCATTTCGATAGCAATTATATGGACACTTTCGGCTGGATACCACCACTAGAGTCGATGTAATGAACCATATATGTATACGTATCTATATATATGAAAACACAAGAAAGCAAAAGAAAACGCAGAAAGAAGACTACGGCGCGCGGAATCTAATGTGGGACCTTCCGTCATGAATGCGGGGCAGTAACCACTGAGCCACCGAAAGGTACTTCCTTCAACGTTCAAACGCCAAGCTATTTGTATCTACCACTTACTGCTGTTGGCGGGCATCTCGGCGGGTACTGCCGCGTTTTCAGCATTATCAGCAAGATATAGCGCAGTGAGAGCGCGGTGGCTCTCATGTCTCACGCGTACTTTGGCCCACGTAGAGAATGAGGGGATTTATGCTCGATCGCGCGCCTTTATATTGCAGTGGGGAAAATCGTACGTCTTGGCTAGCCTTTGGGTTTCGTCGGAACAATTCTGTAGCTGTTAGAGGGCGCTCAAAGTTCACCGCACTCGTTGCACAGCCTCCAAAAATAGAGCGCGCTTTTCAGACACAGCGAAGTAAGAACTGAGACGCTTATTTGCGTTAATCTGTAACGGTTAGTACGTTCCGTGCGTCATTTGTGCTTGAGAAACGTGGAAACGTTTCGACCTGCTTTCCATTTCACGCGTGACCGTCCAATATGTTGCTATCGCGTTCATTGCTTAACCTTTACGGAAAAGCTGTGACTTTTTAAAACAAGTTTCATCAAAACCATGCAGATTTGAACGTAGGAAAGGCCAAGAGCGAGGAGGATAGAAAGAGGCGACGACCAAAGAAAAAGAGGAAGGTTAAACAAGGTTCATACAGTTGTATGCTTTTAGGAAATACGTTCTTTTAAGGCGAAAATATTTGATGTTTCATCAAACACGAAACGTGATCTTCGGCGTCGCCAACGACGGCGTCAACACGAGGTATTCGAAAAAGCACCACAGTGTGATAATTTTATCGACGTCACCGTAAAGGAAACTGTGTGACATCATTATGACGTCACTGTGACATCACATGATAGCGGCAGCTGGTTAGGAGTGAGTCGATCCCGGAGGCGCTGCAAAGTCACGTGAGACACAGCACGCTCCAAATGTCTCTGATCTCGGAGGCAGTGTAATACTAAGTTAAGCGGAGAAAGCTTTTCAGGAGTAAAGAGTGGAGATGGAGGAATTATTACAACCAAATGAGAAGAAAAAGAGCTTGCTTTCGCCTTGGAGTTGTCGTAGGGAAATGTGTCAGTGTCTGTGAGACGTTTTTCAACCTGTTGGAATTGTGATTTAGTGCTGTGTAGAGAGGGACGAGAAGGTGAAATTTACTACAGTAGAATGCGTAAAAAAGACGCCACCTTTTCAAAACATGTAAACACCCAAGCGAGTGACAACTCGGAGCATCTCCCTCGTACTTTCACATTCTTTCCCGTCCGAAAAACAAAATGTCTTCGGAAACAAATAACCCACACGTCAAACGAGTGAAATTTTAAAGACAGGGAACCCAAGTCACCGGGATTGGGAACGTATAATCAACAATTCTGCATCCCATTTTTCGAAAAACTTCACGCCACCGCAACATTGATTGCTTTTCACGTTCAAGCTTGCTTTTCAGACTCTTCCTCAACGACGCTGCTGCCAGAGGGTATAATTTTCGACTTCGAGAAATGCTAGTGCGTTGCAACAAGATGGCGTATTTTGGCAGACTTGGTTTCTTTTGCTCTTTCGCATGAAGCAGTACGATTTCTCGAGAAGACGCTATACATCTGGAGGTTGTGCCCACTTATATGTCTAGCTGCGCAGCCTGCAATAACCATTCTTCGAAAAAACGCGTGCTTAGAGATATCGCTTTTGGAAAACTAAGAATTTTTGAGACGCCTCGATTTAATTTTTTTTCATACATGCATTTTGCCAAATTGGATAATAGTAGAGGCTGATCCTTTTTCTGATTGGTCAGAAAAAGGTCTTCTATGAAATAAGCGGGATATACAAAATTAATCCAGCTGATTTAACTAAAGCGTCAGGTTGGGTAGATGTGATATCGTAGCATACATTTACTTATGATAAGGGCGAAGGAACTGTCATGGTAAGTGAAGAAATTCGGCAGATCACCCCACCGTGGGAATTGATGTCATGAGAAGCATTCCTGGGGGTATGACTGTAGTGTAATACTTTTGTTCGGGAAAATGGTATGAAATGACGAAAAACATTCAGTGGTTTTCGTTTTCCTCATGGACCAGTGTGATAATCGGCGCAAATGTTATACCCATAGACATGCATGTCAAACTGTCGCATGTCTTTTATATAATTAGTTGGTTACGGTTGCGTGACTATGCCAACAGCAATGGAGGTATTACCAACACCAAAAGCGATGAACTGAGATATAGCACTTCTCCTAGCGGGGATGGCTGACCTGGGTAGCACTACGTATACCTATTTCAATGGATGGCACTTAACTACAATAGAAGCTGACCCGACATGATTTCTGTATCATTGGAATACATGCGTAATGTTTATGAACTTAGATGGGCAGCACTGCAATGGAAATTGGCGTTTTACTATAACATTGCATGAATACGGTAAACTTTTAAAGGTGTTCCGAGACCTGGGTGGCTCTGTTAAAAAAAAAAGATTTCGTGAGGCGTTCTCTGTGGAGTATATATTAGCTTATTGGGGTCTTTTTTTTTTACAAAGCTTGCTCTGCACGGAAGTGAAATCTGTCACCGTTATGTCTGTCGGAAAACGTGATGTTCATATAGAGATGCTTCGAAAATGGCCCTAAAAAGCATAATCTCCGCTCATACATCTACTCTTTTCACGTGATGGATCTGAATAGACTTGAGGCCTGGCAACAGGCGTTTCCCTGAATACAATGGGTGAAGCTAACGCTTAGCTCAGAGGCACCACTTCCTGCCACATCCGTGGCTCAAAGATATATTTATAGCTCTCCAAATGTTCGTACTGTATAGTAAAGCTGACAGCGTCGTCTGTTGACCTTTTTTATAAGCTTGCTCTGAGCAGCTAGTCGCATTCCTGCTGAACACCCAGCAAGCGCGAAAGGCGTTGACCCCCGTGTTCCTCTCCCGACCCCCACTCAATACGCTCGCTCTATAGTATACACTGCGATACTTCTACGTTGCTGGACTGTATCATCACACTACCTTATTTCTTTTCTTTCTGCGTATAAAGTGTTTCCACTTGAGTGCTTCTGCACAATATGAAATGCTTCCGCGGATGGGCTAGCGTGCGATGCTCGTGTACTGTTCGATGTATATGTAGCCTCCACGCCGTAGGGAACGCCAAGTAAACCAAAGTACTGCATCCAAAGATGGGTATCTTCAGGTCTGACCACGCATCTGTTGCCTATCGATCTGGGCACCCTATCAAGACTGGCATCTGAGAGCATGATGGAGGTGATTTCTCACGTGTCATGCAATACGGCCTTGCTTTGACGCAAGACATTTTATTTTTTAATAACCCCAACAATTGATAGATGATTCTTGTTATGCTTCTTGTTCTTGGATGGTTAGAGGTTAGATAGACAAATGTGAGGCGTCATTGATGGCACCCCCTTGTTACATTGCTAAGAAATTAAACATAGCGAATTCATCACAGACGTCAAGACTTCTAATATTAAGAGACCCTTAAGCACATGTCTTTTTTTAACATTAATTACGGGAAACGAGGTGTGGACAGATGAAACACAGAAGCCTTTTCAAGAGAACTGTCAAAATAATATTTTTTAAATAGAGGACTGCATGAAGATGGCGATACATTTTTTTTAAATGTTGCCAATGTGGACTTGCATTACGAAACGCTCGTTGTGTAAAGGGGTACTGACACAATTTTGAGACATCCCAAAAAGGACAATTTTCGTTTCGACCCTCCACACTGGAGTCAGCCAACACGTGCAAAATATTTTTTTCTTCGATTATTTTGAAATTTTAGTCGCTCAACACCAGCAAGCCAGCCCCATCGTAACAGACATTATCCCTACTAGTAAACACAGTTCCAGTAAGTCACTGAGTTCGCGAATGCTGCGTCCCTCGTGCAGCCTGGTTCGCAGAAATCACGGTCGGGATCACATGAGACCATGCACTCATCGTTGCTTACGTGTATCATGGCAGGTATGTCGCTAGTATGTCGTGATTCACTATCTCCCCATGACGTCACGCAGTCATGAGACAGCGTGGAGAAGCTACCTCTGCGATATCGAAGGTGGTATAGCAGAACTTTAAATATATCCGATGCATCACCAGGCTTCGAAGTACTCTTCAAGGGGTTCTTGAAAGTCGCGTTCTTATTTAGAGCAACAAACCAAGAATATTTGAAATTCGTGTCAGTACTCCTTTAAATCGATGTTTTTTGGAGAATATCCGCGGCACACTTGTGTGGTAAGTGCCCTGCAACTTCTTAGGTCCTATCGCAGCGTACACAAAAGGTGCCATAATATTAAACTGGACTTTGTTTCAGTGGAGATAACCGTGCCGCGAGATATCAAGAGTCACGGTCCCAATGTTGTCTCGTTTAAGGCATTTATGAAAGCTGCACTAAACGTTGAGAAATCTCTTTTTAATATAAAAATCCACAAAAATACGCATCGAACACACCAACACAACAAATAATATTCCTGTTAAACTTGTCTCTGTAGCCGAGTTTATTGCTTCTGTAAGTAATTCTAAGCATTCGAACACATTTACCGAAAGTTGCCGTTTTTTTTTTTCCTTTTTTCTCAAAGCCTTGTTATCTGTGTTAGCATAACGGGGCTTCGTTTTTTACAGCAGAACCCTGAACCGTTATAACTGTCTTGAAATGCAAAACAGGCCATTCCCGAAATGGATAAAATTGTCAAGCGCTCGTCCCTCGCAAGCCACATCAAGTGTAACTAACACCAACACGTTGCAATTCACCGCGCTATTACAGACAGCGCCGTCGTTTGCATAATTATCGTCGAACAGAAGCAACGACAACGGGAAGCTACACTTCGCGGGGAGGGCCATTTGCGACGACGGCCGATGTCACGTTTACCTTTTCATTCATCTGAATTGCCATCATCGGCATCAACACCATAAGCACGGAATATGGACAATCCTAGACTGAGAGGTGTTTCACCCTTAAAATAAGAACAAAAAAAAACCAAGCCTTCTCGGAACGCTCAGCACAGTCACAGCAAAAGCTGGAAGAGTAGCCTATCAGAGCGTTTTTCAAGCACTCTTTAGGTAACTACTACAAGCACACTGCTGGGTACTGACTGTGCCATAAATAATCATAATTTTTGTGTAGTAGCCCTAAATTAGCTTTGCTATACTTCGTCATTCCTTAGAGAAGCGTGGTATCTGCTGCACACTTGTTAGGAAGCTTGTGCAATTTTATATGGAGTGGCTGATGACGATGAAGAATTATGCCTGAAGTTGGTATGCGCCAGAGTTAATAAATGATCAACAACAAGTTTTCTACTGAGTTGGAGCATTTGACGACCCTCCCGTTACGCAATTCGCATTGTGTGAAGCCTGGATGGCTCCTTTGATGTTTTGAAGTACTTTATTGCTCATATTAACGCGATTCCTTTCCCGACATCAAGCCTGCCGAAGGCCAGTTTAGAAACAGCTTCCAAGCAGTAGCGTGGCAGAATACTGGGCTTGCACACAGTGGACCTGTGTTCAACTCTCAATGTGTTATTGGTGTTTTTTTATTTACTGCATTTTCTTTTAATTTCGGTACTGGTTACGGACACCGGCGGCGGCGGACAACTACGGTGCCGCGCGTGACCTGTGCTCTAATCTCATAACAGCTTCATCATCATCATCATCATCATCATCATCAGCCTGTCTACGTCCACTGCAGGACAAAGGCCTCTCCCATGTTCCGCCAGTTAACGCGGTCCTGTGCTTGCTGTTGCCAATTTATACCCGCAAACTTCTTAATCTCATCTGCCCACCTAACCTTCTGTCTCCCCCTACCCCGCTTCCCTTCTCTGGGAATCCAGTTGGTGACCCTTAATGACCAGCGGTTATCCTGTCTACGTGCTACATGCCCGGCCCATGTCCATATCCTCTTCTTTATTGCAGCTATGATATCCTTAACTCCCGTTTGTCCCCTAATCCACTCTGCTCTCTTCTTGTCTCTTAAGGTTACACCTACCATTTTTCTTTCCATTGCCCGCTGCGTCGTCCTCAATTTAAGTTGAACCCTCTTTGTGAGTCTCCAGGTTTCTGCTCCGTAGCTAAGTACCGGCAAGATACAGCTGTTATATACCTTCCTCTTGAAGGACAGTGGCAATCTACTTGTCATAATTTGAGAGTGCCTGCCGAATGTGCTCCACCCCATTCTTATTCTTCTAGTTACTTCAATCTCGTGGTTAGGCTCTGCGGTTATTACCTGCCCTAAGTAGACATAGTCTTTTACAACTTCAAGTGCACTATTACCTATCGCAAAGCGCTGCTCCTTTCCGAGGTTGTTGTACATTACTTTCGTTTTCTGCAGATTAATTTTAAGACCCACCTTTCTGCTCTCCTTGTCTAACTCCGTAATCATGAGTTGCAATTCGTCCCCTGAGTTACTCAGCAATGCAATGTCATCGGCGAAGCGCAGGTTACTGAGGTACTCTCCATTAACTCTTATCCCTAACTGTTCCCATTCTAGGCTTCTGAAAACGTCCTGTAAGCACGCAGTGAATAGCATTGGGGAGAATGTGTCCCCCTGCCTTACACCCTTCTTTATTGGTATTCTGTTGCTTTTTTTATGAAGCACTATGGTAGCAGTTGATCCCCTGTAGATTTCTTCCAGAATGTTTATATATATTTCATCTACGCCCTGATTCCGCAGTGTCTGCATGACGGCTGATATTTCTACTGAATCAAACGCCTTCTCGTAATCTATGAAGGCTATGTATAGTGGTTGGTTATACTCTGAGCATTTCTCTATTACCTGATTGATAGTATGAATGTGGTCAATTGTTGAGTAGCCTGTTCTAAATCCTGCTTGTTCCTTTGGTTGATTGAATTCTAATGTTTTCTTTACTCTGCTAGCAATTACCTTTGTAAATAGCTTGTATACTACAGAGAGCAAGCTGATTGGTCTGTAATTCTTCAAGTCCTTGTCATCTCCTTTCTTATGTATTAAGATGATGTTAGCGTTCTTCCAAGACTCTGGTACTTTTCCCGTCAGGAGACACCTCGTAAATAGAGTGGCTAGTTTTTCTAACACAATCTGTCCTCCATCTTTCAGCAGATCTGATGTTACTTGATCCTCACCAGCAGCTTTGCCTCTGTGCATGCTCTCCAAAGCTTTTCTGACTTCTTCTATCATTACCGGTGGGGTGTCGTCTGGGTTACTGCTAGTTCTTATAGTATTAAGGTCGTGGTTGTCTCGGCTACTGTACAGATCTCTGTAAAACTCCTCCGCTATTTTAACTATCCTATCCATATTGGTAGTTAATTTGCCTTCTTTGTCCCTTAGTGCATACATCCGCCTTTTGCCTATCCCAAGTTTCCTCTTCACTGCTTTGACGCTTCCTCCGTTTTTCAGAGCGTGCTCAATTCTCTCCATGTTATACCTTCTTACATCGCATACTTTACGTCTATTAATCAGCTTCGAAAGCTCTGCCAGTTCTATTTTGTCTGTTGTACTTGACACTTTCATGATTTGACGCTTCTTAGTTAGGTTCTTCGTTTCCTGGGAAAGCTTGCCGGTGTCCTGTCTAGCTACCCTGCCTCCAACTTCCACTGCACACTCCGTGATGATACTCGTCAGATTATCATTCATTGTATCTACGCTAAGGTTGGTTTCCTCGCTAAGAGCAGAGTACCTGTTCTGCAGTGACACTCTGAATTCCTGTACTTTCCCTCTCAGTGCTAGCTCATTGATTTGCTTCTTGCGTATCAGTCTCTGTCGTTCCTCCTTCAAGTCTAGGCGGATTCGAGCCCGTACCATTCTATGGTCACTGCATCTTACCTTGCCAACCACTTCCACATCCTGCACGACTCCTGGGTGTGCAGTCATTATAAAGTCTATTTCGTTCTTATTTACGCCATTAGGGCTCCTCCATGTCCACTTGCGGTTTCCTTGTTTTCGGTAGAAGGTATTCAAAATACGCAGATTATTGCGTTCTTTGAATTCTACTAGAAGCTCTCCTCTGGCGTTTCTAGTGCCGATGCCATAATCTCCTACTGCCTGGTCTCCAGCCTGCTTCTTCCCTACCTTTGCATTAAAGTCGCCCATTACTATAGTATACTGTGTTTTCACCTTACTCATTGCCGATTCCACGTCTTCATAGAAGCTTTCAACTGAAGCTTCATCATGGCTAGATGTAGGCGCGTAAGCCTGTACTACCTTCATTTTGTATCTTTTATTCAGTTTAATTACAATGCCTACCACCCTTTCATTAATGCTATAGTAATCCTCTATGTTGCCAGCTATGTTTCTGTGAATTAGGAACCCTACTCCCAGTTCTCTTCTGTCTGCCAAGCCCCGATAGCAAATGACGTGCCCATTCTGTAGCACAGTATAGGCCTCATCTGTCCTCCTAACCTCACTCAGCCCTATTATATCCCATTTAATGCCTTCTAGCTCCTCGAATAATACAGCTAGACTTCCCTCACTAGATAACGTTCTAACGTTAAACGTTGCTAAGTTCAAGTTCCAATGGTGGCCTGTCCGTATCCAGAGATTCCTAGCACCCTCTGCTGCTTTGCAGATCTGACCGCCGCCGTGGTCAGTTGCTCCGCAGCTGGTGGGGACTGAGCGCCGTGAGTTAATTGACGAATGCCTACGGGAGGGGGTGGCCAGATACTGCACCAGGGTGGCCAATCCTTCTCTGGTGAGATCATCGGTGCGTACCGGCTTTAAGCCGGTACGATCAGACAGTAGTGGGAATGCTCCATGCATGTCTTCCTTATTGTTGTTCAGCAGCGTTGGCGGCCACCCACCACGGAGCCCAACGAGGGGACGCTACAAGGTTACAAATGCTGAAACCTGCAGACGCCAGCCGTACAACGCCACTATAACCCAATGCGCCTAGACCAAGGTAGGCTATTTGCACAGGGTTAACCCTAGCCGCCAGGAAGTTTGGAAGTAAACGGAAGAGAGTAGAAGACAGGACAGATAAATAGTAAGAGATAAAGACGAAGATGTAGGGAGAGAGAGATAGGAAAAGGCGACTGCCGATTCCCCTGGGTGGGTCAGCTCAGGGGTGCCGTCTACGTGAAGCCGGGGCCAAAGGGGTGTGTTGCCTCTGCCGGGGGGTCTTAAAGGTCCAATCACCCAGCGTCGGCTCAACCCCCAGGATCCCCTTTTCCTCGGACACGGCAAAGCCACGCACGGCTAGGCGTGGGAGGGAGTCGAAACTCCCCCGTTAGCTCGGGTTCGTGGTGTCGCTACACACCAAACGCCTACTTGCGCATGCGCCCCTGCGTCTGTGCTTAACTCGGCTAAAATTGGATGTCTTGTTGAAGGGAGAAAAATATGTCAAAATCTACTTCAGTCAAACAAACTTGAAACCACCTTGAAGGCTCTGCCAGCACTCTCCTTACATTGTGCGATATGCATCAAAACTGAAATCTGGAAAATGAAGCATAATGACTTGGGAGTAAATACTACAGCCTTCATTTATCAATAGCAGCACTTGTTGCTGCCAGACTATGCAAGTCATTGATATATCACAGGCTTTGAAGACCTGTTGAAGGAAATGTGACTGATCCCTCATCTTAGGAATTGTTATAACACGAAAGTGCAACGTGTCATTATAGAACTCGAGCACTTATTGTGCATTGTTTTGCCTCAAGGACAAAGAAATGAATGCTACAGCAACAAACTATAATGTCATGTGAAGAATGGCAAGCAGCTCAAAACTTACAGCTAGCACGTCAAGCAGAAAGCCCGCACAAACTGAGCATACAGAGGACAAGCGAGGACTAATAACTATCACAGCTATACATTTAACCCTTTAGTGCCTGAATGATAAAATTGCCGAAAAAAAATAGTTTTCATTTTCCAGCTTTAAATATCAACCTTTAAGGGGGCAGACTGGTCTTTGGGGCCAAAAAGCGACAAAAAAAGTCATTTTTTTAAAATTGACATAATTGGTTTCTGCAAGTATTTTTCTACCTTTCTACAAGTATTTTTCTACCTTTTTGCAAATTTTCACACACCAGAAAGTGGTAATTTTTTTTGTAATGTCACTCTAACTGTCCAGATTCTTGGTGCTGTACACATGCATAACCTGCAAAAAAAACGGAGAACCGACTTTGAGGCTTCTTTATAATTTGCCGGCACCTATGTTAGAAGCTCTGCTACAAATTTATGAGCACCTTTATGAAGATTGCAAAATATGCACACCATGATTGTTTCTTTTTGAAGAAGCTGTGTGTTTTCATTTTTTTTTTCAATTTTACTCAAAAAGTAAGTTTACGATTGTTAAATTTTGAGGCCTCAATATCTCTGCAGCTAGGGCAGATACAACAATTCTTTTTGCAATGGAAACCTGCATGTGTGTAGAATGCAAGTATGGGAGCAGAATTTAGAGCACGAGCCTTTTTATTATTACTCATCAAAATTGTAACACAATTCCAACTGCTTTTGAAAATTAATAATCGTGGCTGTGGTGGCTGCATTTCCGATGGAGGCGGAAATGTTGTAGGCCCGTGTGCTCAGATTTGGGTGCACGTAAAGAACCCCAGGTGGTCAAAATTTCCGGAGCCCTCCACTACGGCGTCTCATAATAATATGGTGGTTTTGGGACGTTAAACCCCACATATCAATCAATCATCATCACTTTGAAAATGAATAGTTCAATTTACTGTAAAATAACCAAGAAAGGCCTAAAAACAAAAACTCTTGTATACCTTCAATATAGTCATTAGTCTATGCTGCCATATCTTAAATATCACTTTTAATTAAGCACTTTTTTTTCTATGGTGGCCTTAAACAATAGGGGTGAACTTAAGTTATTTCAGGAACAAGATGAGTGACAGGAAAACTAATTAAATATTTGAAATCAGCAAAAAAAACTGCATAATCCTGTGCAGTTTGATCAAGATCACTGAAGAAATAAAAAAATGTCTAAGACAAGTCTGCTCCATTAAATAATTCCACAGTTAAATTATCTAAAATGTACCTTTAATGCATACTTTTATGTATATAGTCGATTTTCTACATGCCACAGAAGCGAAGACCTCACAATAAAGAAACGTACTTAAGAAACGTACGTAAGAAACTACGCAACATGTTCGCGCTCATCCTGTGCATACTTGTGCGCTCGTTTAGTGTATATTTCTGTCTGTTTGAGCAGTGCATTGCTGGTGCACAGTCAGTATGCATTTACTGCCTAGTGTAATGAATTTGCGACATACCGAAAAACTTTAAGCAAGCAAGTCATGGAGTGCGTGCTGCATCTAATGCCGGCTGTCAAGTGCTCACGGGGAATTCAACTTTCTGCATGAAAAATTTAACGCTATCTCTTGAAGTGGATTTTATCCTAGAACCAATTGTTTTGTATCTGATTGCAGAAAGCTTAAAGCATAAAGAGCGCTCACAACTCTTTCTCTCCTGACTGGTGCAAGTTCTATCTTCATAACAGCTTACGCTGTAATAAAATGGAATGAGAAGAAAGCTGCTCCGTGTAACTCATGCTGTGTCCACCGCAGGGCAACTGCCAAATCAAATCAGCCAATGCGCTCGAAGTGGTGGGGACCGCCATAAACAAGTCACTGCTGGCCACGGCACAGAACTTCGTGACAGGGTGAACCCAGTAATGGCGCAGACCATGGCACGTCGTTCGATCGATTTGTTGCCGCCTACTTCTCGCTGCTTAGCTAAGTGAGTTACCAGACTGATAAATAAAAAAGAAGGAGATAGCAGAACAGGCAAATCAGTGAAAGGAAAGAAAATAGGTTACAACAACGAAAACTCGACAGCGCTGTAAATAAGGGCTTTCTCACGGTATTGTGTTGACCAGCAGTGGAGCGCGCACGAAAATAGAACCATCGCATAGAAAGTCAGGGGGAAACAAATACGCCAATGCGCGGTACTTAATTTCTGAAGATTACCCCCCCCCCCCTTTTTTTTTACGGGCACGAGCAATCAGTTACACATCTTGTTTTTCTTCCAAGCAATTCTGGTCTGCCCTCGCTACTGGTGTTCAGAATGATCAGAAGTCTGTGTGAAGTTGATCGTCATAAGAGATGCCCGTGATATCACACCGTAAGTTACCTTAAATGAGTAATTCACTATAAGAATAATTATTTAAATTGATTGAACAAGTGCGTTGAAGGATCAGGTGGCTTTTTGTGAGCAGCTGAGATTGTCACGGCATCTGGTGGACCCCATCTCAATGACGCCTTCTTCCTGCGTTACCTTTGACGTACGGTTTTGCTGTGGGTTGAAGCGCAGGGTTAAACCAAGGAACACCCCAGTGCACATGAACGCCAGTGTGCAAGGGTTACTACCGAGCCCCTATGTCAATTAAGGAATATGGCTGTATAGCTAATGTTATCTCTGCCACGTTGTTTCGACTGTACGTTTCATTTTTTAAACTCTGCTGACGAAGTCTGGGCACGTGAAAGTGCTCTCAGATATAATTCGCGGGATACGCTTTGTATTGATGTATGTGATTGAGCTGTAGAAATGACTACATGTGTCATGGTTTAAACAATATTAAGATAACTTATGCATGGGTTCGTTGAGCGGTAAACTGGTCGCAGAAAACGTAGGAGCTGTCCTGGATAGATTTCTTCTAATCAAGATTCTGGTGAGTTTACAATGAAACCGTAACCATTATTTAGAGCTTATTACTACGTTCGTTATGCAAAAAATGAACAAATATTTTGTGTGAAACATGATCTTTCTCCTCTTCTGTCTTTGCCTCTTTGAGTTATCCGAGTCTCCGCACTTTTTCCTATCTGGGCTCTGGAAGCAGTGCCCCCAAGTGTCCTACTCCTCTTTACGCCTACTTTTCGCCCTAGTTTCATCGTCAGTGAGAAGTCAGCAACAAAAACTACAGCGCATACTACCTTCGCGAAAGAAAGGCGAAATCCTGCATCAGTGAAACAAAAGGCGCCAATCGATGATTCGTAAATCGCTCGCAAACAGGCTGTGACCGGTCTTGCGAAGAGCAGCACGTAAACTCACTGCACTTAAAGACCGCACCCATAAACCCTCGAGCCGGAACAGAGCTGCGCGAGCCATTTCTTGTGAGCGTGGTCTTTTCTGGTGTCCAGTCGATTTTCCTGGTGATGGTACTTTATAGTCTTCGCACTTCCGAAAGGCTGGCGCACGTCTTATTTTGATTCGAGGACTGGTGCTGCCTATACACAAGGGCAACAATCATGAATACTTGAAGAGCGAGAAACACGTGCAGGATCCGGGGAGGTGCGCTGTTTCTCAGCATAGAGCATTGTTTTTTTTTTGGGGGGGGGGGGGGGGTGAGGGGGGACTTTTAAATCTAAAAACAAATGTAAGCGCATGAAGACAAACACTTTTTTATAGCTTTCTTTCATTGTTCTCATCGCTAACCCACCAAGCGTCAACGTGCACCATGGGTGCATCAGGTTAATCGGTGCTATAGCTGTCAAACACCCATATATATTGTTCCACCTCCCTCAGTACAGTAAACATTAAAGTATTTTTTAAGGATACGTTTTATTCTCGGGTAATACTGACTTCTATGACAGTAGGATCACCCAGTTTGTTTGTTTGTTTGTTTGTTTCACTAAGGAGCCTTCAGCACTTACGTTAGGAAACATTTACGAGGTGTGAATTTGTCGGAAAGACAGAAATTTCTATGATGATTTGTCATAGAGAAGGTGGCAGCGTACTTTGTCATGCATGTTAGGAAAAAAAAAGATGATGCCCGCGTGCCCTATTCCAATTCGATTAAACGCGCGTTTGAGGCACTTGCGAAGCCCGAAGCCTGAAGTGCAAGTGTAACGACAAACCCAGCGAAGTACGTTAACATATGTGTCTCGCTTTCCCTGCTTGTCACTAAAGCAAAGAGTGTGCTAACTTTAGGTGCTGTGATCAGTGAGCTGGATGAAGGTCACGTGATTGCGGTGAGCCCGCGTGCCTCGCAAAGGGAACTGTTAAGCCTAACCGTATACCGAGATCCCGAGGGGACTTCTCGACAGCACGTGCGATGCCTTCGCCAAGGTTGCGAAAATTAAGTAACCTACGCGGACAGGCATAAGTTGCACCGGACAGTGGACAATGAAAGTAGTAGAAACGTCATTTGGTAACCCGCCTGAACATTGGAAAGTTGCTCGAATAGAATGTTGCATATTAAATTTATTTTTTAAAGATGCGCATAGCTTTGCACTTAGAGTGACGCAGCCGGCGGTTTCCCGGACATATCGCTCCACATTAAAAACTGTTTTCTTGTTTACTTAAAGTATTCCGTTACCTTTCAGAATGTATTTGCTTCTGAACAGTGAATTGGAACTAATTTGAACAAATTAAACTATGAATTGGAATTATAATTGGGAGACAATTAAAATTGTGGGGCAGGTAGGACTGCGTCTTTATCTGTTTTAGTTTAAAAGCTATCATCATTTTTATAAATAGCCTTGAAAAATAAATGACAAGTGCTAAAACCTTTATTCTACTTTTCCTGGAAACTTGATTTTAAGGTGCTTTACGTGGCTCAGAAACTCATAATACTTGAAGCAACCAATAGTTATCTAATTTTCCATTCCTGAGACATTAACCTGTAGAGTAAAAGAGGACAATTATAAACTGTGAACACGTTTTATGTGAGGGGAATTCAATGAAAATGCAACTAGCTCCAAGCGTTTTTCTTTTTGTTTTAGGGCTCTAAATTGCCTAATATAGATGATAGCGCAAATATTTTAGTCCATGGTAAAGCCTATACGTACGACTACAGAGCTGCCAATTGATTCATTTCCCGTGTTGTAGGATTGGTCGTTTTGTCTGCTGGCGTGATATGATCACCTTTGGTAATCCCTCGACAAGGCGTTAATTCATATTCTTTTTGTTCTTGCACATAACACAACTGAAAGATCTCTTTGAACCACCCTTCTAGCTTTTGATACAAAACAATCAGTTATGATCAAAATTTTAAAATTTTCATTACAATAATGACGCAAAAAAAACGAGAAACAAGAGAGCCGCAGTACAAGGTGGCTTTGGTTCGCACTGTAATAAAGTTTTGTTGATTTTGTAACTTCTTCAAGTGTGCGCAGTGCTCAGTACTACTTGCGCTGCTTACCGATGTAATCTCCTCCTCGTACACACAAAAAGATTCAAGAATTACTGAACTTATGTTCGAGCAAAAAAAATCGAAGATGAAAGACTGAAAAAGATGCAACTCAAATTTATGAGCCTCTGCAAGAGAACCGTCAAGCGCGCATGGTGCAGTGATGGATAACTAAGGGGAGGGAAGTTGTCCAGAGATCGCCCCGCTACGATTGTCTAGTGGCTATGGTACTCGGCTGCTGACTCGCAGGTCGCGGGATGGAATCCCGGCTGCGACGGCTGCATTTCCGGTGGAGGCGGAAATTCTGTAGGCCCATGTGCTTAGATTTGGGCGCCCGTTAAAGAAAGACTAGTGGTCAAAATTTCCAGAGCCCTCCACTATGGTGGCTCTCATAATCATATAGTGGTTTTGGGACGTTAAACACTTCATATCAATCAATCAATCAGTTGTCCGGAGATCGAGTAGGATTTCTCTCGGGCAGACTTACGCAAGATGTTGGGAAAACAAGATTGCTTCGTGGGCTATTCTTGGCAGGATAGAAAGGATGACGGGAAGGAGGAAAAGAAGTGAATCGTTTCAAATCACGCTATCGTCACGACTCGACATTGGATTTGCCAGGAACTTCCGCGAATTTCCGGAGTGGACAGATTGCGCGTGATAGATATCGAGTGGCAGTTCATCCCTTCTTTGCGTCCCTACGATGTGGCGAATGAAGAAATGAGTGGTGGCTAATGCCTTTTCAACGCTGTTCGTGAGCGCACTGTGGAGCAGGTTGGGACTCCCCGAAGTCCCTCCCACCGTCTGTGTTCGCCGATGTACTTACTGCGGCAAAAGTACACAAGAATAACTTCGAAGCACCCCAGAACAAGCACTGATGTGAGTTTTCAAACCTAAGCTCGTTATTGATTGATTGATATGTGGGGTTTAACGTCTCAAAACCACCATATGATTATGAGAGACGCCGTAGTGGAGGGCTCCAGAAATTTAGACCACCTGGGGTTCTTTAACGTGCACCCAAATCTGAGCACACGGGCCTACAACATTTCCGCCTCCATCGGAAATGCAGCCGCCGCAGCCGGGATTCGAACCCACGCCCTGCGGGTCAGCAGCCGAGTACCTTAGCCACTAGACCACCGCGGCTGGGCGTAAGCTCATTATGAATCACCGATTTTGGTGACGGCGTCGCACGCGAAGAACGCGGTCTTGGCGATCAAGCGGAAATGCGGCCTTTAAACGTATTTAATCGCGTGGTTTTCTAATTATTAATGATCTCTCGCTCATCAGCGTGTGGGCGATCAGCCATTTCTGATCAAGCAATCTGATGTTTTGTCGGCGCCAGTTCTGTGCTCCCATTGCCACATTTGAATGTTGCCTGCATATGAATACATGACTGGCCACATGGAATATGAGGTAATCCGCTGCTAGGCAAGTGTATATGAGGCTCCAATTTCCGACATGGAGAAAGAAAGCAGGTTAAAGGGAGCACTGTGTATGTGAAAGAAATAAATAAAATGATTGATATATAATTATTAGTTATAAATAATTAAAAGCTAGTTTGCCCAGCATGAAGACATTAAGCGTGCGCTTGCCATCCCTTTTCTTTTAGGGCAAGAACTCCTGATATTTTCTTTTATTTGGTCGGTCTAGTCAAGTTACAGAAATGTGATAGAATCTGTTTTCTCGTTATTCCGGTGTTTAATAACACATCATCACGCTGTCACGTGATCACATAATACGCCTTTGCATAAACATCTGTGCTAGAAAAGCTCATAACAACAAGTTGCAGCCAGTAATGCTCAACGTATTCACAAAGACTGCCCACCACATCCAAAACGAACTCAGGAAAACGCTGTGTATGTGCGCCCTCAATAGCTACAGTCGTACGTCCGCCCCCAAGCATGCTGAATTCCGGATTTCGATCTTCATTCGCAGGGCTTTGTCACCGTGAAAGGTAGCGAAACAGTGCACTTCCGTGTTGTACCCTCCTATTGATGACATTCTTTTGTCCTTTTTGAAGGACAGCTGGCCAGGATTCCGCAAACTTTTCGCTTTGCTGCACGTAATGGGGCGCTTCCACTGTCACGATTTTCTTTTCGATCTTTAACTACATATGTCTGCTCTATGTGCCAGTTTCGTCCAGCAATTCAAACATTAGGAAACAACGAACTAATCAAGTGTGCCCTCACCCACAGCCACATTCGTAAGCCATACCCTACAGTTGAAATATTGAAAAAAAAAAGTGCTTCACATGCTTCTCCTTGGTGGTCGCGAACGAAAACAGGGCCAACTTCTTTCATAAGTCGTCTAGCGAACACGCGTAATACCCCGTTCCATAATTCTCCTACCCCCGACAAACATTGTGTTTTTAGCGCCACCGTTTTACTTTTCTCAGTGTTTTCGTGCTGATTCCATCCATATAAATTGAGTGCCGTTCAGTGGTTGCTGCCACAGATTCTCCTTTATTGAGATTTCGTTCTCTCACTGCTGCTTTTCATTTTCCCCGTCGGTCTCCCCTCACCTGTATGTGTAATACAACTCTATGTCTGACGCTTGATAGGTAACATTATGGGATCACAGAGCAAAATTTTATGCTTTTATTGAGAACAGAGACATCTAGTGCCCACTCTTTTTTTTCTTTTTTTTTGCCCGCAACGGTTTCGATTGACGCGCTGGCGCATTCCTTGGAAGCGATTATTGGCTTGTGCTTACGGGTAAATGTAAGCTTCAGAGGGTCTGCTTTCGCGACCGTTCATGAATGGAACATTTTTTTACGCTTATTGTTATTGCAAGTGGAACACTCCAATATGAGTCAATGACGCGCGCACTATAATCTTCCTCGTAAAATTCGCCAAGATTTTTTTATCTCATCCTTACGTCAGAAAAGAGCGTATGTCCTTCCATTCATCCAGGAGGAGTTTCAATTACCTCTTTCTACTGGCATAATAAGACAGCTGTGGTTGGAACATTGCTATTCTGTCCGCCATGGCGCTGTTGTGTTTAGGGTGCTTGGATTCTGACCCAAGGGTTGCGGCTTTGATATCTCGGCCACGGAGGTCGCATTTTGATGGAATCTAAATGCTAGAGGTGCGTGTACAATGCGATCTCGGGGCACGTTGAGGAATACCAGATGCTCAAAATTTCCAAATTCCTCTACTAAGGCATGCATTATAACCATATGGTGATTTTAGCACATAAAAGTTTATATAATATTACACAACGAACGCATAGATAGCTTCCAAGTCGACTTCTTTTGGTAGGCCAATCGAAACTATTCAATGAGGCGAAAGCTCCATCTTCGCTTACAAACTAATAATTAGCATAAGCGCTTTCATCCGTCGTTATCCCACCCTGACATAATTCGCCTAAATGTGTTTAAAACAGGCGTTTGACGATTTAGAGAATGATGTACTCTGGTTAGAGCAAATTATTCAACATTTGCGGCACTGTACGCATCCTAGTAGAGCGCAGCATTGAACTGTTCCGAAACTGAGGGGCTGTTTGAAAAAAGTTGTTAACGAGGTAGAGCACTTGGTACTGTATTAGGAGAGAGCGTAAAATCGCCCAGTGGGCCGCACACTGAATAAGGTCGTGTCGACAAAAATTACGCCGTGAACGAGTTCACGAAGTTACTTGAACACCAGCGAGCAAACAACCGAGAAGAGCATCAATGTGGAATCAGTTCTCTTGACATTAAGGACACGAGGCCCCTTATTGGGATTTCATAAGGAAGCTGACGGAAAGGGAGTTTGGAAAAGGCTGTCAGCGATTTTGAGTACTTGGTACCCTACTATGGGAGAGCATGAAGCCATCCCATGGGCCTGGAATGGGATTACAAAAACGCTAGATAATGTGTGTTTAGAAAAAGTGGGTAACGATTTAGGGTACTAGGTACTCTACTATGGGAGAGCATAAAGCCGTCCCGTGGGTGGTGATTACTATTAAATGCGCAGCATTTCTTAGCGAACTTCGGTGACTTTGATCGTATCTATCTATCTAGCCACCTACGATTTTTAGCTCTCCTGGCCGTTTCACTAATGGTATCAATACCAAACTTGGTATGTCATAACATGGCTGTAAGAAGAACATATTTGACTGGTCATAACATGAAAATCATGAAAAGCATGTCATGAATGTCATGATTTAAATCTCATGGTCCTGCAGCTCCTGCAGTGGTTTCGTTCACATGGCATGTTGCAAAACTAGTATGGTATGGCATGATTGCATGGCGAACACAAGCGACAGACCCTAACATATAAATCATGACATGCGTTCCACGTAACAACATGACTACATGCCACGCTCATGATGCGCTCGCAGCCGTTTCGCTAGCGTCACATCTACCAAATTTCGTATTACGGTACGTGAATGGATGAGGAAGGTATGTGACTGGTGCCAACATGATAATCATTAGATGCGTGTCATGTAACAACGTGACTACATGCTACGCTCATGATGCGCTCACGGCCATTTTGATAGCTTCACATGTACCAAACTCCGTATTACATGACGCGAACGGACGACATAGGTAAACAACGTTAAAGAACCCCAGGTGGTCTAAATTTCCGGAGCCCTCCACTACGGCGTCTCTCATAATCATATAGTGGTTTTGGGACGTTAAACCCCACATATCAATCAATCAACATAGGTAAACAACACATCCAAAGATGATAATCATGACATGCGTGTAATGTAACATCATGACTACATGCCACACTCATGATGCGTTCACGCTCGTTTCGCTAGCTTCACTTATGCCAAATTTGGTATTACGTGACGTCAATGGATGACGAAGATATGTAACTAGTGCAAACATGATAATAATGAGATGCGTTTCATGTGAGAACATGAGTGTACATTCCACAGTCAAGGCGCCGATACATTTCGACGTGACGAGGTTCGCGTGCTCCCCGGCGTTCATTTCGTCGCGTCACGCCGGCGTTGCCACGCCAGGCGCCGGTACTGCGATATACCCGCAGGCGCGCGCTGCGCTGCGTTGCTTTGACGCATGCTCGTTTGAGCGCGTCCGGCATCCCTCCGTCACGAAAAAGAGAGAGACGCAGAGTTGTCTGGGCAACGCGTAGGCACGAAATGCAGCATGTCGCATTTCGCGCCGGTTGCCGTCGGTCGCTCCGATGGACACTGGTCGCGCTGGTCGCGCCTGCCGTCAGACTATAGAGTGCTCGCGTTTTGCTAACGTAGCGTCGCTCTGCCCAGCGTTCGCGTGCGTCAATGCTACATTGGAGTATACTGGGCCCTTCATGATGAGCTTGCCGCCGTTTTGCCAACTCCACATAAGCCAAATTTTGTGTTACGTGACGTCTATGCCTGACGGAATATATGACTGGTGCAAACTTGATAATCCTGACACGCGTGTCATGTAAGAACATGACAACTTACCACGCTCATAGCGTGCGCGCGGTCGTTTTGCTAACTTCATATATACTAAATTTAGTATCACGTGACGTGAATAGATGACGAAGGTAAACGACACTTCTAAACATGATAATCGAGACACGCAGGTCATGTATGGCATCATTTACCTCCACCTCGTAACGTTGTGCTGATTTTAAAGAGACATATCAACCTTTCTCATTTGTGCTTGGCATATCAATTCCCACTGTAGGAGGATCATTTATATTTTTATAAGCCAAATTTTTATAAGCAAAACACCACAAACACCGACTCTAATAGAGAAAAGGAATTCACACTCTAGTTTGTGGGAATTGAGGCTGGCCCGCTGCCTTTGCGCGGGCTTTCCCGCCTTTTCTACAATTCTCATGTCCCGACATGTCTGCCCTCCTTTGCTCTCAGCCGCGCTGGGAAGGGCGGAGTGACGTTTAACTCCCTCACCCGGTAGCGGATGTTGACTGTGGCGCCGCGCGCGGGGACCCCCGAGAGGTTTTTTCGCGCGCTGTGTCGGGAGCGGTGAGTACTCTCCGGGACAGCGAACGGTGGGCCACGCATTCTTTTCCGTCCGTCGAGTCCCGTCGCTCGGGGCTCGTCGGACTTCGCCGACGGCGCCTTGCGCCCGAGGCGAACGCTCACCCGCTGTTGCCCCGCTGCGTACTCACGGCCGAAGGGCAGTACGGTGTCCTAGTGCGTGGCCTAGCTACGCCGACCCATCTCCCTCCGAAGCCAACGCGAGCGCCTTTGCCCTCGCTCGAGCAACCGGCCCCTTTGTCCCGGTGTCTCCGTGGATTACCTTTACCGCGGAGACGTGCTCGTGGCACCCTGTGTAGTACTTTGGATGTGGGAATTGAGGCTGGCCCGCTGCCTTTGCGCGGGCTGTCCCGCCTTTTCTACAATTCTCATGTCCCGACATGTCTGCCCTCCTTTGCTCTCAGCCGCGCTGGGAAGGGCGGAGTGACGTTTAACTCCCTCACCCGGTAGCGGATGTTGACTGTGGCGCCGCGCGCGGGGACCCCCGAGAGGTTTTTCGCGCGCTGCGTCGGGAGCGGTGAGTACAGTCCGGGACTTGAAACGGTGAGCCACGCATTCTTTTCCGTCCGTCGAGTCCCGTCGCTCGGGGCTCGTCGGACTTCGCTGACGGCGCCTCGCGCCCGATGCGAACGCTCATCTTTTGTTGCCCCGCTGCGTACTCACGGCCGAAGGGCAGTACGGTGTCCTAGTGCGTGGCCTAGCTACGCCGACCCGTCTCCCTTCGAAGCCAACGCGAGCGCCTTTGCCCTCGCTCGAGCAACCGGGCCCCTTTGTCCCGGTGTCTCCGTGGATTACCTTTACCGCGGAGACGTGCTCGTGGCACCCTGTGTAGTACTTTGTGCCCGTGGCGTGGATAAGCCTACTTGCTTTCCCGCCGCGCCTTTTGCAACGGGCTGTACTGCGTTTGGTGTTGCCACAATAAAGTGTTGCGACTTGAGCAGTATCGTGTTTCCCGCCACGGCGAAGGTTAACGCGTGCCCTGCGGCTCGCTAAGACCGGACCCACGCTGGTGGCCGTACTCCTTCGGGATACGTGTACACCACACTGGCGCCCAACGCGGTATCAAAAGCTCTAGCTTTTGACTGCTCTTAGCGAGTCAGTTCGCCTGCGCGATTCGGGCTCGTCGCAACATGGCTGCTTCGCGGGACTTTTGTCCGCTGTCCCTTTTAGCGGATGCCGCGTTGCACACGGAGGCCATTGCCTCTATGAACGGGAACCCTTCTGCACCCGTCCGTGTCGGCACCCCCTATTGCGGTGACGACACGGGGCGCCTAGCCGCTCCCTTTGGAAATGGCGCGTCGCTTCGGAATGGGCCTCTTGCCCTACCCGAACGTTATGTCTGCTTCGTGGCATGCCGCGTTGCACAAAGAGGCCGCCGCCTCTATCGACGGGCGCCCTTCGGCGCTCGCCTGTGTCGTCACCCCCTTTTTGTGGTGAATACACTCCTACGTGGTAGCTGACGCGCTATCTCGTGCCCCCTGTTGTCTGCCGAGAACCTGGATTTCGGTGCGACGGCCGCTCGCGGTGCCTTAGCACATGCAAGCGTCGGGGGCGAAACAGCAGCTTCGCCGCCATTCGGCGAGAAGGGGGAGTCCCCATGAGGACGACCTTGGCTGCTATCCAGGTAAGCGGCGCACTGCGTAGCGGCCGAGCGGGGGAACTTTCCGAAGGCCACCGTGCCGAGAGCGAACCCGTGACGCCGTGTACGCGGCGGTTGCTGCGGTCCTGAGTGGGCGCGATACCAGACTCCCCTATTTGGGAGAATGGAAATTGCTTTCGGCAGCGAAGAGCTACTGAAGGCTCAGCAGAGTGATCCGTTTCGAGTCTCGGAGGGACGGAGCGCCGTATACGCTGCTTGCTTTGCGGCGGGCGCCGTTAAACCGTCTTGAGAGGCGCGCCGTTACGCTGCTTGTTCTGCGGCGGGCGCGATTAGGGGGCTGAAACAGCGTGTGTCGCTGAGTCCCCGGCGGATTCATTTTGCTGGACCATGACGGGCTCCTGCTGAAGTATATAGCCACTGACGACGAGTCCATAGACCCGTTTAAGGTGGTTATGCCCAAAAGTCTGAGAGCCGCACTGTTGCGATCCTCTCACGACGAAGCCATGGCCGGTCACCTGAGTGGCTCGAAAGTTTTTGCAAACTGAGCGATGTTGTGACCTGGCCCGGCACGAAGCGTGGCTTTTGTGACAACCGACCACTGACCCGCCTGCGACAATCCACCCGACAAGCGGCGCAGGAGGGCATCGTCACTACCACCGAGAACTCACTAGCGGTATACGTAGACGCAGCTATCGATAATTGCGTTCTGCACACCAGTCTCGTATGCCCCGCGCAACCTGAAATCCAACATATCTGCTCTTACGTAACAGAGGCACCGTTCCCATCCGTATTAGCGGAGCTCACTGCTATACGGGACGGGTTAACAGTTATGATATCCAAAATGGATTCTTTGTCACACGATAAATTGCTTGTATATACGGACTCCACGCAGGCAGTTCGAGAGCTGCGAAAAGTGACCAGCTCCATCGATATAGCCTCCGATATACACCGACTGATTCACTCATGTGCCTGTCCTGTCCGCGTTCTGTGGACCCGCCGGTCTGCACCGGCTCAAGTGGAAGCAGATGCCGCTTGCCATCCAGCGACTGTTCAACACCCGCTGCCTCTACTTCGTTTGTCCCCGAAGGACAGCTTGCTCGTGCACAAAGAAACCCTCCGGCGCTCCACGCGTGCTCTCATTCCTCCGCGTGGATCCGACCTTCCCGGCGGCTTAACTCGCCGAGAGGAGGTTGCGCTCAGGAGGATTCGTGTGGGCGCCGCCTTGACTCCTGCAATCCGGGCTACATGGACATCTGGTGCACAGCCTCCCCCAACGACGTGCCCATTCTGCGTTGCCCCAGCCACAGAGGCAACGCTTGATCACCTATTGGGAACCTGCCCGGGCCTTCACCAGGCTCGCACTCGCCACCTACGCGGCCTTCACCACCACCCCGGCCGACCACCTGACTTGACGCGCTGGACGCACGGTCCACTGCATCGACAACTCCTGGCCTTCATACAGGAAACAAAACTTCTCCTTTTTATTTAACTGATGCCGTAGGGCATACTAGCGCCAATAAAAAAAAAAAAAAAAAAGCGTGGCTTTTATCGCTATTCCGTGCCTGCCACGTCTGACAAACGGTTGAGCCAAGGGTTGGAAAGCCGCCCGGTCTTATGAACCGATTGTCAGTGAGCGTCCGTGGCGCGTACTAGCTGAAAGATCCCCTTTGGGAAAACTCAGCCGTGCCCACATCGCAGACCTGAAGCCCTTTGTCACGGTCTGACGAGCTCGCGCCAGCTCCCTGCGGCACTTCGCGCAAGCAACGGGCACACCCGGAGCGGCGGACCGCATTCGGACCCCGCACCGGTATAATCTGAGGAAGCGGTCACCTTTGTGATTTCGCGCCGGACGGCGGACTTCTCCGCAACCGAAGGCCCTCAGTTTACTGTCTAGCCTCAGTATAGGTTAGATTCTTTACGGCCTTTTTCTCGTAAAGAAGTTGACCCCGCCCTGTCTGCTGCCAGTGTTTCTTTTTTTTTTTGAAGTGTTTATGTGTATTTTATGTTTTTGTTTAATATTGAGTGTTATTTGTATTGTATGTTTTTTTTTGCCAGATGTTGAGTGTCGTTTTTGCTCTGTTTTTACTTTTTTTTTCGTGTTCGTTTCGTCTACCGCGAAGGGAGCTGTGTGTGACCTTGAGTGTCGGTGCTTGCCGGGAGAGAGAGAGAGACGAAGGACGCTTTGCGCCTACGCTCGCGCAGCCGTCGGCGGTGTGTGTGCGTGTGGAAGTGCGTGACGCTTCGGTGCGAGCCCGCGAAGAGTGCGTCATGGCTGCCCCTCCATCGACGCGGACACTGGAGGTGCTGGGGGGGCATTGACCCACTGACGTCAGACCATCTGGCTGTGCTCTGCTATATGCCGTCGTCGAAGAAGCCCTGCTGCCTTTTCCACCATGGCTCCTGCGCGAGGCCAGCTGAAAGCAGCTATATGCTGCCGGCCAACGCCAGAACGCCCCGCAGCCAATTTTGGTTCGGCCTCCCTGACCACCGGAGAAGCCCGGCTTCCCGCAACGTCCAGCTCCGTCATCGAGCCAGATATGCGGGGCCTCCGAACAACCGAAGCGGCTTTCATCGGACTCGCGGCTGATCAAGAGCAGCAACAAGCCACCAGTGAGCCACCTCCCGTACCTCTGACCTCGCACTCGGGCATCGCACCCAGCGGACACTGTCACGCCCATCCGTCCCTCCGCGCAGTGGACGCTAACCCCCTTCAGCACCACGAACACTAGTCCCACTGTTCTGTGCTCCCTTCCGCAGTTATTTGTGTAGTGTCATGTGTTTATTTTGTTATGTTTTGTTTCTCCTTTGTAATCATTTTTTTAGCAGCAGTTGCAGGGCTGGACTGAGGTTAGCCTGTCGCTCATAGCAGTGTCATTTTAGCTGCATGGGTGACGTCCGGCTGCCTTTTGCAGACCGGTAAAGGGCAAATTTAGGAGAGGGGGATGTGGGAATTGAGGCTGGCCCGCTGCCTTTGCGCGGGCTTTCCCGCCTTTTCTACAATTCTCATGTCCCGACATGTCTGCCCTCCTTTGCTCTCAGCCGCGCTGGGAAGGGCGGAGTGACGTTTAACTCCCTCACCCGGTAGCGGATGTTGACTGTGGCGCCGCGCGCGGGGACCCCCGAGAGGTTTTTCGCGCGCTGCGTCGGGAGCGGTGAGTACAGTCCGGGACTTCGAACGGTGAGCCACGCATTCTTTTCCGTCCGTCGAGTCCCGTCGCTCGGGGCTCGTCGGATTTCGCTGACGGCGCCTCGCGCCCGATGCGAACGCTCATCTTTTGTTGCCCCGCTGCGTACTCACGGCCGAAGGGCAGTACGGTGTCCTAGTGCGTGGCCTAGCTACGCCGACCCGTCTCCCTTCGAAGCCAACGCGAGCGCCTTTGCCCTCGCTCGAGCAACCGGGCCCCTTTGTCCCGGTGTCTCCGTGGGTTACCTTTACCGCGGAGACGTGCTCGTGGCACCCTGTGTAGTACTTTGTGCCCGTGGCGTGGATAAGCCTACTTGCTTTCCCGCCGCGCCTTTTTGCAACGGGCTGTACTGCGTTTGGTGTTGCCACAATAAAGTGTTGCGACTTGAGCAGTATCGTGTTTCCCGCCACGGCGACGGTTAACGCGTGCCCTGCGGCTCGCTAAGACCGGACCCACGCTGGTGGCCGTACTCCTTCGGGATACGTGTACACCACAAGTTTCACAGTGGTACAAGTTCTAGCCCACCTCCTCAGTAGTGTGTTTAGATAAAGTGGGTAACTATTTAGAGCACAAGGTACTCTACTTTGGGAGAGCGCAAAGCCGTCCCGTTCAAACCCTGCATATAGTAGGGGAGAAAAGGCTTTAAGACCAGCCATGTGTTTAGAAAAAACTGGTAAACGATATAGAGTACCTACTACTCTACTATGGGAGAGCACTAAGCGGTCCCGTCCAGCCATTTAAAGGGGAAGTTTATTGAACACCTAACTTATACATACACAAACAAAACATCAAAAACAAGTAAAGGCAGCGTATACATCTAACAAATGAGCACCAAAATCTAATCGATGTTTAGAGATAAGGTCGACTCAGACACACTACTGCTTATTGACATGCCTTAAACAACGACTACTATAGATGGCTTTGTTATGCAGACACGTGCTCTTGTCGCTAGTTCAAGGTCCAATTGTTTTACTTCCTCGCAAGTTTCGGCAAACATTCTGACTTCAATTTTTTTTCCGTACTTATCTACTTCACAAGGCACGACGTATCTTTAATTCAAAATATGGGTGGTAATTATATTGTCCGCGAAAATGTACTTATAGTGTGCGAAAAACCACCTAGCGTTGCTTTTTTTTTACCACGAAAGGAGTGACAGGGGCGCCACTCTAATGGTTACAGAACGTTCACTAAAAATTTAACCGGTGAAGGGGAGGAGTTACCGATGGTGGCGTTGGCGTCAACACGAAGTGATGTGCAAAATCACCATGTGACGTCACCATGAGGCGTCGTCGTGATGCAGCGAATAGTCTTTATTTCTGTACCGTCATTATGACGTCATCGTCACATAACGGGGCGTCGCGTGATTGCGTCATCACATGACATTGTAGCTTGGTCAATGTGCAGACGATTCCGAAGGAACTGCGAGGGCGCTAGATGAGGCACTGCAAAGGCCGCGCAAAACCAGTTTAAAAGCAGAGGGTTTTCGGTGGTTATAAATACAGTCGAACGAAAAAAAAGAGATGGCTTTGACGCTTGAGTTGTCTTACGAGAATTCAGAAGAAACTGTGTGAGTTTTTCCGTTTTCTTTTTCACGTATTCGCGATTTGCGAAACTCTGAAGCTTGGGTGCATCTTGGAGCTCTCGTTTGAAGTTTGCGTATAACGGCGGGCTTGCGTTTTCTTCAAGTTAAACTTCTTGTAATTAGGAAATCCTTCTTTTGTGTTGCGAGAGTCATTCGGTGTATCTTTTTCCGAGCAGCGCCAACAAAATAAACTGATTTTGAACCATCTCCAAAAGTTCAAAAACTTTCGAGATCTATTTTGCAAACCAAGTTCTCTTTTCATCATTTATGTACTGGCTATTCTTGTTTCTTTTTGTTTTTGTTTCTTTTCAGCGCTGTTTCTCGTTGCTTTCGCAACAACCTCTGAAGATTGTTACCGCGAGATTGATGTAAAAAAATGACTTGGCCATTAGAAAAATAAGGCTTTGGAATAACTGAGGGGAAACATCAGAAAAGACTCCTGTCATGGCCTTCAATAAAGAATGAATCACGCCAGACATAAAAAAAGAACAAGAAAGGCACATTTGACAAGAAACTTTTCATGTTACATTTCACAAGGGAACAAGCACCATTCTTGTGGTAGTCTTTTCGTTAAGCACAGCGCCAAATTACCACAAGCTACATTTAAGTATAGCACTTCCCTTTTCCATTGATTGTCGTTTTTTTCTTACGACTTTCTTACTGTTCTTGAATTTGGTTCCCCCATCATGCTTCTATTTCCTCTATCGGTCAATCGAACTCGGAAGAGAGCCCAGTGACGTTACCACTTGCCTTAAATTGTCGGTTTTTAGCCAATGGTATACTATAAAGCTATGGAAACCCATGTGTTTTCCTAAATTACTACCGGCGTGCATTGTCCGTTGTGAGCTTACTACTGCCGTAATGTAATGACACTGCAGTAATGCACACGCTGTAATAATATATGTGACACATGCTCGACTTGCGAGGCATATCTCGATGGTACACGCTTTTCATTATCATCGCTAATGCTGACCACAGGTGATTTGACACGGTTCGGCGTAGATGTGTTATGCCTGCGAGTCCACAGCGAACGTCCATGCCTCTGAAAAAGGCAATCTGTGTCAAGGCCAGCACGCGAGCCTGCCTGACGCAATGAACAACTCAACGGCGTCATTACGCGACGGCGCCTTTCTGCCGCGCACGTGCAGTGAGTCACGTCAGCCAGCGAGCCAGCGCCTTCCTGTCTGGCGAGTCTGACGCAATGCGTGGCGACGTCACTCGTCCTTGGGTGCAGCCACGTGCAACGCAGCGGCTCCAGATTCGATGAGAAAGAATGACGCGGCCCAGCGGCGACCCCATTGGAGGAGTCTGACCTCACGACCAGCGGCGCTTCTGGTTGGACATTTGGTCACTCAAAGAATCCACCCGGTGCATATAAAAGAAGCCCTGCGGCGCGTGGCGAGCAGTTGAGCTATGTGTTAGCAGTTGACCTATGTGTTAGAGAGGAGAGCTCGGCTCTCCGAGTCTCTGAGCTGTCGGCCCCAGTGCCGAATTTGTAACGCCTTTGATATATGCTTTACATAAACCTTGTTTACCTCACCGTCGTCTCGTCTGCTCGTCTATCAGCTCTGCGCAGAAGCAGTCGCGAGCTGAGAAACCAACGCTACCAAACGGCTGGTGAACTTCCCGGCGGAGTTCGAAGAAGTGGCGTCTTCGGGACCGTGTTGGCGTCGCCGTCTTTCGCAACAGATGTCAGCGCTAATCATCGAGACAATAAATTCAGAAAATGTGTTCCTCAAGTTTCCCTCATTCTTTGAAAAGTAGTTTCGACGTGAACCTATAAGTGCAGCAACAGCCTCCGTTGTCATATATATATATATATATATATATATATATATATATATATATATATATATATATATATATATATATATATATAAGTTTTTTGCTGCATAAGGAAGCAAACTGTGCGGTTGGTCTCGTTGGCCTACCAGCTTAGACTTTTCTCCTCTCTCTCCTAAGGCCATGAAACACGCAGCTCTGTATTAGTAACACAATATATAAAAACTGTTTACCGTATCACTCCATAGAGTTGTGTGCTCGCAGATGACTCTGTCAGCTAATTTAATTAGCGAAACTTGGTTTCCAGTCAGGGACGATGCCGGTTATTTGGAACAATTCCCTCGTTTTAGCACAAGGGGTTCTGCTTACCGCCACAACTCGAGGCCAATTCTACCACTGCCCAGTGGCTGACGTGCCGGAGCCCTCCACTACGGCGTCTCTCGATCTCATATGGTGGTTATGAGTAGTTAAACCCCACATATCAATCAATCAATCAGCTGAGCTCAGTTTTGTTGTAATACAATAGAGCAATGCATGAGGCATTGCAACAGGCGGCCGTACTCTCGAAAACGTGCGAGTCCTGCAACCTCAGTTGAAAATATGTCGCAAGTTTCGTGTCCATATTACGGTGACTTCAGGTTGCGCAGTTTTACGCACCGCTAGCCAATTTTGAGCTTTTAATCATTTTTTGTTCGTAAAACAGTGGAGGGACGAAGAAAAAAATAAAACAATGTTTAATTTAGAGAACTGCGTATGTACTTTCACGAGAAGGGACAGTCAGAAAAAGGCATTTGTATTGCCATTTTCTAAAGTGCATTTGCCTTGAATTCCCTATAAGGAACGACGTCGGGGTACGTGGTGAAAGTGCCAGACAAGCATTTCTTTTCGCGCGCCTTGTCATACTATAGAGTGAGTGGTAGTGTTCCCAGGAAGAAGAGGAAGTTTCGAGAGTGTTTAAAGGAGTGTTGCTAAAGCAAATTCTTAAATATACATCTGCACTCGTTTCCATTCCCGCAAACTTAAGCTAAGCCTTGTCGCAGAGGCCATCCACCTCGCGTTTTCCCTGCACAAGTTTTGTTCTTTCTTTCTTTCTTTCTTTCTTTCTTTCTTTCTTTCTTTCTTTCTTTCTTTCTTTCTTTCCTTCTTTCTTTCTTTCTTCCTTTCTTTCTTTCTTTCTTCCTTTCTCTCTTTCTTTATTTCTTTCTTTCATTCTTTCTTTCTTTCTTTTTGTGACGCTAGCAGTCGTCCATCTCCTTTCTTTCTTTTCTTCTTTCTTTCTTTTATTTCTTTCTTTTTTTGTGACGCTGGCAGGGTTGAGACATAAGGGTATCCATCTTACGAGACAAAAAACTTCAGTCGAACTGTTGTTCAAGAAAGCGTTGAAAGCGTCACCTGCTAAAGCCTAGGCCATTAGTATTAGGAACAACGTATACAACGCGTAGGAAGGTCTTGTACGGATTATTTTTTATTCCTTCACGAGAAAGCTGCTGTTAGCTTCCTGCGATAGCCTTCCTTGATTGCACTGCCAATCAACCATGTCTGAGGCTCCAGGGGGTAGCCCTATCACCCGATTAACGTTAGAAAGAAGATAAGGCAACTTCTGACGTTTGCTCCGTTCGAAAACTGCGTCGCTTTTTTTTCATTCTATGTGTACGCCTACTCACATCGGTCAAAGCCTGGTAGCTTACGAACCTCGTTGTAGAAAAATAAGTGTAGAGAAGAAGTGAAGACAAAGCGCGATGTGGTACTTAAAACAATTGGGAGAGAAAAGAGGCAGGCAGTAGGCAAGGAGGTTAACAGAGAATATGTCCGATTTGTTGACCTACGCTGGGTGAGGTGGAAGGAACAGTAGATACGTGACAAATAGAACTATAGCGGCCCTGCAACAATGACGGTGGCGATTACAGGAACATGTCAATAACTAAGATGTCAAAAACGATATTAAGCGCTAACAACTGTAGCGACTGCATCGGGGTTTATACATGTTTGAACCTGTGGTTTGTATCCTGTGTTAGGGCGATAGCGTCATGCTTTCAGGTAGTTTAGTCAGCCGACGAAAATTGGTGGTGATAGTTTTGGGGGAACACGCCACGGAAGATAGGGGAGGGCAGTTCCACTGTGGTCTTAAACAGCTTTTTCTTTACGCCCCTTCGATTCCTTCGCGAACATACGTAGAGCATTGCTATCGACGTATTGGTAACGAAGCGAACGCGTGGTTTGGACGCCTTCAGAAATACCCGGCCCCAGGCATGCGGTTGGCGTCTCCGGGCGCAGCTGCGCATGAAAGTACGGGTCCTTCCTGTCCACTTTTATTTCTCTTCGCGTTAGAGCCTCCTTGCATCTCTCACAAGGCCTCCTCTTCTTCTAGTCTTAATATGTGTGTGTTCTTTTCTGTGTTATTCGTTTGAAATGTTTCTTTTTTTATCTGGTCTGCCTCACTGTTTACTTTAATTCACCGACGCGCTCTATTCGTTATTCAAGCTTAGTCTTTTATTTCTCTTTCTTTCTCAGTGTTTGTGTCTCTTTCTAGTATTTTTTTCTTCTCTTTACTCATTTATTTTTATAGATTTGTTGTTGGCGTTACTTATTTCTTTTGACAGACGCAAAAGAGTTTCCACTGGTAGGCGCAATCGCTTTCATTTCGGAATGGTGTGGCATAACTCGGGCTTAAACCACACGAATACCTTAATTTATTGCTTTTTGTTGTTAATGAAGGAAAGTACCACTGTAAGTTAGTAAGCCATTAATCTATTCAAATGATAGTTTTATTGTTTGAGGAAAGCATCATAATCAGTTTTTTGATGCAAAGGATGAGCACTGCCCGCTTTTGTGCTCAAATACCACTTCCGCAGCGCGAATTTTTGGCAAAGCCGCGCCCCACACGTGCGATCTATTATCTTCAATTTGGTAATATCTCTTTTTCTAATATAGGTAACAATACCAATAGTAACAATAATATTGACTGCCTTAAACAAATGTATCAGTCTACGCTTGCTTCTCAACTTACACTAACTGAAAACACTCTGGCTAGAGTACTTCCGGATCACTTGAAGGGCCTTTCATAACAAAGATTTAAGTAGGCAAAATTCAAAGTCAGCTTTCTGCTGAGGCACTTCATCATCTGTTGCCACTCGCAGCGAGTAGTTCGAGATACAGCTTGTTGGCAATGATTGATCGCCCCGAAATTAAAGCTCCACTGGATAGTTTTCAGAGTGCGTCCTTCACCGTTGATGGTCAAAACAAAAACATACAAAATATGACGCATTTTGCTAAGAGCCTCTCTTTAGAAAAATTTAAAACCAGCTTGCGACTTTGCTATCCTTATCCCGTCGTTTACCCTTTCGTCTAGTCGGGTCGAGTAGCCCCGCCGCGGTGGTCTAGTGGCTAAGGTACTCGGCTGCTGACCCGCAGGGTGCGGGTTCGAATCCCGGCTGCGGCGGCTGCATTTCCGATGGAGGCGGAAATGTTGTAGGCCCGTGTGCTCAGATTTGGGTGCACGTTAAAGAACCCCAGGTGGTCTAAATTTCCGGAGCTACCAACTACGGCGTCTCTCATAATCATATAGTGGTTTTGGGACGTTAAACCCCACATATCAATCAATCAATTAGTCGGGTCGAGTAACACGTCAAAAACGTTTCAAGCCATGTAAATGGAGTTTGGTCACCATCTTCCACAAACTCAAAAAGAAAACGATAGCTGGCCTTTCGCGCAGGATTTTGGGGTTTTGACTCATTCTGATCCTGTGCATTTCTTGTTGAGATCAATGTAAGGGTGAGCTCAAGAGCGTGGCCTCGGCCAGCATCTGTGCGCTTTTGGTAAAACTTAAAATGTTCTTACATTATCGACTTACAATTATGTCACAAATGTAAAAGTAGTTATTACCTGGTTTGAACTTTCCTATACCGCAACTTGATTCTGAGGCACTCAGCAGAGGAGGGCTTCGGAAATTTGGACTGTCTGGTTTTGTTTAGAGAAACTGACATCGCTCAGTACGTGGGCTTCTACGAGATTAACCACGCACGTGTGGCATGGTGCATATATTGCGGTGGTTCGGCGAGAATAAATTTAGTTGCAAGTTGACGCTCTTTCCTTTCGCCTTTTCTTCCCCGGTGGTCTTGTCTTGTAAGATGCACCAACTAGCCAAACAAGCTTTAACTTATTTGAGAATTGTTAGTAAACGTAAATAAAGTATACTGTTGAAGTGTCAGTACTTTCTAAACGGGAACCAATGAGTTCTAAATATGTAAAAATTCTTTTTAAATTCATGCTTTGAGAAGCACTGACGAGCATGTTTATACTGAATAATATCAGCGTGGACATTCTATTTTACATTGTCGTACAGTACCTCTTGTTTTGATACTACTTTGTTAGATACAATTATTAGTTTTAGGAACAGTAATATTGTGGCGGAGTTTTTCACTTCGTTTTCATGGTCGAACAGCATTTTTAACGTTGTCATGTGTCAGCTTTACTACGCATTGCAGGCATTGCGTCAGTACCGCTTCAGACAGAACATCCTTTTGTTCAATATCGTAATAATGAAGCCAGTCGGTATCACAGCAAACGATAGTTCGCGCTGCGACAATGCAGGGAGAAATTGTGATCGTTAACGCCACCCAGTGGTCTGGCCTTAATGATGCCTGTAAACACTGCAGACCTGGGCATTTACCAAACTTTGTGCAGAAGCAAGTGCTCACAAACACCACAACCGAGAAATCGCTTTCATATTTTTTTTTGTTATATACATCACCTTGTCCTGAAGCAGGCTATTTTATTGTGTTTTTCTGACTTTCTATGCTTGAACGTGCTTTATTGTGGTCCACTTGCACAGAAAAGCAAAAGCTTCGAGCTGCTTCTATTAGCCCAAAGAATTGCTTGTTCATGCGAGTAACAAGGAAGGCTTTCCGGCGTCCTTGGACGCTGTCTCGCACCTTTATCGTGATAAGCAAAGGACCAGACTGCTGTTGCCTATACATAACCAGGTCTGAAAATCATTATTAGTGTTACTTTTGTTCTTTTTGTCTAAACTTTAGCGTTGACTCTACTGTTCACGTCGACACTGCCGTTCTATATGATGAGCGGCTTGTTTTTCTATCGCTGAAAGGAATCAACTCTACGTTATTATACTGTTGTTGATGGTTATGGGTTGAAGTTATTCCTCACTTTCTTGTTCATTCACCGGCACTGCCGTGGTAGTCTAGCGGCTGAGGCACTCATCTGCTGACCCGCAGGTCGTGGTATCAAATCCCGGCTGCAGCGGCTGCATTTTTGATGGAGGCGAAAATGCTGTAAGCCCGTGTGCTCAGACTTGGCTGCTCGTTAGAGAACCCCGGGTGGTCGAAATTTTTAGAGTCCTCCACTACGTCGTCTCTCAAAACCATATGATGGTTTCGAGCCGGTAATTCCCACATATAAATCAATTATTTGTTCATTCACCCTGATGATGACGAAGTGCTCAATGATTTCAACACAATGACAAAGCGCTGCAGCTATTGCTTCACCCAATAAAAGTGACGTATTTGGGACATTCTTTAGCGCAAAGAAATAAGACGATGCAAGACAACACCCGAGGACACAGCGCAACGCCATTTTTTGCGTCGTCGTGTATATTCGCTCTACAACATAAGATATATATGCCTAGCCCGCCAGTCAGTTTTAAGATGTAAGTTACATTATTGCGATTTTTGTCACTTTGGATACAACTGCGTAACACGCATATATTGATGGAATGTTTATAACCGCGTCGTAACGTAGTGACAAGAATCGACAAAGGGTCGCTGAGATTGCTGCGTTTTTATGTTTTACTGTTTGTTGCCTAAACACAGCAATACACTTTACACGATCTTAAATGAGTAATAAATATACATGCTATTGCGTCAATTACTATCGGTATAAGAATATTGCAAAAAATTTCATAAACAGTTAAACTAACCTTCCTGTGGCATGGGATGAAATTACGTTTGCGAGCTTAAGATGGTAGTCTTAATTCTACTCCGCACTCCTTTGGCACTGTATGCTGGACTGTTTTGCACACATATTACTGAATCGTCTGGGGATTCAGTTTATAACCTTAATGCAAATAGAACAGATAAATTACTTAAATCAAGAAAGAAGCGAGGCCCCAGGACTTCCATTGTACAACCCTTTTAGGTAACGTCTGGAAGATTATTTCTTGAATACGTTCCATTTATGGTCGAAATTTCTGGAGTACTCCGCTACGGCATCTCTCATAATCATATGCTGGTTTAGCGAAGCTAAACACCACGTATCAATCAAATCAATACGTTCCATTTAGTTGAGCATGTTGAAAATTGAGGGCGTGAAGTTGGGCGTATTGGTAATACATATATATAACAACGTACCGCGTAAAATTGAGACATAGTAAAAGAGAAGGAGGCAAAGAGGAGCGCTGTGGTTCTCTTTGCGCCATCTCTTGGCCCCTTCCCTTGTTCTTTGTCTCATTTCTTACGCGCTACGTTATTAGAGTTGATAATCAAAAGAGGATTATAGCTTCTGGCTACAATCCCTGCCTGTGACTTCGCATAGAAGTAGAAGTATTGGTTCAATTGATTGATTGATTGATATGTGGGGTTTAACGTCCCAAAACCACTATATGATTATGAGAGACGCCGTAGTGGAGGGCTCCGGAAATTTAGACCACCTGGGGTTCTTTAACGTGCACCCAAATCTGAGTACACGGGCCTACAACATTTCCGCCTCCATCGTAAATGCAGCCGCCGCAGCCGGGATTCGAAAAAGTATTGGTTCAATAAAAAACGACTAATATGCATTGTAAATAGATGCACAGACACTCCCCGCGAGCTTGTAATGCAATTTCTTACAACTAGATGACGCAGACAAAGTGGTCCACATGTAGTTCTCGAGCATTCTTTTACACAGAGAAATCAATACAGTCATTGATAAATGTCGCCGGAAGGAAGTGGGATCGATAAATTGAACGCAAGCACAGTGTCGCTCGTATTTCGTTGTCCGTATGCCTTTCTTGCTGTCCAGAACTTTCATATTTTTTCACTTCAAAATTTCACTTTTCTTCAACTGCAAAAAAAGAAAAGAACGCTCGCAGTAACAGGGAGAAACGTGTTGGCTGAAACGCAAAAGCAGACGGGCAATCGGGGAGTTAGCCCACCGTATCTCGTGCGTATACTTTTTTATAATTTTATTTCTGATTACTTTGCTCTTTACTATTTTCGTTTAGAATGCTGGAGTATAGAAAAATTGTTTTTTCAATAAATTCAAAGCCTTTCACTTGAACGTACTCAAACGCAGCAGCTCCTTAAACGAGGCCATTTTGTAAGCACAACACAATAAGGAATGAGTTGTCGGAGAGGGAAATGGTTCCAAACACACTCTTCCTTCGTGAACACGAATGTCGTTTTTTCGCTACGTGAACTGGGCAAATTTTTAATTTTTTTTTCTGCTTGGAAAATCTTCTTTATGTTCGCACTTATTCATCAGCAGGATTCCTCCTCAGAATATGCCGGCACGTTCACAAAAAGTGCACATTCCTTGATTTAAAGCCAACAAACTGAACTCAAAACAGCTACGTAATGCCTGGGACAGATGCACAGATGTACAGGCTTGTGTCATGTGCGAACTTTTTGTGGAATTTATTATTATGCGTTTCTATATTTAGAGTCTTTATGAAGCTGGACGTTTTGTGGATACTTCGGTGCGCTCGCCCAGCACACCACGTTTTTTAACACTATGCAAGAATGAGCAAAAGCCGTCTCGTTATTCTTCTTTAAATTATAAACCTGAAGCTAGCCTTTTTTACAGCTGCCCCAGCCTTGGTAGTATTACAAGGAAAATGAGACAATTTTGCAGAAAAGACCTCGTTTCGCAGAAATTCGAGTGTCGCTGTGGGCGTCATTGGTTGTGAGAAAAAACTATCATCTTACGTGGGACTGAAAAATTGAGAACGACGCAAACAAAATAAGTAATCAAAGAATCCTGGGTCAGAGTGGGCATCGAACCCAAGTCGTTTTGGTCTGAGTGGTGATCTAACTTAGGTCGTTCGCGTGGCAAGCGGGTCATCTACCCCAAGGCCATGCGTCTGCTTGTGAGTACATTGAAAATAACTTCCTCTGCTTGGAAATACAGTGAAAGTACCAGATGCTTTACAAATCACACGCGTCCTGTACACATGCTTCGCAATAGGACACAAAGTATTGCAGTAATAATGTGTGGTGCAAACGTACATTACCATCGGGCGTCATAACATGTGATTATCAATTGACTTCGCGGTTTAAAGCTGGTAACTAACTACAAAAGGCACACGCGCTATAGAGTGCGTCTATTCCTTCAGTACGCACTGGAAACAGAATATCGCAAGTACGCACTAGGAACAGAATATCGCTGTCGCGTTCAACTCTTAAAAGCGAGGCTTTAGGGTCCCACTGATGTTTAGTTCAGTCACCATATCTCTTTTTACCTCTCCTTGCCGTATAACACAAAGTCAGCAACCAGCTCGTTTATAGGGGTCGCTCGGATGGAGGGAAATGGAGGCTGCAACGTGGCTCGATGAAACACAGGAAAACTAAAATGCGCAGCTAGAGAAGCAAATACTTTAGATTTTATAATACGTGATTGATTCTATAGTATGAACGTTTGTCAGCCTGTGCAACAATTCACCATTTTCACTGTTAGACCACCATGACACGCTTGACTTTGTAGTGTGACAATCAGAGGTTATGCAGAAGTCGTTCTGTGAAGCGTCTGATAATTGTGTGACGTGGTGCCAGCGTACCTCCTTTGTGATGAGTGGTGCACCGAGACTAACGCTGTCAAACACATCACCACCAGCAATTTAAGCGCATATATTTAGTAAAACAGGTACCAAAAATAAATGTAGCCACATTCTGCTTGTAATGCTGCCGCGTTAAACTTTTTCACTATAGTTTATTAGTTATTCTGCCTTCTAGTGCATCATTATAACTTTACACGTTCATTTCTCCCAAAGAAGGAATAGTATAGAACAGGAAGACTGATATAGATGTCACCGCTTTCTTTCTTCTTTTAACGAAGTTGTTGACCAACATGGGTGGGACTTTTCGTGGAGTTCGGCTACTGTAAAAATTGTCGGTCATAAAAAATGCAAAAAAAAAAACAGCTTCAGCAGCTACGCGACTACTCCGTAACTATCCCGTATTTCTCTGTCAGTTTTTTTTCTTTTTACGCTGAAATTGTGTCTTATAGCCTTCAGCTTCACTTTAATGAGATCCTTCTCTAAATATGCCCTTTAGTCGAAACATGCCTATACTTAGCGGTTAACGTCAGTATGTCTTATCAAACTTGTTCAAAACGGCAATCCCGCTAAGGGATGGGTGGTAATTGCATTACATAATTTTTCCCGTAATATCTTCATTCGTGGTTCATTAAAAAAAACTTTCTGCAAGATGAGTGGCACCTGCTGGAATTGTCAATTTGTATTTGTTCTTATTTATTTATTTATTTATTTATTTATTTATTTATTCAATACTGCAGACCTTATAGAGGTCCAAGCAGGGTGGGGGAAAAAGCAACAACAAAACGATGTAAAAACAAATATATTCAATACAATTAGCAATGATCTCAATGTGAGTAAATGCTACAATGAATCATTTCAATCTGTTATGGTGCGTGGAAAAAAAGAAAATTTGAATAAATCTGTTCTCGTAAATTTAGGTGTACTTGTACGTAGGTTGCCTTCGCACCACGAAGTTACAGCGCACAATGCGTTGTTGATTTTTTTTTTCATTCGAAAGGTGGTCTTAATCGTTTTCTTCTAGGAAAAAATTTCTAAGAGAAAAAAAAGGCAAGCAACGTAGATTCTCTGAGTTCCCGAGATGACAAACGTAGCGTTGTAATTTCACCGAATAAAGAAATAGAAATCTTCGAAAAAGCGCGAAACCTTCCTCGCGGTGCAAAAGAACATACGTGTATACTATAGATATGGCTTCGTTTTGCATAGTATTGTGAGTTTGCAAAGGGAATGCATAAAAATGGACATGACTGTTTATGGGAAATGTTGGTAGCAGCTGGCAGCTAGGGAACCAAGCTTTGACTTGTAAACTTGTATTCGACGCGTTCTTCCCTGTTTTTTTTTAAACAACTAACAAACATGGGCAATCATGCGAAATCATGACTGTATTCTCGGCGTGCCTACGCTTCTTTCTGGTGTGGAATGAGCATATACTTAGTCCGGCTTTTTTTAGTGCATTTTCTTCTTTTTCTTTCTCCGGGCCTTTCCAGTGTGCCACGTAAAAAGTATTTTCGTTCACAATAGGACGCAAGGCGAAAGGAGGATGACTCCTGAAGCAAGTGCGAGTTGGAAAGTGTTTAGTCGTATGGTTTTCGCAGAACGGGGAGATTCTTCAGGTGTACTGACGCCTGGGCTATGTGTTATGCATGCTATCTCGAGGAGTCTAGGCGCTGGCGTGAAATGTGATTCATCGGTTAATGCAAGACAAACCCAAAGAGTAGTTCCTTTAGCAGTGTACGTATCTGTACATACAAACCTAAACGCACACTTCGCACTAAGACACTCAGTTATCTCTAAACATATCATCCAGCAGCCTATAAATGGTATACAATGTAAGCAAAGTTGCCTCGAGACCTGCCTAAGAAACACAGCTGGCCTTTGTGAGTAAAATTTGGTATTTTAAGAGTGCCGTGTTGAAACAGTAGCTGCCTGTTGTTTTGACTAGCGTTGTCGTAGACTTGTCTGTGAGGAAGTATTTCAGAGTAGAAAAAGAGCAATGCAATTGTTTATTTGATACGCAGAAACGTTTTCCCGTTTCTTAATTGGGAGTGAAGTATCCCACAAGAAAGAGAATTACTATCGCGACGTCGTTCCGTATCGTACTGAGGATCCTAACGGCGACGCTTCGATTTCCACAGCACTCGCGTTGGTAAAATGTGCACTCGAAACAGAGTAAACGAGAAGCTTAAGCGACGTAACTAAACTAAATAAACAAGAAAGAAAACATTTACTGTTGCATGTATTCGCATGCATTTCCTTTAGTCTGCCGCCGCGGCTTCTGACTCTTGTTCTTGCGCAGAGTCGCGCAGTATTTCTCCATTTTCCTGGCTGTTGTGTTGGACTTCATGATATAACTGCAGAACCGATAGCTCTAACTTCAATTCTTGGAGTGAGTGTGAGGACACGACGAATTGGAAAACTCTTTATTCTATTTTTTTATTATTGCGAGTGAAGTTACCAATATGATTCTCTCTCGTTCTCTAAGGCTTGTTTGAACGCTTACACGAACAACGGCAACATTACCAATAGATGTACTGTGTACTATACCGTTTTTCCCGCAACTTCCCGCCATGTTTTTTTTTTCAAGTGGTTACGATACTCAATACAATTGACTGAAAACAACAATAAAGATTGTTTGCGCCTTCGAGTCGTTTTATGGGAATGCAAGAAGGGCCTTGTGTGTGAGCTTTTAATCTCTCAAGTGGATGGATGTCTGAAGAGCATACAAGGCTTACCGAGCTATATTTTGACGCCAAACCCCTCACCCATCTTCCCTTCCTCTCACACACGCGTAAGAGAGGGCATGCAAAGAGAGGTAAAAAAAAAAGAGAATTAACCTCAAATGTTGAACATTATCTAACAAAACTTCATATAAACCTAAACTTATAGAAATGCGATCGAGGAAGTGTAGTGATACTGGCATACAAACTGTTCAGAGGTCGAAGATTCAGGTAGTATAGGAGAGAACCCGCTTGCATCGGGTTACGCGCGAGCTCGCTAACGAGCGCTTGTCAGCCGCTCGGCGCCACAACACGTCAACCGCCGAGAAAGAGCTGCTCGCCTGTTCGCGCCCATGACGCGCTAACAACAGTCGAAGTTAATGGCGAATAGGACGACGACGGGAAGTGGAAGCACGAGAATGTCATGTGTCGGTGGATGTTACCCGCCTTTTTATGGTCACACACCCTTCCTAAAAACGATTGTGACCTTGCCTCTCTCGCATAGAGCCAATTTACTGCATAGTTCACATACTGGAAGAATGTGTAATGTACTGAAGCGTGGCTGTTTGACTTTATGCAAAGAAAGATAAGGGAATGAAAGTCTCAACCAAGCATACGCAGTGACTAGCGTCTACATCCGACGTATAAACGAACCCTCCGAAGGTCGGCGGACAATCCTCTGGGTCGTGAAGCCGCCGGTCACACTCGTCGTAGCTCAATGTCATGAACCAGTCAGCCTCCAATCAATATTTAAACTTGCTAGGTTTCGCTCCTCAATTCACTACTCCAAGATACCTCAGTCGTGAACGTAATTATGTATGTGTATTGATTGGTACTCATATAACAACAAATGTAACAACATGAAAGTTGAGAAAGTGTAAACACGTCATGCACACAAACTGTTTGAAAAGCAGCAGAAAACAAAAATAAAAACATGCGTGCAGAGTATGTTTCGCCTTCCGAATTGATTGCATGCGCTACTGAGTCGCAGTTTCAGCTGCTTTGTGTTCTGTTGACGTTCGTGGCTGCGACATCTGCGAAATAAAGAGGGACAGAAAGTGCCAACAAAATTTCAGACAACGTCCTGAGATATGTGATCTGTCATACGAGCGGTGCATCCTTATGCTAACTTTACACACAGTAAACCAGGCAGAACTTTAGCAAAAAATACGAGGGGGACACAGCGTAGAATTCTGTTGCAACACGATAAGCCACTTTGTTTCAATATAATTCGCGGCGGAAGCAGTGCGTGATCGTAGCCACATGACGCGCTATAGCTCTCTCGGCAGAACCAAGTACAGTAGACAAAGGTTAGGGAGGGCTGTTCAGAATTCTAGAGAAACTGACATGTTATCCTTCATTGAGGAGAGAGAAGAAAGTGTCCGAAGGAGCTATACAGAAAAGAGAGAGAGACAAATGAGAGAGCTCAAATGTTCTGTCACAGTTTTCACACTTACGACGCCACTCTTCAACCATGGTTCATAATTCTGTTGCACGGTCAAAATTCTTACTGTCTTCAAGAATTTCGACAATGCTTCCGTCACCTTCAACCATGATAGCTTCTGAGGTCTACATTCCAAAGTGGTTGCTGCTGCCTTTGGTTTCTGGCCACGGCGAGCTACTGCTGCATCACTGATGTTTCCGAAGTAAGGTTGGCAACTGTGCATATCCTGCAGCGTTTAGACTATTGGTCTTTCCGTTTGCTACCTTCCTCCTTATTCCCTCCTTTCCTACTTCACTCCCTCACTCACTCACTCGCTCACTCACCAGTACTAGGGCCAACTATGATGTGTGAGCCGGACTTTCACTTGGGACTCGCGGTAATTACTCAATGTACAAAAAAGGGCTAAATGCAGCAAAAGGAGGTGACTAGTGGAGGATTCAGGGATGCGCGACGAGAAAGCTTCGGTGGGAGACAGGAAGGCTAGGCCTCGCAAAAGCCCGGCAAGAGAAAGAGGCGGCGCAAAATCGATGGCCGACAAATCGCTTGCAGACAGACACGAACACACTCACGCGGCTACTGGCGTTCAGCGATGTGCTTTTCGAAAGCCACTGTGCCAAACGACCCTTCGTGACCTGCCTACGACGTGCTCATAAAGCAAGCTTTTCTGCAGGCTCACTAAATGCGTGCAGTGCAAACAAGCTAAGACGAGCGTCAGCTTCGATGCGAAGCCGGTATCGTGTTAACGTTTGATTCTTATCATACAGCATGCTCGCAGTTGTGCTGATTAAGAAGTTTTCATTGACGGAGGCTGCAATAAGAAAACTGCTCAAAGAATCAATTCCTTGCAAGAGAGGAAAGTGGGCTATTTTGTTTTAAGATTATGTGTATATGGGTGATGTTGGCTACTGTTTTGTCTAAAGCGTAATTTAAATGTGACACTGCGCATGTTGGTTAGCCCTTTATTCGTTAAAGTAGTGCGCTGTCTGAAATCTGCGTTTCTTTTGCACTTCGTTCTTACAAGAAAACGTGTGCCATTGCGTAGTATTTCATTTATTAATTGTCAGTAACATCAAGCGCAGGTGAAAGATGGAAGGAAACACTGCACAAAACAATGCACCTATTCACTCATGTGGAGTCGATATTCGGACTAGTTATTCTTGTTGATTGGCACATAAAAAAATCTATCGTGAGGCAGCGAGATAGGAGAATAAAGGCTGGGCATCACAGCTTCGTATTACCTAAGGAGAAAGTGTTGAATGAGGGAAGTTGGTTGATGAGCAATCCAAGGTTGTTTTCTTTCCTGCTTGTGGAAATGATACACGTAAGCTTGAGAGTTTAATAGTGTCTAAAGTAAGACAAAAAATAACGACGATGAAAAGTAGTTATTAGCAGCCCGTTGCGTCCAGCTATCTGGGAATCTCCAAATTACCTTCGGGAGGAAAGCAGAAAATTTCCGCACTGGACAGTTTACCGGCAGATAGATATTGAGTTGCCCCGTGCACTGGCCGGAAATGAAAGAAGCAGGTGCCTTTCTCGAGGCTACTTTGTGAGCCTTCAAGTTTGGCACAAAATTATGTAAAAAAATAGGACAAGGGGACGTTCCAACAGGCGGAAGGGGCACGAAACTTCGCATCATTGCTTCTGCATTGCTGTCTTCTTGTTTGTAGAGTATACAGTAAGGTTTAGAAGGCCTATACAACACAAATTTATAAAGTATGTGTGATACGGTTTTAATCAAAGCTGAGCAAAGAGGAGTGGGTGCACCGCTCGTATGGCAGATCACATACCTTAGGACGTTGTCTGAAATTGTGTTGGCACTTTCTGTGCCTCTTTATTTTTCAGCTGTTCTTTATTAGTCTCTTATTATATACTGTACGCTGTAACTTTAAACGTTAATGTGTCATGATTGCGCTTTTTCTCCGGGCCGCTTTATCACCCGAAAGTAGGGAGGCCTACTGCATTCGTGTAGTAAGCCCAAATATTTTCGTTCATTTGTTTTCTTGTGGCCAGGTGGGCTGATGTACAGTGAAAGTTTCTTTCGCCCTCTTTAAATAGTTTGTTACCAATCAAAATGTACAACATCAATGCGTACGCGGAATACTTCGTAATATATTATAAAAAAAACTAGTTAAAAATCACTGAATCATTGTCGCAATTTTTTATATTGTGCCAATGGGATCTTCACCGGCGTGTTTATTTTATCATCAAAAGCTTGAAATTCTCCTCCCAAACGTGCCTCTAATTTTTCTTCCATTGGGCATAGAATTCTTTCAGCCTGGTACCACAGAACTGGAGTATGAAGTGATGTGTCATACATTAGGTTCGCTATAATGAGAGTATATATAGTATAATGTAGAACCCATGAACCAAATGAGGTCATTAGCCTCGTCGTTGCAGATATTCATCGTCTCCGTTTGATTATTTAGCGTTATTTTAGTGAAATCACTGTTGATCAGGATAATGAGAATATTTTTGGCTACCTACGTATACTATATCCGGTCTTTATATGCCCTACAAATGTTGGTTTTCGTGTTCACAGCACCGCTTGTCCACTATATAGTTTAAAAATTGAGGTCAACCGCATGTGCAAAAGCCATAAGGAAACGAAAAGATGGCAACTCGTCACTAACCTATGAACTTCTATTCTGTCTTTCCTGCTCGTTCCTATACCTCGCCTATTGTAACCGTATGGCATCACAGATCAATTTCCACTCAAGGTCAAACAGTCTTTCACGACTGTCATGAATACGCGTCTTCTCAAGGACCTCGTCCTCCTCGGTTCGATAACATGCCGCGCTGGTGCCTCGCGCTCGGTGCCGATGCTTTACAGACTCGTCTCACGGATCGTCCTCGCTGGTTTGTTCCCTTCTAAAGCAGCAACGTCACACACAGAAAAGGAAATTGCCGATCTTGAAACAAATACCTTAAAAAAAAGAAAGTGGCCGATGGCATCAAACGTTCTGCGTAAAGAGCGCTAAGTACAGCGTTCACAATCACGTGGTATAATGCACACGCGTTCACGAACCAGTACAGAATTCAAAAGGGCATACGATACTCTTTCATCTTGACCGTCTTGGCATATGTCCACTCAGTGCGTCAGCTGAAGCTGCCATCAATCACGAACATTGCTCAAGTGCGTAGCGCTTATTGACTTCGTGACCTTGATGAGCAGCATTCGAGCTTCCTTGCACAATCATGGGTGTCATCAGAGGCCATGAGAAGTGGCTAATGTACGTGAGAAAGTTTTACAGGACTCGTAATGTAGCTCCTCTCCCGCTGTAGCAATGGAAGTCATGACAACCTCCTTTATGTGTATTGAGAAGTAACCTAATTGCGTGTTCCAAAAAGAAAATGCAGGCAACAGGCTCCTAGTGAAACCAGAGCAGTAAACACTGGAGACGCGCCAACATACCTTTCACGCTTATTTTATGGGTGCATCCTGACGAATGTTAGAGCAACGCACTTGCCACGTTAGCATCGCATGTTCGCATTGTTTCTCTCGGCTGGAACTTTCGACGCTTCGAACTTGTCGGTTTCAAAACTGAACGTCCCTCAGTATGCAACTATGGCCCGGCGCCTCCGAAAAATTCAATTGAACAAGTGAAGGCGCCTTGTTCCTTTTTCGACAAGAATATGTGGATCCGGTTTCAAACTCGTAGGTGCGAACAAGGAAACACGTTGAACTTGGAAAACCGACGCCGCTTTTCGTAGGAGTCTGAATTGAATTTATTAAATTAGACTTGGCGGTGAAACTATCTTGGGGGTGCTGGCCCGCTTTGTGAATGCATTGGTTAGCTGGTTCGTGTCAAGTGCGTTGCTTATTTTATTGTCGCCTACCCCTTTTGGCGTATGCATGCTGATTTCTTTGAGCCCGCAGAACTCAATTGTCAACATTGCAAATGATCCGTATCGCAATGTCTGCCGCATTTTACTCGTTTTCTCTGGCTTTCACGTATGCACATTTGCAATGGTGTACTCATTCAAAGTAGTCACGTTTTAGTGAAAATTTTGATCCGTTTTGAAGACGTTGCAGCGGCTGGAAGCACATTGCACTCTCAAATGTGCGAACACGAATGGAGAAAAAGTTCCCTGGCGAAGGATACTTGAAATCACGTCGTCATAAATTCCATAAAGAACAAGCAATCATTTCATTTGATGTCTGCTGGCATGTATGTCATTTATATAGACGTAGGTCAGCTATCGAATATATTTTACTCTCGCAGACACGGAGTTATTTCTTTCTGAATTTAACACCAAACCTGCCTCTCCCCTCCGCCCCCTTTGTAATAGAATTTTCATGATTCATGGCTTTTCACCGGACGGTCACCATTTCTATCCCTGCACAAATTTTCCCAAAAGAGAGAACAGAAGATTGGATGGCCGTTTAATTAAGCATTCAATCACGGTAAGTAGCCACCTACGGAGAAACGCATTTTTCAGGACAGGATATGAGGAGGTCTTACAATGTAGAAAATTTAGTTAGATTTAGGAGTTTTGGAAATTGAATAGAGCTGCTTCAAAACCACCATCAAAGAATTGAGAATACGCTAATTAGCTAAGGATGCGGTGAGCTGGGAATCGACGCAGCCTGGAGTATTAGCAACCCGCGGAATCGTTCAGAGAGCTTTTGTATCGATGCCGGAATGAAGTCTCTCCCCATGAGTGGTAAATATAAATATATTTTTGTGCATCGAAAGGTTTTCTAATAGAGATTCACCGTGGTTTTTTTTCTGAATTAACAAGTCAATGGTAGATATGTTAATTTATTCTCTGAACGTATCGTCATTATGGTGACACCGACGACGTATCTGAGAAGAATGTCGCCAAGTTAATACACTGTCATTCACTCATTATCTCAGTCAATCACCTGATCAATCACTCACGCCATCACTCAATTACTCACCCACTCACTCACTCCATCAATCACTCAGTTACTCACTCGCTTCAACACTCACACTAACTGACTCACTAGCTCACTCTAACTCACTCACTCTGTCATATAGTGTCTAAAATTAACTAGAGGAGACTTTAGCACTGCGATCATTCAGCGACCATGGGAATGATGGGTAGTACATGGATTTGCCTAGTCTTCGTACTTGCGGGTGGCGAATCGTACTTGCGGCTTCGCTTATTGCTGGTTTTGGTTTCATTTTGAAGGAAATAATGAACCCTTTTGAACTTCGTGACCCAATTCGAAATGGTAAGCCTAAAAGAATAAGGGGTGCCCCGCCGCGGTGGTCTAGCGGCTAAGGTACTCGGCTGCTGATCCGCAGGTCGCGGGATCGAATTCCTGCTGCAGCGGCTGCACTTCCGATGGAAGAGGAAATGTTGTAGGCCCGTGTGCTCAGATTTGGGTGCGCGTTAAGGAACCTCAGGTGGTCGAAATTTCCGGAGCCCTGTACTACGGCGTCTCTCATAGCCATATGGTGGCTTCGGGACGTTAAACCCTACAAATCAATCAATCACTTAAAAGAATAAGGTGGTGAAGCGCTATCATTGAACATTTGCCGATTTTCGTTTCGTGAGAAAACAACTCCAAGTCACACGAACACACACGGAGACAGAAGCAGGCCAGAAGTACGAAGATTAGACAAATGTGTGTACTACCCATCATTCCAATGCTCGTGGGAGCGCCGTGCGTTACTGCTCCTATAGACACTGGCACCAGAGTTCTCTCTAGTGTATATTTGGAAACACTATGCACTCACTCACTCACTCACTCACTCAATCTTCTGGCTAAATCAACGGTTAACGATACGTAGAAAAGACACACGTTCTTTTTCTTTTTAGTTGAGAGGAAATTTTCGTGTGTGTGTGTGTGTGTGTGTGTGTGTGTGTGTGTGTGTGTGTGTGTGTGTGTGTGTGTGTATGTGTGTGTGTGTGTGTGTGTGTGAACGACGTTTTTTTCTCAGCAAGGAGACGTCTTTTGGGAAGGAAAAAATTACAAATGAAGAAGCAAACAAAAAAATTGCCCGCAGCTTCCCTCGGGGGAACACTGAGGAGGATGCGGAGCATATAATTGGTTAACGGGGTGTTAAAGTGCGACTTACTTGGGTCGATGGCTAAATTGGTTAACGTGGTTGTGAAATGGGGTGTTAAATTGCGACTTACTTGGGTCGATGGCTAAATTGGTTAACGTGGTTGTAGGAGGGGGTGTTAAATGAGTGAACACGTACACACGTATGCGAAAGGACGGCGCTGGTCGAAGGGACGTCGATCATTGTGTTTGTGGATTCGTTGGAATTCATTTCACCGCGACCTTGGACGTCGACGCGCCGTACAAACCAACCGACGAGCGGCAACTGAGCGAGCGAGCGCCGACCTTGAGTATATATACAGCGCGACGGCGCATGCACTGTCAGCTGTTGAATGTTCTCGAAGGAGAAGCGCGCGCGCGGCACAGATGGCGACGGCGCGACGGCGCATGCGCTGTCAGCTGTCGAATGTTCTCGAAGGAGAAGCGCGCGCGGCACAGATGGTGGGCGACGGCGCGACGGCGCATGCGCGCGCGTCAGCTGTCGAATGTTCGAGAAGCGGTGCGGACGGCGCGGACGGCGCACTACAAGGCGCGAGTATAAGATGCTTCCGCATCTAATAAATCTACCTGCTTTATGCGAAGCCACCATTCGACAAATAAGCCTATCAACTAAAGAGCAAGTGCGTAGGTTGTGTTCCTGATACACGAAGCAGCGGGAGCATTCATTCATCATCCGCTTCGATCTTGTTCATTGTATACAAGACACCACCGTAACACTTATACAAATAATTAAGTTCCACTCAACAGACTAGCAGGTAGAAGAAAGGTTCGAAGCAGTAAATCATGAAGAAATTGTTTCGCCAATTTTGAGACGAGAATAGTGTGCTATTTTAGCGTTTGCTTCGAAAAAAACGTGCGACGTACGTAAGAACTGCTTGAGAAGAATAACAAATAGGAAATGTCGTTGTTTGAATAATCAAATTTGTGAACAAAACTGAGGCGATGTGTTTAAACTGGGAATATTGCAGGCTGTAACGCATTGGAGTTTGGGCTGCTGTAATTAGAGCGCACCATTAATCATGAGAGAGGAAAGATCTGGAGTGGTGCACAATGTTCCCGTTTTTCGGTTGAATAAAACACCAGGTCAATGAATCTACGCGGAAAATAAGCCGCAGGTTCTGATTAACCTACGGTAGCTTTCAAAATAAAATAATTCGGCAGTACCATTTAAAATCAAATGTATTCAGTATTCTGGTTCGTTGAGGTACGGATTCACGACAATATTAAGCAATTTTAAAATGAGCTAAATATTATCGAAACTCGGGCACGTAACTTCTAACTAAGTATTTTCATCGTCTGCGATCTGCTAAGTGGTGGAATAATTTTATAGCTGCATAATTTAACATGCAAAAAGATAGTGGTACTCGTAAATACTGCACCCACTATTCATTTGTGGCTTGCCCTGTGCAAGAAGTCATCAAACCAGTTTTATTTTATTATTCTTGGTCTGAAGTAATCTTAGTTTTTTTTGGAAAACTTGCTTTCTTCAGTAACTTATAGATGTCCTAGTAACGTTGGTAATAATATTCAAATAATAAATTTTAAGGCATTTGGCGTTCTTATAATGAGGCAGGCTATTGCGGGGGCTGGCTTTGGCTGCCTGTTTACTTACATGTATGGACACGTGCTCCTACATGTACGCACACGGCATTATATGTGCTTTGCTGCAAAAAAGTATATATATATATATATATATATATATATATATATATATATATATATATATATATATATATATATATATATATATATATATATATATGATTAGGAGACGTGGCCCAGCTCATACCTCATGTTTATTTTATCTCACATTTTCCTCATCTACTTCTCCTAACCTGCCCTGCCTTCTTACGTGACAGAATTCCCCCTCCCCCCGAAAGAAGTCACATCACACGAACAGAAACTAAAACTAAGCATGCACGGCTTAAAAGTGAACACTGTCAAAAAGGAAAGATCGTTTCATGTCCCAGGAAGTTTCCGTAAACACACTATCTTCACAGGAGAGTGCAGCAGTCCGGTAAGTCCTGGAGTTCTGGTGGGCGAGGCTGACTGTTGCGTACGGTAAAACACAAGTACACCTTGAACGTGCAAGCTGCAGATGATGAAATTGTATTCTGGCAAGGAATGAACGTAGTGTGAAGACTTTGGAGCACCAGCAGCATGATTTGCATAGGCGTCGTGCTCTTTGCTTTGATTGGTACAAATACAGCGCCACCCGTCAGCGTGTTTGTGGACCAAAGTTGTTGTGGTGATTTTTGCGTCCTTCCGGAATGCAGGGTGTTGGTTTGCGCCTTTTCCGTCATCGTATGTCATGTTGTCTGAGTGTTGATCTCTGCTGGAGAAAACTTACTCGACGTCCCTTGGGAAAATGTGTGGGATTCGATGCTTTCTTTGTCTTGAGTGAGACATCTTGAATACGTTGTCGCTTCGGTTGGGTCGTTTGTAAACATCTTTCTTGACGCCGTGTGTGTTCTTCCGACGTCTCTAGTTATCCGTGTCGAATAACAAGGCGCTTAACCTGGCCGATTTCATTGTGCTGGCCTTGCTGATGTTGCGAAAGGTGTTGAGGTGGCAGCCTTTTTGGAATACGACAATGCTTTTCTTGGCAATTTGACGTAGAGTTCAGTTGGTAGCTGTTACGACGCTTTTCAGGCAGCGAAGTTGGTAGGACAGATTTGACTGGAGGAACATCAGAGGCGCCTGCGACAGCATTCATCACATAGGCTTCTGGCACCTGGCAACCTGTAAGGGTTGCTTCCGAGCCTCCTACCTCCTGTGTTTGGGCTTTCAGATGGCTGTGCTCTCAATGGCGACACCGCGATAGGCGTGGTTTGGTCAGATTCTAGTTGGGAATGACTGTCCTTCTGTGCAATGAACGATGCGAGCTCTTCCGGCGCATGGAACTGTACTGTAGGTCCCGGGCTTGACTGAGTATGCTCCAAGCTTCTCTGCTCTATTCCGACCATAGTGAACGTGTGAGACGCGAGGTGGGCGTTGTGAGCGGCCGAAGATCCTCGCGATGGAAAAGCAGAAGGTGGGTTCATGTGCGAAGACTGCGTTTGACTGTGACGACCGAGCGTGATTGTCTGTGGATGGTGGGTTATAAGCAAGTCTTTGTCGTACACGTCATTGTATTCTTCAAACCAAACGATCGTTTCTTGTTTGATCTTTTCCCATGACTCGTCGTTTTGAAATATGTGGGTGAGGTAGAATTTGAAGACCTCACCGGAGACGTAGTCGGTAAAGTTGGCGACCATCTCCCGTTCTGACCATGATGCAGCGGTAGCGTGGAGCTCGAACAGGTCAAACCAGTCCTGTACTGGTCCATCGTCCGCTGCTCCGGTGTAGTAGGGGATGGGAAGGTCAGTCGATGATGCCGTCATGGTACTCGTGGATGTGTACTGCTGGTGCGGGTTCGGTAGTTAATTTATAGTCAGGGTGTCTTGCGGAGAACCTTGTCGATGATGTGCGACTGATGAAGGGGCTGGCAGGTCACCATCCTGTCGACTCGTGTGACGCTATGATGGATGGGAGGCGTGGCCCGGCTCATACTCCATGTTTATTTTATCTCACTTCTTCCTCATCTACTTCTCCTAACCAGCCCTGCCTTCTTACGTCATATATATATATATATATATATATATATATATATATATATATATATATATATATATATATATATATATATATATATATATATATATATATATATATAACTCTCTCCTGTGGCATATACCAGCCCCCGGATATGTACCACTGTTTTTTTTAAGTGTTTGACATTGCATGTTACTAGCTTGTGGCATTATTCATGTCATAACCAGCAGGTCATATTCGTCAAATCATCTTGACCTCCCGTTCTAATTTTGGTGTACCCAAAGTTAAGGAGGTGATCATGAGAGCACCCAGACGAGGCGGATAGATAGATAGATAAATAGATAGATAGATAGATAGATAGATAGATAGATAGATAGATAGATAGATAGATAGATAGATAGATAGATAGATAGATAGATAGATAGATAGATAGATAGATAGATAGATAGATAGATAGATAGATAGATAGATAGATAGATAGATAGATAGATAGATAGATAGATAGATAGATAGATAGATAGATAGATAGATAGATAGATAGATAGATACGAAAAGTGCCTGCAGCACGAAAAGAAATGCTTCGCATTTAGAACAACATTCCGCTGCTTTCATGCATCTCTATGGCGGGAAAACAACTGACTCACACAAACGAAGACGAGGGACGTTTGCCGTAATAGAAATTCCATTCTCTTGGGAACCGCGTTGCCGATAAATAGGTTTTCAGTCTGAGTACTAGCGGTATATACATGGGACGAACTATGGAAGCAGGCGGTGCAAACCTCCGAAGTTGGCCGCATTCTTCGCTTCACAATCTGGATGGAAGGTGCGTTAGGGGAGCCTTAGAACCACGTCCTCAACAGGAAACGTGCTGCGGACGTTCTCGTACAGGAAGATAGCAATCTGTCATCCTAGTGTTAAAACTCAGATCACGTCAGTTGCCGCCGGGAGCATCGCCTTCCTTGCTGAGGGTGCCCGGTGTTGCAGGAGGCACTGTGGAGCCAGCAGCGGAGGCGACGCGTCGCTTCTTGAGCATGTATACGATAGAATCTACTACGACATTTGTTTGCCTAAATTGCATTTTAAAGATGAGTGACTTCACGCTGCTCGGCAACCGTGAACGGTGTGTTCGTAGCCTACGCGCGGGTGCAGCTGTGCCAATGCTCGAATATAGTACAGCGTAAGGGTTCACCAAAAAGAAATATTCGGACATAAGCCATAGATGTCTCATCAAGCGGAAAAAAGTGTGACTGACGTAAGTTGCAGAGTTTTTATGTGAATGATTCTATCTTCGACGTTTTTTCTGAGCGTGCGCCAAGCCACTCGGCCAACGCGTGTTGGGAGCGTCTCGTCACAGTGTCCACGTCGGCCGCGGCCTTGCGGAGTGCGTACTGTCGCATAACTGTGCGTTAATATCAGATAGCCTGTGCCAGTTATGAATTCACCTTTCACCATGGGGGCGGTTTCAGCTTTCCAAGACGCGTAATAATATAATTCCTTATGGTTATCGGCCTCTAGCGCTCACCTATGTTTATGCAGTCCGTGTTAATTGGTCAGGCAGAGCGGACCAGCAACAGGGTACAACGTGCAGCGGCAGCAGTAGAAAAGTTAATTTTGCAGAGAATGTAAAAGGCTCCGTTTCTTTAGCTTTGTTGATGTAGAGAAGCAGTTATTGGAGCTGAATCAAGGCATTGTAATTTGCCACCTACGCTTACACACAGTAGGCGTTCGACTACCACGCAGTTCGTTTTTGCACAATGAGTCACCGTGCCACGAATTGTCGTGGTCTAGAGACAAAGAGTACTCTCAGTAATCGTAGCAATATTTATTCATCCTGTCCGTCCCTCTGTCCGTGCGTCCATCTGTATGTCTGTCTGTCTGTCTGTCTCTCTGTTCATCCATCCGTGCGTCTGTTTGTCTGTCTGTCCATCCGTCCGTCCATCTGTATGTATGTATGTATGTATGTATGTATGTATGTATGTATGTATGTATGTATGTATGTATGTATGTATGTATGTATGTATGTATGTATGTATGTATGTATGTATGTATGTATGTATGTATGTATGTATGTATGTCCATCCGTCCGTCCACGTTTCTGTCTGTCTGTCCACCTGTCCGCATGTGTGTCTGTATGTCCGTCGGTCAGTCCACCTAGTGAACACTCCGGGTACCGCCATCCAGCGGACATTCCTAGGATTAATATGAGAGGTGGCTACTACATACAGGGCACGCACGACCCACGTCAAGGAGTTTCGCCCCTGAAATGTTGTAGTGTTCGGACCATTCGCTAGTGTTGCAATGGCAGTTCCCCCGACGTGGGGTTAGACCTTAGTCACCGCTGTGTAAACGTGGTATAGATGCCTGTTTCTCTGGTGAGGACGGAGCTTCTCCGAAGGAACAGCGTGACACTTTACGAGGTCTGCCACGCAACAGGCTAACAACCCGACTAGGCGGTTGGTTGTCCACGTGTATAGGAATGCATACAAGTGTCGGCTGCGTTGTCGGGTCGAGGCTTGTGGACTGATGTAAAAGCTCATGTATCCAGGCCTTCCTTGCACATCTTCAGCTGCGCCATCATTTGACCCAGGCTTCAAGAGTCAGTCTCCAGGTTTTTAGGCCATTGCTGGAAAGCAGACTGCCCTGCTCCCCGCACACGTCAGCCAAACCAACTCTTCAGTTATTCGCCGGCGCGGCTTGCTTGCAATGCTTGCTTAACTACTTGGGGCTCTTAACTACTTTGGGGATCGGCCATGAAACCAGCGGTTAACAAAGCGAAAGTTTATACTTGAGATCAAGGAACAAGAAAAAAAAATCGTTCGTTGACTGTGCTGCTGCAAAGTTTCACGAATTAAATGGTTCCGCATACTATTTGAATAATATCATGGATCTTCAGCGCATGCACCACTTACTGCTATTTTATATATACTGATGAAAATTTGGCAGATCTTGAACACAATGTGACAGTCTGACTACACTCATGTAAGACAAGTGATGTAAAACGAGCTAGTTACTTATGTTTCGAAATAAATCGATTTTTGGACCAGGTCAAGCGAACATTTTTGTCTTTTGTGTTTTTTTTTCAAATGTGTGCAGACAGTAGCGAAGTGCTCACTGCTCATTTCTCAGGAAATAAGCGCGCCTACATAGCGGCACTATTTGTTGACGTTGTGGCTGCTGACATAGATGACAATGATGATGATGGTGGGGGCGTATTGGTGATGATGATGATGGCTAAGCCACTTGTCATGGACGCGAATCTTCCCACCAGTCACCGGTTACGAAATTAACATGCTGCGACGCGATGCCACTCTTCGGCCCCGTATTCGGACGGCTGTTACTTGCGCGGGTAATCAAAGCGCTGTCTGGTCGCTGTCGCTTGGCGCTTTTTCCCCTCTTCTCTCAGATCTAGGCATGCATGAAGCTAATCAAGTACTTCGAACTGCACAGAAAGCTTTAAAGACAGTGGTTGTTCGGGGATTCCCTAACTTTGGAACTCGGAGAACGCGCCTTAATTAACTCCGGCACTTACCGCGTAAGCGCTGCTATTTTTTTTCCTGGTCGTTGCTTGGGCTTTCCTATACGAGATACGGAGTGAAGTGCATTCCGACGATGTCGGCTGATAGGAGACAAAAAAAAAGACAAAGCGTAAACGCGAAGTTCTTAAAGTGTTGAGGGCCCGGTTAGTGTTGAACGTTTGACCATTAGTGCGCCTAACCGTGTAGTACAATGCGCTTGCCCTCTTCTACTGGTCGGCTGATTGAGGACGTCTTGTCAACTTTCCACGGCGATGAATTCGCTGACTTAAACAGCGCGACATTGCACGAGTATCAATAACAATTACTAGAGTATATTAAAGTATACCAAACAATAATATTTGGGGTATAACGTAACAAAACCTTAACTTGATTGCGAGGAACGCCGTACTGGAGGGCTTCGGAAATTTCGACCACATGTCGTTCTTTAATATGCACTGACATCGAACAGTACACGGGCCTTCGCCATGTTGCCTCCACTGAAATGTGACCGCTACGGCAAGAATCGAACTCGCGACCTTCGGTTCAGCAGCCGAGAAGCTTAACTACTGTTCCACCGACGTAAGGTATACCTATGAAATCGCACTTTAAGTAATAGTGTCCACAGAAACAGCAAAAGCGATTGCGGGACACTTAACTCATTCGACATCGGAGTCAACTTGTCACAACTAACAGAAAAAACACGAACATCAAACCAATGAGTACTCAGTCAAAGGCTACGACATTCAAAGTCCAAGCTTGGAACAATGGCATTTTCCCATTGTGCCGACGATAATCAGAAGGGGTGGTTTACACATCGTGATAGGACAAAATTAATTTTTACGAAATTCTTTATGGTAAGGCATGTTTGCGAATGCAGGCGTAGGTTTGCAGTAGCATCAAGTTCATTTTCGTTGCTTCGCAGCCTGCGAATGTATACCTTATACAGCAACATGTTCAGGAATTCAAAGCACAATCATTACAAAATGGTTTATATTTCAGTGAATTCTGACAGCATTATTTTTCCTTTCTTTTGCTGAACAACTTATATGATTCAGATTTATTTATTTGTTTATTGATTCATATGTGGGGTTTAACGACGAATAACCACCATATGATTATGAGAGACGCCGTAGTGCAGGTCTCCGGAAGTTTCAACCACCTGGAGTTCTTTAACGTGCACCCAAATCTGAGCACATGGACCTACAGCATTTTCGCCTCCATCGGAAATGCAGCCGCCGCAGCCGGGATTCCATCCGGCAACCTGCGGGTCAGCAGCCGAGTACCTTAGCCACTAAACCACCACGGCGGAGACAACTTATACGATTCTAGATTTCAGTTTTCAAGTGCCGTGGAGCGAAGTTCAGTCACCTAGTCCCGGGAGCAGCGAATCTTTGTAAAACGCAGACTTTGAAGAACAGCACATGTTATGGAAAATTTATGCAAGTCTTGTATTTGTAGAACGAGGAAAAATGAAAATTTGCCCTCCCTTCGTCTTTCACCTATGCAGTGCTTTTATCGAACAGATTCGAATAAATGACCTGCCAGTAATAAATCATTGTGCAACGAATTCATTCATAGTTAATTTTGCTCTTGGCGCAAAAGCACTTCGCTTTTTTTTGCTGACGTTAATACTCTTAAAAAATAACAAAATGGTCAAATAAATTTCAATAAAATTAAGAATTATTGTGTACGTGATTATAATCACCAGTACACAGTGACTTTTTTCTGTTTTACAGCCCGTGCGCTAAGTGTCTATACCAGTTTATTCTTCCACACGTTCTTTTTTTTTATCAGCCTGCAAATAATTATTCCCGGAGGGCTAGCTCTGCTAAAAAATTGGTAGATATCACCTACAGTCGGAATCGATGATATCCAAAGCATGAATGAGAAACATTCTATCGATATGCGGCCGCTCATCAAGGCCGTTGGCTCTATAAGTACGGGGCCACAGCACTGGTGGTTTCTCGCTCCTCTGGAGATTTCTTGTCATGGTAGTGAATACAGTCACAGTTTCGCCGCAAGGGCAAAGCAATGACTGCGATTGCAACAACTTGGAACGTTACACTGAGAACAGCTAGCAGGTCTAAACGTGCAGTGCGCTTCTAACAGCGTTTTCAGCTGGACGCCTAACGCGCTGTTTAAACAAAAACAACACACAAAACCTAATCAAAGACACAGATATAAGTGCGAACTAACGAGTGTCCCGGTCGTTACTTCGCTGTGTTTGAAAAGCGCGCTCTTTTCGCAAACGGGCCTACCCCGAGAGCTTTGATTGATTGATTTGATTGATTTGTGGGGTTTAACGTCCCAAAACCACCATATGATTATGAGAGACGCCGTAGTGGAGGGCTCCGGAAATTTCGACCACCTGGGGTTCTTTAACGTGCACCCAAATCTGAGTACACGGGCCTACAACATTTCCGCCTCCATCGGAAATGCAGCCGCCACAGCCGGGATTTGATCCCGCGACCTGCGGGTCAGCAGCCGAGTACCTTAGCCACTAAACGACCGTGGCAGGGCAAGCGAAGTGACCTTTGTGGTCACCGAGAGCGAAGTGACCTTTGTGGCCCAGGCTACTAACGCAATCGTTCCAGTGAAAGGCAAAAGCCCACGATTCTTCCCACCGAAGGATGAGCATGCGTGCACAAGTACCTCTCTCCCCCCTCCCCCGCCCCAATGCGTGGGGCAAAGTAAAAGTGGGAGATAAGCGCACGTTGGCGCATCGCGACGGGCTGGGTGCCGAGCGCAGGTAGTTTTTTTTTCTAGAGGTTTTTTTTTCTTGACTATATATATAGATACGTATACACGTACGGTGCATTACGACGGCGGTGGCGGCGATGGCACAAACCAGCCGAGATTGTTAATACAATTGCTATCACAGTAGAACCATTTATTTTAACCTTATACTGTTAGACAGACAAGATGTGCTTGAGCGATAGCTTGTTTACCGTCAAATGACGACATATTCGCCAAAATTCAGGATTGGAATGATTTATCTTAAAAGTCTTTCTTTTTTAATGTGGCCTTATTCATTGATGGTATGTAACTTAAGACATCGATTGAGAAAACGAAAGCGACGTTGGCGTGTACGAGTGCGCCGACTTGCAGAGTTGGGGCAAAGTACATTATAATTCCCGAGGTACTATGCCTTTCCTTCCATGTTCGCACATCACAGTGTATCACTACGTGTATGACATTCTGTGGCAGAAATATCACAAGAAACAGAACAATGTCCGTGCTTTCGATCGGTATCTTATAAAAACACAATAACAACGCCATCTATAACAGCCACCACACCTCATTTTTTCGCTCGGGGGCCTTAAGAACTAGACCCTTCGAAACTACTTAGAAGATGAGGCGGCACCCGACGACCTGCGGCGGACTGGAAAAAAAAAACCATTCACTTGTTTACTATTATGCACGTGCCCGTCACCTATTTATACGCTTCCGTTAGGCATAAGTATAGAAAACAGTTTTCATTCGTTCACTTATTCTTGTAAATTGATGTTATTATGAAGTTATTGGGTGCAACGTAATAAAATCATGAAAAAGTTTTAATGGGTGGTGCAACAGGGTGTCTTTATATCACTGAGAAAGAGCAGTATGACTAAAAATATTGCACATCAAAGATTTCTGTACACGTTACGCTTTACTCCACCGCTATTTTGCAGTTCTGTTTATTAGCGTCAATATATTGTTACGCATGCCTTGGAAGAAAAAGAAGATGGGTGAACATGCTGACTGCCCCAAGAGCTGGAGAAAAAAAAGAAGACGACGAGACTGCGATCATCAGCCTGTTGGCCGCTCCGGCGCTTCTCTTCGCGACCAAAATAAACGGCCCCCTTCAGCCGTATACGTCCTGGTCCTCCTTGTGCGTAACAGATTGGTGGAAGCGTGCTGGGTAAGACAAGCCCAACGACGGGAGCTTCACTACCTGGACTACGCCGCAGCCGCCGCCTTGCCGGACTCCCGCCTGCACCGATCGTAATGGCCCAAGATCACCCATCTAACGCTTCAAGGCCAACTCCAATGGGTTCCGTGCCCTACTACCGAGTCCCGCCAACCTTTGGAGGAAAATCGGGAGAGGATGTCGACGCGTGGCTCGTCCAGTACAAGCGAGTCAGCAAGTCCAACGGCTGGGATGCCGCCGCTCAGCTAAGCAATGCGGTCTTCTGCCTTACGGATACTGCGCTCGTGTGGTATGAAAACCACGAGGACACACTGACGACGTGGGACGTTTTTGTTGCAGAGCTGAAAGCGTGTTTCGGCGACTCGAGCGTCAAAAGGAAGCGGGCAGAGCAGACATTGTCTCAACGCGCGCAGCTTCCAGGTGAGACATGTACCACGTATATAGAGGATGTGCTGAAGCTCTGCAAGGTGGTCAATGATCAGATGTCAGAAGACGACAAAGTAGGGCATTTGCTGAAAGGCATAGCCGAAGATGTATATAATTTTCTAATCGGAAAAGAGCACCTGAGCTCGGTGTCCGACGTGATTCGGCATTGCCGAACTTTCGAACAGCTGAAAATGCGCAGGATTGCTCCAAAGTTCGGCCGGCTCACAAATGTTACAACGGTTGCCAGCATCGACACGAGCACCTGCCCAGACCTGTCCTCGACGATTCGAGAGATTGTTCGCGAAGAACTTTTTCGCTATAGAGAACAGACGCATTCAGCAGTTGATCACCATTCTGTAAACGACCAACATTCGGTATATGTGCCACGTGAGGCTGTGACTGCGCCGCCGCCTTCTACGACCCCTTGGCAATCGATGGTTAGTGCAGCAGCTGTTGAGTATAGCCCACCCCCACAGCCAAGGAGAGCACCACGGTTGCCAGCTCCTCGCCATGACCGACGCCCCCAGCGTCCGCCTTCTTCACGACGCCCAGTCTATCCCTATGATATACGGAACGAACCGACCCACTCCGCCAGAGAAGACGATGTTCGATTCATCGACGAACAAAGAGAGTTTCGGCCTCTCCCAGTTTGCTACTCCTGTGGTGTACCAGGACATATTTCGCGATTTTGCAACCGTCGACGTGTAGCCCCACGGTATGGCTACCCACCAAACTTTGCACGGCCTTCCGAACGACTTCGAGATGACCCGCGAGCAACGTGCTATGGCCCACCACAACACTTCACACGGTCGTCTGATCGACCGTACGATGACCCTAATGCAACACACCTGCTGCCTCGCGACGACTACTGGACACGCAGCTTCCGGAACCACTCCCCTACATCTGACAGGAGCTTGACGCCTCCACCGCCTCGTGTTCCCCGTTCTCCTTCACCACGGCGCCGCAACACGTCTCCTCTGCCACAGGAAAACTAGCAAGCGCGGCCGATGGAGGTGAGGTCGCCGGAGACGTGCTAACATCAGAAATACCTCCTGTGTTGATGCTCAAGAACAAAGTACGTGTTTTTGTTGACGGTGTGCCTGTGATGGCTTTGGTGGATACGGGGGCAACCATTTCGGTCATGAGTGCGTGTTTTAAAGATACCTTGGGGCGGAAGGTATTATTTAGGTGGAATCAAGCTGCGAAGTTTTGCGGAGTGAGTGGGGAGGCACTGCATCCTGTTGGTGTGTGTCAAGCTAACGTATTTCTCGGAGGCCGTGTTATCCCAACGGAGTTCGTGATTATTCCGCAGGCGACACATGATGTTATTTTGGGTATGGACTTTTTGAGGGAGTGTGGTGCGACTGTCGACTGCCGCACAGGAACAATAGTCTTGAGTGATCACGTTCCGCCAGCACTCTTGGAAAACCCTGTGGATGGTGAGACGGCATTGTGTGTCTGTGGCGACACTATCATACCACCGTTATCAACCGTTCGTGTACCTGTTGGTTGCAGCGACAGCTATTCCGCCAGCTTTGATGCCAACGTAGAACCAGTGTACACCAACTGCATGAAAAAGAATGTGTTGATCCCACATTGTGTGGTGTCGATCAGACGTGGACGCGCTGGTTTATGGACTGTCAATTGCTCTACAGAACCCGTGATGTTACCAGATGGTCTAAAGTTAGCCGTCGTGAGTGGACAACACGAGGCCTTGCTGGTGACCGAGCTTAGAGATGCGCCGGAAGAGCATCGTAGTCACAGTTTTGAAACGGCTCTTCTGCCAATGGTGAATAAGTCGCTGAGCACAAGTGAACGCCGAACATTGGTCAATGTACTTTCGAAGCACGTCTCTGCATTCGACTTTGCGCAGAAAGACAAAGCGCCCCTAATCCCTGCTTCTCGAACATGTCACACTATCAACACGGGTTTGGCCAATCCGATTAGACAAAAGCCATACCGTGTTTCGCCATCCGAGCGGCGGATTATTAATGAGCAGGTGAACGAAATGATTGAAAACGGTATCATTCAAGAGTCAGTAAGTCCATGGGCAGCGCCAGTAATTCTCGTTAAAAAGAAAGACGGATCCTGGAGATTTTGCGTCGATTATCGCCGATTGAATGCTGTAACAAAAAAAGACGTGTACCCACTTCCACGTATTGATGATGCCATAGACTGTCTGCATTCGGCCTCTTACTTTTCCTCTGTAGACTTAAGATCGGGCTACTGGCAAATTCCCATGCATCCTGAAGATAAAGAAAAGACAGCCTTTGTAACACCTGACGGCCTTTTTGAATTCAACGTGATGCCATTTGGACTGTGCAACGCGCCGGCGACGTTCGAGCGATTTATGGACACTGTTCTTCGTGGCTTGAAGTGGAGCATTTGCATGTGCTATCTCGACGACGTCGTCATCTTTGGCCGCACCTTCAGCGAACACAATTCACGTCTTGATACTGTACTGACTTGCATAAGAAACGCTGGCCTTGTTCTTAACTCAAAGAAATGCCACTTCGGAGACCGACAAACCCTTGTTCTCGGGCACCTAGTCGATCAGGAGGGCATCCGTCCAGATCCCCAAAAGACAGCAGCCGTTGAAGCATTCAATGTGCCGCGCTCTGTGAAGGAGCTCCGCAGTTTTTTGGGGCTTTGCTCCTATTTTCGCCGCTTTATACCCAAATTTGCCGATGTCGCGTATCCGCTGACATGTTTGCTACGGAAGAATACTCCCTTCGAGTGGACTCCGGAGTGCGACTCCTCTTTTCGTCAACTGAAGTTCCTCCTGACGTCGCGGCCTGTTCTTCAACACTTCAACCCATCAGCTCCAACCGAACTGCACACAGATGCCAGCGGCGTAGGAATTGGTGCCGTCCTAGTTCAACGCTATGGTAACCGCGAGCACGTGATTGCATACGCAAGTCGCTCCTTGAGTAGGCCCGAACAGAATTACACTGTAACAGAACAAGAATGCCTCGCGGTAGTATTTGCGATTCAGCGGTTTCGGTCTTACTTATATGGACGCCCTTTTACAGTTGTCACCGACCACCACTCATTGTGTTGGCTCGTCAACCTTCGGGATCCTTGCGGCCGTCTAGCGCGCTGGGCACTTCGGCTCCAAGAGTATAACTTCATAGTCTCGTACAAAAGTGGTCGACGACACGCCGACGCAGATTGCCTTTCGCGCATGCCACTGAGCACTACAGAGTGTGACGCCGATGACCTCGATCACCTCGTAGCTTCTGTGTCACCGAAGTTTCCCGACCTCAGTACTTTCAAAGATGAACAGCGAAAGGACACCAGGCTATCATCGCTTTGCACAGCTCCTACGGCATGCCATTTCTGTGTACGCAACGGACTCCTATATAAGAAGAACTTTTCCAGCACTGGTGCACGTTTCCTCCTGGTAGTGCCAGAAACCCTTCGGACAGCGATTTTAGGTGTGATGCACGATGATCCTACGTCCGGACATTTAGGTTCTGCGCGGACGCTTTACCGTGCTAAGGAACGCTTTTATTGGCCAGGAATGCGACAGTCAGTCGAGGCGTATGTGGCCAGCTGCACACAGTGTCAACGCCACAAACACCCGTCTACTGCTCCGGCTGGTTTTCTACAGCCCTTGCCACCTCCAAGCACACCTTTCCAACAGGTGGGCATTGACCTCATGGGCCCTTTTCCAAAGTCGGCTAAGGGAAATCGCTGGATAATTGTATGTGTCGATTACCTCACGCGCTACTGCGAGACGGCGGCCATACCAACCGCAACTGCCAGCGACGTCTCTGTGTTCCTGCTGCAGCACGTTATCCTCCGACATGGCCCACCTCAGGTGATCATCAGTGATCGTGGGCGACAATTTACGGCAGACATAGTAGAAGAGCTGCTTCGATTGAGTGAGTCCCGCCTTCGTCACTCGTCGCCATACCATCCGCAAACAAATGGGCTCACGGAGCGTACCAACCGAACAATTGTAAACATGCTCTCTATGTATGTGGCATCCGACCACAAGAACTGGGATGACGTGCTACCATTTATAACGTACGCGTTCAATACCGCTAAGCACGAGACAACAGGCTATAGCCCCTTTTTCTTGATGTACGCACGACCGCCACGGTACACACTCGACACAGTTTTGCCATTCTCGGCGCACGAGAACCTCTCAGTCACCGAAATCCTCTACCTTGCAGAAGAAGCGCGTCGTATTGCTCGTCTACGCACTTTGGCATCACAGGAAAAATCGAAGGTACGCTATGACGTCCGCCACCGGCCTGTAACTTACCACCCAGGCGACTTAGTGTGGCTGTGGACTCCGGTACGAAGACGCGGGTTATGCCAAAAGTTCTTGGCCACATACGACAGACCGTTTGTCGTTCTCGACAAAATCACGGAAGTCACATACACAATAGCTCGCCTCACGAGAAGTGGTAGAAGAGCCGCTAAAACCCAAGTAGTCCATGTCGCTCGACTAAAGTTGTACACACCAAGGTGAATCGGTTACCTCGCCCGGCGGGCTTCGTCTGCGAGGGGAGGAATGTTACGCATGCCTTGGAAGAAAAAGAAGATGGGTGAACATGCTGACTGCCCCAAGAGCTGGAGAAAAAAAGAAGACGACGAGACTGCGATCATCAGCCTGTTGGCCGCTCCGGCGCTTCTCTTCGCGACCAAAATAAACGGCCCCCTTCAGCCGTATACGTCCTGGTCCTCCTTGTGCGTAACAATATTGTCAAAGATTGCTTCTCACTAGAAATCCACTTTGATGTTGGGAGAGTATGCCTTTTGGTTGGCCCGTCTTCTCACAGTACGGCCCACGTGGTCTCAAGTATTGGTTAACGCGCAACAGCCATGAGGATAATCTTTAGTGCTGTCTTTTTCAAAAGCAAAGACAAAAAGAAAACAAACATAAATTCACTTTGTAAATCTATAGCAAAGACATAATGTTTATCTCTGTTTTTTTCGTGCAGGTGAGGTTTGCTGACAGAATACGTTACCTGGGGCCTGGAATGGAACTTTTCACTGTTTAATTAGGTATGTTGATATCCTACCACCCAGCGATATTTATAGGCGTTGCGGATTTTCCGCTTTCGATTTCAGCATCAAAGCGACATTGAAGATAAGAGAGAGCGAAGAAATGGCCGAAAAGGAAAGGCAGGGAAGTTATCTAGTCTAAAAAAGCTGATTTGCTACTTTACACGTGGGGACGGTGAAGAAAAATTCAAAGGGGGAGAAGATATTGTACATGCACAATATCACAAAAACAGTGTCAAAGATTAACTAATATCAGCAAACTATAGCTTAGAGGATACCATATTTACTCACTCCGTACAAACGTTGCCGAATGTTGCTTATTGGCCTCTGGGTCTCGGCGAATGTTCAGCATTTTTCGCTGCTTTGTCTTCTCTCCTCTGGTAAGAACATAACGAAATACTAGATCTGCCATAATATGTCACAGACTCATTGAGTTTTTCAAAAAAAGAAAAACATTTGAAAATATTTGTCAGGTGTCATACCCCATGAAGTTGTATGTCACATGATTTTGCAATATTTCTTGCTTGTTTGCCTGCGGCTATTCCATTGTAACACAAAGTTATAAAAGTGTCGCTTTGTCCAGAGCACTTCACGTGAAGAAAAAAGAGAAAAGAACGGAGTGAACGTTGGTTCACTTCTTTCGCCCTAAGGTGTCAAACAGCATTGGCGTGTTTCCGTTGTTGGATAGCTTGTTCCTCTTTATTATCCTCCAGAAGTGTAACCTGTTTTATTTTCCTCGATGCCATCACTTCGTTTTTGCCAATCTCCCCATTTATATGTCGTTTTGTCTCCTTAGAAGAGCTTCTCATAAAGAGACATTCACCGAAAAAGGACATCTGTAAAAAATTGTGGAATCAAGGAAGTCTGACATGAACTCTATTGCTTCTAACGTCACCGTAGTTGCTAGCGACCGAGCATAGTTATCAGACTTCCTTGTCAACTAGGGGGCTGCAAGTTCTTTGACACTTTAAAAGCTGCGCAGTTGTGACAGTTAGAGTACATATATTATGTCGGCATGTGTGTTTGTGGGTGCCGGCCATCGAAGCTTCTTTCATAGACATTGAAAGTGATCTACTGGCTGCAGGTAAATTTTCTGTTTTTGCTTATTTCGTGCAAATATTTATCGAGTTTGTTCGCAGATTTTGTTCGCAGAAGTGATTTACTGGCTGCAGTTAAACCCTTTGTTCTTGTTCATTTGGCGTGCCCTTCCCTTTGATCTACTTTGTTTGTAGCAATATTGCTGGGAGTCAGAATCACACGTACAGTAAATGAGGCAAGTAAACGTTCTTCACTGACTTTCGAAAGCGTGTTAGCTTCGAAACACACAGGCTAATAATAAGCAAAACACCTTTCTTTAGAAAATCTACTATGTGAGTTCCTTCGCCAGTTGACGTCGAAGACATTTATGTCATAAATGACAACCACTGAAGAGACGATGTCATATGATAACGTCACGTGAACGCACGACATGAGGACGCCACGATCACTTTTTGGGGGCAAAGCAACTTAGGGCCGAGCCACGTCCGCGCGCGTCTGTGTCTATCACGGAGCGATGCGTGGACACGCAACAAATAAATGTTTACAATAGACCATCAACCATTTTATATATGAAGCATAAAAGACCTACAAGCACAAACTCTTTTCAATAGTCGGCGACTTCAACGCACACATTATGAACCTTAGGACCTATAGCTTTGTCGTCGAATCTTTATGTCACTTGATGTCACTATGGGGTAACGTTCGGTTGATATGCTGTTGCTCGCCCATATACATATACTATACCCAGAGCTTTACCCACTCGTTACCATACCCTTCGAATAGATGCGTGGAGTTTTATTGTTTTTTTTTGTATTGCTTACGTTAATGCCTCCCGCGCCGATGGTCACTTTTGGTGTTAGATGAGGCATATCTAAGGATTAGAGGCTTGGTTTGGGCTGGTTGGAGCAGTTACCTTTTTAAACTGGTAAAAGGCAGGGAAAATTAAAACGGAACACATAGCACTCACTTCTAACTTAGATACGCCATATAAGTTTCTTTGCTAATCACGTGGCCATATTGCGTGCTTGAGAACAAGTTCCCCAAATTTTTGTCACGCTCTTTTTTCTTCACTTAATATCAGAGGCGTTGTTAGCGTACCCACGGAGCACAAGCGTTTTGTGTGCTGTTGTCATTGTGCCTGTGTTCATGCGTTTACTAGCTTCAATAGGACATGTTTAAGGATTTATTCTTGGTATCGCTTAATATATAATAGACTATCTGATATTGATAATGATTTTTATATTACAACTCATCATTCAACAGGAGCGCTATAGAAGCAGTGATCCCCAAACACAGGTCATGACCCTGGGTCATCGCAAACATAGCTCTAGCGGCCGGTGTCAAAGAAGGAGCAAAGTCACATCAAAAGCACCGATATCGAAATTGGCAGTACACCAGCTGCGCTGCATCTAGCGAACTGTGCTAGGGAAACAGAACGGCACGCTTGGCGATGCTCTTGATTACGCCCTGGATACTGTCACGGCAAAGAGGGGAAACGTGTCCGTGCTAACAAGTGCCCACTACAAAGGGGGAGTCACGGCAGGCAGTCGTCGTGGAAAAGAAGCTTGAAGGAGAACTGGCAAGAAGGAAATTGTTTAGGAGCACCATGGTCGAATGCAAGCAGATAAGGATGCACAGTAGTGCAAGCTTGCAGACAGGGTGGCGCAGGTTATAGGCTAGAAAGCGCTAGGGAAAGTGCAAGAGAATTGGAGCGTGACGGCTGGTCCGCTTTACTGTCGATGGGAGTTAATGGGAAACGTGAAACGACAGAGTGAGAGCTGGAAAAGTTGAAGGTTAGGGGCCCAAGGGTCCACGTTTCTACGTAGTTGTATTTATTTGGCTTCGGATCTTTCCGGGTCATATGGTCGATGTGCGCGTGAGTACTGCCACTTGTCACAACACTGTGGTGCGAAGAAGTTAAAAAAAGATTGTAAAGTTGTTACTATGTAGCACGCCGGACCTCTTATTTGGATAAAACGCACTATTCTTCATAGATTCTTCAAGAAAATGAAAAGTCAATGCCACATAAAATGGTATTATGGCTATAATATTTTTATTAATACAATTTCATAAAAAGCAGGTTCACTAATACAGAAAAGCCTCAAAAAAGTAATTTAATTTGTGTTCACTTCTCATGTATGAACTAAACTACAAGCACGACCATTTTCCTTGACAGAAATACGGAATCGTACTTACTGAGATGAAGCAGGTGGACGAAGCCAAGCTAGACGTTGCGCTCACGAGAGAAGGAGATAATATTTATAAAGCAAAGACAGGGAGGTTAGCCAAGGCTGATCCCGCAGGCTTCCTTGCACTGGGGAATGGGGAAGGGAAAATAAAAATTAGAGAGGGAAGGAAAAATCACTGTAGCCTTAAACATTAGAATAGGTGTTATGTGATTCGTTACTTGTTGATTGCCTTGTTTATTTATTGATTATTTCGTTGAATTTCAGTGCTGAATATTTTGCTGACGAAACTTATCTGAACAAAGGAGCAATATTTGTATTTTTCGCGAAACAAAAGCATTTTCGCATACATAACCAGCCTTGTCCGCCACAACTGTCTGCCCTAATTCTTTTCCTACGTAGCACCATTTACATCTGTCACCCTGCGTGTCGTCGTGATGATGATGATGATGATGATGATGATGATGATGATGATGATCTATGTGGTCTTCCCCTTTATACCGGGGGGGCACCTTTTAGTGTCCTGACCGGAGTGAGAAAAAAAAGGAAAGAAAAATCACACCAGGTCCATGAACATCACAATTGTTCACTGTCTCCTTGACCACCACTGTAGAAGCCTTGCTTTGGTTATTGCTGTCGCTGCCAGAGGGTGTACGTGTTTCGACGCACGGCGTGCCGCCTTGCGACATTTTCTAAGTGAGCGTCCACAAGGCACGAAAGAGGTGGCCGACGCGTTAGAAATGACTTTACATTTCAACTGCGTAAATTGCCAGGCTTGATGCAAGTGCATTTGCATAACTGTTTCTTGACAAGGAAGGAGGCTCTCGCCTTTAAGGGCAGTGAAATTTGCCCCTAGTCTCGTACGCCTGATATGACGAGTAAGTTGCTGTTTGTGTTTGTTGATGATCTTAATTTCTTCCTGTTGAGCGTTTGTTTTCTCGCCATGTCACCGTAAAAGAATTATCTTTTTTTTCGTTTCTCTTTTTCCGTAGCACCAGAAATGCGCGCCAAAGGTGTAGGGTGGTGAGAAAGACGGCTGCTCTCCGCCACCCGGTTATTGATGGTCAGCACCATTTTCTTTTGTAATCTGATGTAACTAGTTAAATATTTTAGTTGTATTCCTCGTAAATGCATACAGCTATTGAAGGAGAACTGAAATTATGCACTTGACAGTTTTTGTGTTGCACATTTTCATAGATACTAATAGACCCTTTTCATAATTCCTAAATGCGCTTCTCTGCGCTGCACATTTGCTCAATAATGGTGGCGCCTGCCATTCTTCGAGCAGAGACGCGGTCCAAGCTCAACGTCCGAGGTCTTGTTTACTCTGCGTTTTTATATCAAGAGAGAAAACTCTAAATTTCCCCCGTCGTAACTTAAGGGCATCGCGCTTGAACAGGCTGTTCGCCGTCACTGGCTGTCATTAGTTCCTCACACTGCGTTGCACGAAATCTAGCTTTGCACTTTTGAAAAAAGTCTTTTTTTAACTCAAAATTTAGGTCCTTGTTGTGAAAAAGTTGCGGGCATTTCAAGATTACGTAGATTTTCAATCAATATGCTTCAGTTAACAAAACCTAAAGTTTAGAAGAAAATGCTCAAATAATTGGTGAATATCTGTTTTTGTAAGTGAAAAACGGCATTTCAGAATGACCAAGAATGCTCGGGACGTATAGGGCCTACATGATGCCCTTAACTAGTTTGTTGATGTTAATTGGCAATTCATTTAAAATTAGTAATGTACTTTAAACTAGCATGCCTTTAATTGAAATGTCTTTGTAGTTAGTAGAAAGCCTTATTTGACAGCTATGCTTGTAGTAAACGCAAATGGTGATAATGTGTTGCTTTTTGTGTGCACACCATAAAAATAAACTACACCTTAATATCACTCGGGTACCAGGACCCGGAAAGGACAGTGTAACAATCTTAAAAGAGCGTCCACGGGTTTCTTTAAAAAGCTGGGTCATACAGTGAACAAGTAAGATGTCACAAAAAAACGAGCAAAAAAATTCCCCTTTTTGTTTTTGTCTTCTTCGAGCTTCGCTATATCCTGTACTGGTGCATTCAAAGATTAGGAACCAGAAACTGTGGCCATTATGGCAATATAACGGCAGCTAGTGCAGCTACCCAGAAATTTCCATCTTAAGTAGCATAACGCTTACAATATGGATGTTGTTAAGTGAACGTCCGTCCAGGCGTCTTATCCCGCGAGCTGCAGGGCGTGGCAGACTTTCTGAAGGGAAAGTTCATGCAGCTGCGTAAGAACATCGGTGTTCTTGTTTTTCTACTTGATAGTGTAGTTTAAACATGGGCGCAGCTTTTACATTGTGTCTGGCTCTGTTTGACAAAAGGTTGCCTGGCGTAAAGGAACATATGGTAGAGTGAGTTTTTAGAGTAAGAAATCCAGTTTTAGTAAATTCACATGGACACCGAAAGCACATTGCACTTCGGACTTCTAAGCGTGCGAATTTACAAAACGCTCTAAGTCTATAATTGTTTGTAAGCGCACATTCACTAGATCACGATGTCCCTCATTTTATGAGCGACGACTGCTGGTAAATTGGGAAGATTGCTCATGATCAATAAAACAAATTAGAAAATATTGTTGCAGGATAGAATATTACGGCACCGCGTCATCATTTAGCTTGCAACGTTCATTTATATTAGGCCGACAGATTTGATTGGTGGTGTACAAATTTAGTGGAGTAAAATGTTTTTCTTAACTAAATTTGCTTTCAATAACATGTTTTATTATTACTTAAGTGGCCTAACAAAACAAACAAAATTTGCCCACCGCTACGCTTTAACTTTGCCTCTTTCCAACAATACATCACCAGTGTGCTCCATACTGCAGGGTATAATAAGAATTTGGTTTTTCAAAGTCATTATAAGTCATTATATGTTAACTTATTCTAAAGGTCCAGGTGTCAACCACATACCAGCACAATTTAGCTGTGAAGATATTTTATTAGAATAAATAAATAAATATATATATATATATATATATATATATATATATATATATATATATATATATATATATATATATATATGTACAAGTAGATCCTCCGTGAGCGGTCACAACGTGGTTTATTTCGACGTTTTGGCTTAAAGAGTCTGGCCTTCATCAGGATCTGATGAAGGCCAGACTCTACGCCGAAACGTCGAAATAAACCACGTTGTGACCGCTCACGGAGGATCTACTTGAATATATATCCAAAGCTACAGCCAACCAAGCACCAAGCCTGCATATATATATATATATATATATATATATATATATATATATATATATATATATATATATATATATATATATATATATATATATAATTATCGGAGCTTTTTTCTTTCGCAAACAGTGCCAGTAGAAAATTAGTGATTTCTGCAAAGGCAGCCCCGATATTACTTAGGCTCGTGTTTTGCAAGATAATGTAATCTACACTATAAAACTGCTTTCTAGGGTTAAGCCTCTACCCTGCTCTTACGCCAAAGACAATGCCATTTGCCGGACTAATTTGCATATACACAACGGAACTAATCGTACCTTATTTACTCTGCTCTGAAATAGGGTTGGAGGGTCTTCTACTTACTAAGCTCCGGCCGTACCAGCTAATCATAAATGCAGGAACAGACAATCATTTCGCTTCTGGCTCATTTTACTTGCAGTCGGTGATTGGCTCGTTGTCCAAAGTGTTCTTTATATAATGATGATAATATTTAAGTGAAAATAAATCGACTCTAACTGAAGACTTACGGGTCTCAAGCTAACTCTTGCCCATCGGCGTTCGCATTCACTGGCGTATTCCTCAGGTTAACATTGCATTGTCGAAGTGGATATCGGAAGACACGTAGGAAGAAGATCGTGATTCAGATCCACACGACCAGGTGCTTCAACCATGCCGGCCACTCAAAAAGTGAATGTCGGCTCTTTAAATGACATTGTTCAATCGATGTTATTACATTAAATTTATAGTTCATGGGTAATTTTTTCACGAAAGCTTAGGCTGAATTACACGTATCCAAAATGAATCTTAACTTCAGCTAAAATCATCCATTTCGTACCACTTTTAATCGCTAAACACAAAAACACTGGGAAACACTGGAAAAACACTGGAACTTAAGTGCTTGAAAACAAAACAAGAGCGTCATTTGTTTCTCGTGCCATTAAAAATAAAATGAATGTTCGACAGCAAAAGCTATTAGGGAATGTAGTGCTACAAAACCGTTTGATTCGACAACGTCGTGGCCTTTGTTGCATGTTTGTGAGGTTCTTTACGACCACCATGGCGGCGAGAGCTCGGCAGATGAACGCTGATACTCGCCGTCAACGCGAAAGCCATTGCAAAGCGCCGATAGAGGCATGATCGAGTGCGTCACAGGTGTTAATGGCACTGCACGCATTTTACGACGTCGGGCGTCGTAAAATATGGGTTCTGGAGGAGCATAATCCTTTATTCGTGCCTATGATTCCCGTCATATACCGCTCGATAGCCTGCACGTCCTACTTTGACAAGGCTGCATCTTCATTTCCGGTGCTCTTGCATCAGAACTTCTAAGGGCTGATGCAAGACATCAAGGCTGATGCAAAACGTGGGGCTGACAGTCTGAAATAGGGTCACGCTGAAAAGCGAGTCCTTTGATAACCGTGAAAATCTAATAATCTTCAATTATTTCAATGTAAATGAACTGAGCGAGTGGAGTGAATCGTTTTAGCGTTCACCACAGTTTTCACTCTTCGGTTGCATCGTATAAGGTCCTCCGACATCTGCTTTTTCGTCATGCAGCCCCGACTGTCTAGGATACAGTTTGCTGATGTTTTGGCGGGAGTTTCTGCAGAGGTACTTTGGCTTGAACTGCGTCGTCTATGACCACCTGTGGTTTAGGAACAACCAATGCAGGTGATCAATGCCTTGCAAAATAGATTTAAGCGCTCATGACACTCGTCCATTACCGCGACCATGTGAAATAAACACTGTGGTAAACCCAAGCGAAACGTGTGTCTAACTTCATTAAAAGCACAAATTTGCAACCAGTAATTGTGAAAGGCTTCACTGCAGCGTCGGATTCAATTCACGGCTAAACACTGGGGCAGCATGTTTCAGCTTTCGCTGGTTAAGCATTTTTCTATGCGGAGTGTTTGGATGGTCATTTTCTTAATGCTTTCGATGTAAGATGATGATTAAACATGGATGAGCGCTTTGCTATGGGTGTGCTTTCAAGCACCAACTCGTTTCGAAATTTACTTGATGTGCTGCCTATAGGGGGATTCTATGCTTCTTCCACCCAATATTACTCATCCTGTTACAAAACATTCGCAGTATTTTTTTTTCTTTCTTCTCGAAGCTGATTCCATCAATTGAATAGCTCTGTGGTAGCATTAGGAAGAGCTGGTTGTCACGCTGACAGCCGAGGTTCAACTCTTACGTAAACCGAAAGTTTTAATTACTTACCTTATTTACACTGTTCTCAATTTCTCGATCATCAACAGCACTATTTCACGCTCACAACTAATGGCGCCGATGCCGACCTCGGAATATGTGGGGAACGAGTTTCTTAACGCTGTCTCGTTAACTAAACAGACATTGTTTGCGCTGTTGTAATATGTCTGAGAACAACGTACTTGCACCGGTGGTGTCAGGCTAAAAGTGACGTTGTGACTCTCATGAGTGCCGCTTTGTTTATGTGTGGGCTTCTCCTCCTTTTCTTGCGCCCTATTTTTATATTTAAATCTCCCGACACATCCTCCATTATCGGGCACCATAGAAGCTATTCTTGACTCATTAACATCGTTGACTCTCTTTTCTTTCCTCTGTCTTACGTCCTTACAGTGTGGCTCAGCCCATGGAGTCTATAAAGCTATAAATATGATTGTTATGTTGAGGCAACTGATTACAACGTCAGTGCCGCGGCATTTGTGGCTTTTAAAGATGAACGCGTACGGCGCTGCGGCTATTGAAGTTCGGGGCAGAACTGACAGCATTTAAACAAAAAAAAACTGATCGTAAAACATACACTGCTGTCGTAAATTTCCAGTTATTTTCAAGGAAAACGGCTTGCGTTGCAAGGATACTACAGTTAAAGGCTGGCGTCTAACGAGTATGTGCCAAAAGCGTAGCTGTATGCAAATGTTTTACGTGAAAAGAGTCGGATGTTTTCAACCGCTTTCGGCAGCTAGCAGAAAACAACGATTCAAAAACAAAGAAAAAATAAACTCAGACCACAAAAACGTTAGCGAAGCTTTAAAATATGACGCTGACTAAGCAATTTTGGCAAACGCGTGCACGCATTTTGCGGTCGCTAGCATGCTCCGTTCACCCCTTGTCGTGCAGAACTTTTTTGAAGCAAGTTTGTTACACACATGCAACACAGCTGTTGATGAGGGTCTGGACAATTACCATCGGGACGGAGAAAGCTCACTGGCGTGTGCCCAAACTGTAGTACAGCCAGAATTTTTTCTCGGGTGCTGCACACCTGAACCTTCTTTTCCTTTCCTTGACTACGCCAGTGTGTCTGAAGTCCGACGTGCAGTGTCCTTCGTGCTCTCTTGTGCATGAATGTCCGGCTCCTGAAAGTTCACATACGGAAACCTTTTGCCGCAAGGTAATGACATCGCGGGTGCACTGCAAAGCGTGGCAAAACATAGTTTTCTTTAGGTACACTTCTTTTTACGGGCTTCAAAAAAAATGATCAGGTTGTTCATGAGACAGGAAAGCACTGAATATAAAATCTCCATTCGGATGGGATTACGTAAGAAGCCTAATGCTCTTAGTAGGTAGAAAGTGCCATTTAAGCTGACATATAGCCGTTTCTCACACACATGACCTAACCCATGGGAGATAAACGACCACTAATGTCCGAGCAATTTAATTACAGCAGTTGCGAGTGTAGGCAGCCTTCGTTACAAAATTGGTGGAGAAGTACGGACGCTTGCTTCACACGCTCGTTCGATTCTCCACTTCATTAGTTTTTCATTGCTTCCTTTTATTTACTTAATCATACCCAATTCCTTACACCACTGATACTGAAAGCCGCTCTGAGTACGAGGACTGCACAGGTCGCGTCTTCCATGCAACACACCCTCACGTACTAAAGTCTACGTAAGATAAGAAAGGTGAAGCAAGATGACGCTTTACCGTGCAGTCTTGCGCCAGTATTTATCTGATAGCCAAACTGATGCTCCGGGAGGAAAGTCTTATGAATTAGACTTACGTAAGAACAGTGTCTAGCAGGTTTTTCTTCAATGGCGCAATCTAGGTTCCCCTTGAAGAGCATCGTTATCTTTTCACTAGTTGTTTTCTGCTTTTAACTTCTTGCCTCGCTGACCTGCACTGTTTAACGGTTTCAGGCAGTAAAAGACGTAATAGATCCATGCTATCACCACAGAGATAGCTCAGGCACGGGAACTCCAGATGCTGCCGCTTGCGACACAACGATTGAGTTCTTGAGAGAAATGTCAGGAACGTCCTCATCTCTACAATTCTAGAAAGTGGTGTGGGCTACCTTGTTTCGGAATCGGTTCGTCATTAGACCTGGTCTCCCGTTAAACTGTAGCGTCCGCTATAGCTTGATATATTTCAGCCAAGCCGGTTCCAATTAAGGCAGGCGAATACCCCTGAGGAATTTCAACGAGAGTTATCTATCATTGAAGCAATTATGCCGTGTAAAGCATGTCGCCTCTCTCTCTCTCTCTCTCTGTTTCGATTCCTCTTTTTTTTTAGGAGCAAAGCTCCTTTGGTCCAGGGAAGTTCTTCCTTCCGGCGTAGCCAGCTTAGTGCGCGCGCATGCACGCATGCACGCATGCACACACGCACGCACGCACACACACGCACACACACACACGCACACACACACACGCACACACACGCGCGCGCGTGGACGGACGGACGGACGGATCGACACTACGCCCTACTCATCATCATTCACTCCATGGATATGCTGCGTTTTTTATGTCGTATGACTAGACCTCGTGATCAGAAATGGTGCAAGGTGCAACTCTACTATCACCTTCTTATAAGTACGCTTTGCTGGGCGTTGTCAGTATCGGCGTTACAGTGCTTACGGTTCTCGATTGCTGACACCAAGGCTGCAGTTTCAGTCGAGGCCGTGGCCATCGCATTTGCGACAAGTCATTCACGCTCCCCAACAGTCCGAGGCGCCACAACAGCGCCACTGCGTCGAAATGAGCTACGTAGAAGCAGTGCGACGTCCTCCATCGTGCAGTTCACCCAGCGTGTGTAACTCAATGAGCGTCGCACTCAACAAATGGAGGTAGGCTTCAGTCCTCACAGCTCGCTCGCTGGATTCCGAGCCGACCGGTTGTGCCCTCGCGATCTCCGGCGTCAGCGTAGCTCTGGCCGACTAGGCCCGCCCTACGTCACCTCTTGACGCCGACGACCTTCAACGACAGTGTATCTCTGACCGACTGGACTTGCTCTACACCATCTACTGAGGCCTACAAGAGCTCTCACAAGTAGTGCCCAGTGCTCGGACTCATGTGACCGTGTTTCCATTTTTTCTATCTCTCCTATCCCTTCGGTTTGTTGTCGCTCGCTCTGGCTTACCACCACACGTCTCTTCCTCTTTTCTACACCTTTACTTCTACCCTTTTGATCCCTCCTCAACCCCATCCCTTGTGAGCTACTGTTGAGGTGTCGCTCACTGAAGCAGACAGTTACGGGGCTCAATTTTCTCTTCCTTTCTCTCTTAAGAATCACCTTCTCCGGCTTCAAGAGTACCACATAACGGTGGTCTACCGATCAGAACATAAGCATACAAATGCTGACTGCCTGTTTCGTGCTCCTATTTCCCCAACGTCATCCGACACTGAACAAGATTTACCGTTTCTTGGCATCCTCGACGTGGTGCGGATGGCTGAACTTCAACGTGAAGACACTGAGCTACTTTCTGTCATCCAGTATCTTCAAGAAGAAGACGTCATCGTCTCACGCCCACTCTCACGCGGATTAACATCGTATTGCCTGCGGAACAATGTTCTCTAGAAGAGAAATCTTGAGAACAGCCAGTAAACTTTTCTCCTCGCCGCTCCAACGGCACTGCGTTAGGAAGTTTTGCAGGCGTGCCACGACGATCCTCTGCCAGTCACTTAGGTTTTGCGAGAACATTAGCGCGCATGCGACAAAATTACTGTTGGCCACAGCTGTATTCGTCCGTTCAGCGCTACGTCCGAACCAGCCGTGACTTCAGAGGCGTAAAGTTCCACCCGTGAAGCCCGCCGGTTTCCTCCAGCCTTTAGATCCACCTCGAGCGCCATTTCAAGAAGTGGGAATGGATCGTCTTGGTCAATTCCCAACGTCATCCTCAGAAAATAAGTGGATAATAGTCACAACCGACTATTTGATTCGCTAAGCAGAAACCAAAGTTTAGCCTTGCAGTTCAAGTCACAAAATTCTTTATCCACGACATTATTTTGCATCATGGTGCACCTGCTGTTCTCATAATTGATCGCAGAGCAGCATTTACGGCAGAGTTATTGCAACAGGTCGCCAAGCTGACGCCTAATAACCACCAGTAAACAACAGATTATCATCCCCAAACGAACGGCTTGGCGGAGCGGTTAAACGAAAGACTGGCCGACATGTATTCTGATGTGGAGCACAAAACATGGGATAAAATTTTGCCGAACGTCATGTTTGCTTATAATACCACTGTGCAAAAGACCACAGACCTAACACCATTCGAGTTTGTTTATGGCCGTCGAGTTACAACACCGTTAGAGGCTATGCTTCCACTAGACCAGGACACCAGCGGAAATTACAGCGTTGACGACTTCGTCCAGAAAGCTGAGGAAGCCCGCCAGCTTGCACGGAACCGCATTCGCACGCAGCAAGTTATATAACGACGCTCGCCATTACAACCAAGGCCGAAGGCACGTCCACTATCAACCAGGTGACTATGTATGCGTGTGGACACCTGTCTGACACCGTGGGCTTTCGGAGAAGGTATTGCGACGCTACTTGGGCCTTGGGAAGTTGGGCGCTGCCTCAGTGACGTGAATTACGATGTAGTTCCCCAAAGCTCGGATACCAATTTAAGCCGACGACGTCCATGTCATGAAGTTGCCCCCGTAGTACGGATGAAACTGTACCACGCCCGCGAGTTATGAGCACTTCGAACTTTTTTTATTATCTACAACAGCACGGAGTCATTTTTTTTTTCGTTGACGTGACCACCTTTTTTCATGGCCATCTCCAGCATCTCCGTTTCGCTAGCTCCACATGTACAAACTCGCTATTAAGCGACGCGAACGGGCGACATAGGTAAATGACACATCCAAACACGATAATCACGGCTTGTGTGTCATGTAACAACACGACTACATGTCACACTCGTGATGCGCTAGCGGCCGTTTCGCTAGCTTCACACATGTCAAATTTGGTATTACGTGACGTCAATGGATGACGGAGGTATGTAACTGGTGCAAAGATAATAATTATGAGATGCATATTATGTGAGAGCATGACTATATGCCACAGTCAAGGCGCCAATACATTTCAACGTGACACTGTGCACTTGCTCGACGGCGTTCGTTTCGTGGCGTCATGCCGGCGTTGTCACGCTAGGCGCCTATCCTGCCATATACTCGCAGGCGCGCGCCGCGCAGCGTTGCTTTTACGCACGCGCGTTGCAGCGCGCCCGGCGTCCCTCCGTCACGAAAAGAGGGAGACGCAGTATTGCCTGGGTAACGCGTCGGCACGAAATGCAGCATGTCGCATTTCGCGCCGGTTGCCGTCGGGCCGCGCCGATGGATGCTGGTCGCGCCTGGCGTCAGACTATAGAGTGCTCGCATTTTGCTAACGTAGCGTCGCTGTGCCCAGCATGCGCGCGCGTCAACGCTACATTGGAGTATATTGGGCCTTTCATGACGCGCTCACGGCCATTTTGCTAGCTCCACATATTTATTTATTTGTGAAATACTGCAGGCCAAAAAGGCCCAAGCAGGAGGGGCACAAACACAAACACAATATCAGTACATGAGTGACACAGCTTGACTAAAATACATCTGTGTAAGAGGAGAGCGAGTAGAAGAGAAACATCAAAACAAAGAAAGCACGCGATCAGTACATGAGTAACACAGCTTGACTAAAATACATCTGTGTAGGATAAGAGCGAGTAGAAGAGAAACATCAAAAAAAATCAAGCGATATTGGGGGGGGGGGGGGTCAAGATTCACAGAATTAAACATTGGGTTTATCAAGATCGAAGGTTTGGTGGAAATCAGAAGGCAAGTTAGTCCATTCTGTTACAGTTCTCGGAAAAAAGGAAAACTTAAATAAATCTGTCCGCGCAAAATACGGAGTTAAAGATCGGACATAAGAATGACGAGTTTGCCTGGTCGAAACTGGGGTAACGTAATGTGATGGGTCTAGCCCAAGTTTATTGTTAATTAGTGAGTCCAAGAATTTTAGACGGAGAAGCTGGCGCCGCGATTGTAGCGTCTGGAATTCGTTATCTCGCATTAGTTCAGTAACTGATGTACCACGACCATACTTTGAGTAAATAAAACGCACTGCTCGTCTTTGAATCTTTTCGAGGGAATATATGTTAGACTTAGTATGCGGATCCCATACAATACAAGCGTATTCAAGCTTTGGACGTATTAAAGTGTTATAAGCTAATAGTTTCACTTGCGACGGGGCGTCTCTGAGTTTGTGCCTTAAAAGACACAGTTTACGGAAAGCCGATGACGAAACATCGGCAATGTGTGCATTCCAGGACAACTTATTCGTTATCTTTATACGTAGGTATTTGTATTGACTGACTTCTTTTAAGGGTTGGCTTTTGGAGGAGTAGAAAAACTGAAGGGGATTTTTCTTGTTAGAAATTCGAAGGCAAACAGATTTATCGAAATTGAGCACCATGCCCCATTTGTTACAGCACGAAAGATTATTGTTAAGGGCAGTGTCGAGAGCAACCTGGTCATCTGGCGAGTGTACATCTGTGAAAAGTCTTATTTTAAAAAAGTCTTATTTTAACCGGATCAGTAATAGCATTAACAATACATTGCAATAAATTATAAACAGCAGCGGACCTAGAACACTACCATGCGGTACTGCCGAAATCTACTGGGAGATGAGGTGATGTCTGTCCACAGACGTCGACATACTGTTTCCGGCCGTTCAGGTAAGCAGACACCCAGGATACTAGGTAGTTTGGAAGCCCTATAGTCTGCAATTTCTCGATGAGCTTGTTATGGGGAACACGGTCGAATGCTTTACTGAAATCTAAAAACAGTACATCGACCTGACCAGCTTTGTCTAAAAAAAAAGCAATGTGATGAATAACTGAGACCAACTGGGTGACTGTGGAAAACCGTTTTCTAAATCCATGCTGAAAGGGAGATAAAATGTAGTTATCATCTAAGAAGCTGTTTATACGAGTGACAATTATATGTTCTAGCATTTTGCAACATGCGGAAGTCATAGAAATTGGACGGTAGTTTGGTATGCACTCTGGGTCCCCCTTTTTCACAAAGGGCAGAACACGTGCCAATTTCCAATCGATGGGTAAAGTTGCTGAACTTATTGAGGCTCGGAAGATCACAACAATGTTCTTGGCCAATATTTCGGCATATCGCCGGAGAAATGCATTGGGTATGTTGTCTGGTCCAGGGGTTGATTTAACTTTTAATCGCAGAGGTAAAATTAGGACACCATCGAAAGAAATGAGGTTAGGATCTGAATCAGAAGCGTCAATGCTAATTGAGACAGGCAGGGTAGAAGTTGAAAAAACACTATGAAAATAGTCGTTGAAATTTTTCGCGATAGTTTGGGGATTGTAAATTATAGTGCCGTTAAACTTGATTCGGTTTACAGAGCTTTTACGGTCCCTAATAAAATACCAGAATTTTTTAGGGTCCTCTTTGATGAAGTTTTGTAACTTGACAGTAAAATAAAAATTCTTGGCACTTTTATTAGCTTCGGAGAGGGAGTTACGAATTTCCCTGAGAATGTTAGCGGGAGCACCTTTTTTCCGATAGCGCTTGGCTTTACGCTTCATTTGTATTATTGGCCTTGTGATCCATGGTGTGAACTTTGGGGTTTTTTTGTTTTGTTTGGTACAAACCGTTCAATGCAGTGGAAGCATAGTTTCTTGAACTTATCCCAGAGAACAGCAGCGTCGTCGCCATCAAAATGCACCAATTCACATTCAAGATAATCTTGGATGCTCGTATCGTTAGCACGGGAAAAATTTTTGATCTGTTTAGAGTTAGGTGGGCTATTGGAGCAATTACAATGCAATGGAAAAGAAACTGTGACCATGTCGTGATCAGATAAGCCGGGTTCAACACAAACACAGCAATCAAGAATAGTGCGATGCATGAACACAAGATCTAGTAACGTGGACGAAGCATTACCAACACGTGTTGGTTGCTGAACAATTTGGGCGAGATTGTGGGAAAGCATTATATCGAACAGTATATTTGCATTAATCAAATCTGATGTCGACTGCATTTGGTTCCAGTTAATACTAGGCAGATTGAAGTCGCCGATGACAATTAGCTTTTGATTACTGTAATTTTCCATATGGGCTTTCAAGTTAAACGAATAATCCGGCAACGAATTCGGCGGCCTGTACACTGCATACAATACAAAAGACTTATTGAAGAGTGAAAGCCTCAGGCATATGCTTTCTGTACTTTCAACGTCCGGTAAACGGGTCACAGTAATTCCTGTTTTAACAAGTACTGCAACTCCCCTACCTCTTGAGGCCCTATCTCTGCGGTACATTTCATAAGCTGGAGGCACTAAGTCTTGGTCACACATTTCGCTGTGGAGCCACGTTTCCGTTATTACAACTACATGAGGGTTGTATGCTAAAAGTAAAGCCTCAAGTTGTTCGTTTTTATTTCCAATGCTTCGAGCATTCATATTAATCAGTCTAACTTGCTTCTGCGCAGCTGGTCAACACTTGCTACACGTACTTTCGTTATCGGGTGCACTGCCGATAGACTGAGGCGATGCCGTGGCACACCGACGGCTTCCAATTAACTGACGTTTGTTTGTTACGTCATTCCAAATAAACAGATCATCACCTACACGCAACTTATCATGCACCAAAAATGCCTTCTTGCCTTGTTCTTTGTCGGCTTTTGCACTTTCCCACAGTAATTTACGTTTTGCCAACGTCTGCTTTGAGTAGTCGTTCTGAACAAAGATGTTAGTTCCCTTTAGGTTGCTCGCCTTTTTCAGCACAGCTAGCTTTTCGGTGAAGTCTTGAAGATACAAGATAATTGGCCTATTCGAGCCTGATCTTCCAAGCCTATGAATCCGGGCAACAGAACTGCATTTAACGCCGAGCTTGCTGTGAAATGTTTCAGAGACGACTTTCTTTTTAAGATCAGATTCAGTTTCTTCCGGCTGTTCGGGGATACCAAAAACAATCAAGTTTGAACGCCTGCCTCGATCTTCAAGATCCGTTAGCTTTCGGGCCTGGAAAATCATTGAGTTTGTGTAGACCTTAAGAAGGTTGTCCAGGTCATCTAATTTTGAATTTTTAGTTTTCATTTCAGCCACATGGGTCTCGATTTTTGAAAGACGCCGTGTAAGCTCTGCTAACATGTTTTCCGTTTTAGTTGTAAGGTCTGCTACCTCACTACGGAGAGCTTTTTGACCCTCTAAAAGTTTAGCCAGCATGTCTTGGTTGGTAGGTCCGGGGTTTTGTTCGACATCACCACAAAGTAGTAACCGAAGTGCACAAAAACAATCGTATGCAATTTTACGACCCTGCCGTGGGCACGGCATAACAACCAAACAGCGGCAATCGCTTCGAAATGAGCTGTACGCCCTACTAACGTGTACAAGGTAGAGAAAACGTTTAGCCATGTTTCCACGGATTTCGCCGTGCCCACTAAGGGAGGGGGGGTTCCAGGTGTCTTTAAGTAGTCGATGATCGGATGACGTCACAGACCAAGCACTGCCAGGCGGCAGCAGCTTCGGGATGACGTCACATGGTTCCACGTGGGGTGGCTGTGACTTGCAGAAAGTGGTGCGAATGCGGCGAGTACCCAGTGCTGGCCGTTGTAGATCCAGGAGATACGTTGGGGACGCAGAGCAGCAAGCCCTGCACAAGGTAGAGGAAACGTTTAGCCATGTTTCCACGGATTTCGCCGTGCCCACTCCAAATTTAGTGTACCAAATTTATACCAAAATATACCAAGTTTGGTGCTACATGACGTAAATGGATGACGAACTATGTGACTGGTGCAATGAATGATAATCCTGACTCGCGTGTCATATAAGAACATGACAACTTACCACGCTCATAGCGTACTCACGGCCGTTTCGTTAGCTCCACATATACTAAATTTGGTATCACGTGACATGAACAGATGACGAAGGTAAATGAAACATCCAAACATGATAATCATGACACGGAAGTCATGTGTGGCATCATGTACTTCCACCTCGTAACGTTCTGCTGGTTTTAAAGTGACATATGAACATTTATCATTCGTGCTTCGCATATCATCGATTCCCACTGTACATGGCATACGCTGATTTTTTCTTTGTTTTTGATGTGACACGGTTACGCTTTGGTCCAGTCAGTGACCCTTTTTCTCTTCCTCTATAACTTTCCTTCCGCCTCTCCCTTCCCCAGTGCAGGGTAGCCTACATGGGCTCAGCCCCGGTAGGCTACCCTGCACTTCTCTCCCTTCACCTCTCTGGTTAACCCTGCACCTCTCTGGTTAACCTCCCTGCCTCTCTCCTTATGTTGTCTCTCTCTCTAACGTATAGCATCACTGTGCCCAGCATGCGCGCGCGACAACGTCACATTGGAGTATATTGGGCCCTTCATGATGCACTCGCTGACGTTTCGCTACATCCACATGTACCAAATTCGGTGTTACGTGACGTCAATGGATGACGAAGGTATATCACTGGTGCAAACATGGTAATTTTGACACGTGTGTCAAGCAAGAACATGACAGCATACCACGTTCTTAGCGTGCTCGAGGCCATTTCGCCAGCCGCTTCACATATACTAAATTTGGCATCACGTCACGTGAATAGATGACGAAGGTGAATGACACATCCAAACATGATAATCATGACACGGAAGTCGTGTACGGCATACCTCCACCTCTTAACGTTGTGGTGATTTTAAAGTGACATATCAACCTTTTAGGGGCGAAGCTCCTTATGGCGTGGCTTGGGCGTCCCTCGTAGTACGTAACCACCAGTGGCACATACCCAAAACAGAGTATAATATTTGACCTCCAAGGTGGTGCCGGTGAGAGATTTCTTCTGTGCGTTGTTTAACAATAAAAAATAGAAAATATATACTAGTTCATTGTATTCATGGCCCTGCGGCTCAACGCTCGCTTAACCTTTCTAAAACTAAGGAGGTTACACCCAGCGAGTACAACGTAGCAACCCTTTCTTGTCCGATAGTGCTCAATGTACATGCCAATGGCTGCTAAGGGGGATCGCAGCGTGCGTGTTGACTAAAAGCCGAATGCTCCTGTCTCTCATTCCCCATTAGCAGCCATTGGCATGTACATTGAGCACTATCGGACAAGAAAGGGTTGCTACGTTATACTCGCTGGGTGTAACCTCCTTAGTTTTAGAAAGGTTTAGCGAGCGTTGAGCCGCAGGGCCATGAATACAATGAACTAGTATATACCATGAATGAATTCGAGGTGGTTAAAGGGGGGAAGCAGATACGAAGCGCAAGCCGTAAGAAATTAAAAGCTGAATCCTCCTGTCTCTCATTTCACATTAGCAGCCACTGGCATGTACATTGAGCACTATCTGACAGGAAAAGATTGCTACGCTATACTCGCTGGGCGTAACCTCCTTGGTTTTAGAAAGGTTTAGCGAGCATTTGGCCGCAGTGCCATGAATACAGTGCACTAGTATATACCACGAACTCCAGGTGGTTGAAGGTGCGAAGTAGACCGAAGCGCAAGCCGTAAGAAAGTGTGCGTGTGCCACCTCTCGTTTAGTCCTTGGAATGTCCACTGAATGACGGTGCTTCTATATTGGGAATATATGATAAAAAAATTGCCCGCAGCTTCCCTCGGGGGAACACTGAGGAGGATGCGGAGCATATAATTGGTTAACGGGGTGTTAAAGTGCGACTTACTTGGGTCGATGGCTAAATTGGTTAACGTGGTTGTGAAATGGGGTGTTAAATTGCGACTTACTTGGGTCGATGGCTAAATTGGTTAACGTGGTTGTAGGAGGGGGTGTTAAATGACTGAACACGTACACACGTATGCGAAAGGGCGGCGCTGGTCGAAGGGACGTCGATCATTGTGTTTGTGGATTCGTTGGAATTCATTTCACCGCGACCTTGGACGTCGACGCGCCGTACAAACCAACCGACGAGCGGCAACTGAGCGAGCGAGCGCCGACCTTGAGTATATATACAGCGCGACGGCGCATGCACTGTCAGCTGTTGAATGTTCTCGAAGCGCGACGGCGCATGCGCGCCCACTGGAGAATCAGAATAATTGTAGAATGTTCTCGAAGGGGAGAAGCGCGCACGGCACAGATGGTGGGTGACGGTGCATGCGCGCGTCAGCTGTCGAATGTTCGAGAAGGGGGAGAAGCGCAACGGCGCATGCGCGCGCGTCAGCTGCCGATGTTCTCGAAGCGCGACGGCGCATGCGCGCGCGTCAGCTGCCGATGTTCTCGAAGCGTGACGGCGCATGCGCGCTACATTATACAGCTGGCGAATGTTCGTGAAGAGGAGAAGCGCACGCGGTGTGTAGAGGAGGAAGGGTGCACAGATGGTGGAGGAGTTAAGCACGCGCGGTGTGTAGAGGAGGAAGGGATGCACAGATGGTGGAAGAAGGAGGAGGAAGCTTGCGGACGGCGCCGCACTAGAAGCCTCGAGTACTAGATGCTCCGCATCTAAAAGATGCGGGATGGTGGGACTTGTGTTGAATAGATGGACGAACGGACACACAGACAGATGCTTGGATAGACGCATGAACGAACGCAGGGATGGGCGCACGAACCGACGCATGGACGGTCACACAGACGGACGCATGGACGGACGAATGCTTCGCCCTACTCTCCATCATTCCCTCCGTGGATATGCTGCCATTTTTTTCTTTCGTGCTTCAGATATTATCGATTCCCACTGTACGTGGAATCTGCTAATTTTTACCACGCCCCCCTCCCCGAAGAGAATCGTGAGGATATGCGAATGCATTGCATAGCATCTATAACGGCGTTTCGCGCATCAAAACCCAGCGTTAGAAACATAATGTTTAATTTTTCTTACACCGTAGCCAATAGCGCCGTTGACCACATGTGGCATTTTTTCTGTCGCAAAAAACGCGGTATGCGTTTTCAGCTCTAATAGCCACCGTGCAATAGTGGGGCGCATGTAGGAGAGAGAGCCAGTGGCGACAGAAGTAGCGGTGAAGCACTGCACCTATTATTGTACCTGAAGGCCATAATGTCAGTGTCTCATCACCACAAACGCTTCAATAACGCTGGCAGCACAAACGATACAAACGCGTTTCAAAGGCACTGCATTGAGACGGTGGCAATTCACGTTCAAGTCAAGGAGCGGGGGGAGGAGGGGGCTCCAGTTGCTAGGGGCGAGGATAAGCGCACACACCCGCAGCTGTTGCTATGGCAGAGGGTGGTGGACGGATTCCGACGAACGCCTGACATTGCCCGACTATGAAATGCATTCGCACCTAAAAAAACATGTATGCCACCTTAGGATGAAGGCTTCTTCACCCTGCATTTCTATCTGTTCGGTAAGGTACAAAACCATGATAATTCTAATCTTCTATAACACTGGGTATGCAGCTCGTTTAAGAGAATTTTATTACCAGATGTGTACACAGAAAAAAAATAGACATTGATGATCATGCGTACGTACACTGCAAGCTGTTATGTACAGCGAAAATAACTTATTTGCGTATGTAGTGATGTACAATGCGAAAATTGTACAACAAGTATCGGACATTCATGAACTTCGAGATGATGACTTATATAAACAGTGAAGACTATATGTACAAACAATGGGGTCTTTCACAACGTAAGGTGATTTTTTGCATCCACCTGTGAGGACAGTTTGCTCTTGTGCTCAAGAACAATATTTCACAAAAAGGGCTTATTTCTAATAAAGGAAAGGAGAATTCACACTGTACAGTGGTACCAGCTCTAGCCCACCTCCTCAGTAGGGGAGGAAAGGGATGGACACTCTGTTGTTGTTTACAATAATGAATCGTGTAGACCAGCGTTGGAGGAAAGCCTTCTCCTCCAGCATAACTAGTTGTTCGTTGAGATGCATAAGCATTACGTTTCTTAACTGATGTAGCAGAGGAAACATGGCGCTCTTAGGACGTCCCCTCAGATGAGCCAGCCCCCCCCCCCCCCCGCTTCCATAAGACGAAAGCTCCGATAGCCATTCATAAAAAAGTTCGACCAAGTTATCCCTTTGGTGAGACTTCCACTGCATACTGTAGTGGTATGTGTGTTTAGAAAAAGTGGTTAACGTTTTAGAGTGCTTAGTACTCTAGTGGTGTGTTTAAAAAAAGTGGTTGTAACGATTTAGAGTACTAGGTACTCTAATATGGGAGAGCATAAAGCCGTCCCGGGGGCCTAAGGAAGATGATTTGGATCTACACCAGTGTTGTGCTGAATGGCTTCCCGTTCTGTATGCCAGCGTGTGTTTAGAAAAAAATATTTGACGATTTTGAGTAATTGGTTATCAACTATGGGAGAGCAGTAAGCCATTCCTATTAAAAGCATATTTCTGGCGTAGTGTTTAGAGAAATTTATTCTCACAGACAGTGAACATCAATTACAATCCAACAGAACATTGCGACAGAACACAACATCCACAGACACACCAAACGTTGTAACAAAAAGATATGTGTACATATGTAAACGGAACACTACACAACTTACCCAACTACACAGGAATTGTTACAAAAACAATGTCTACATATGCACAATACATGTTAAACGAAGAACACACAAATGAAATGTAGAGATCAATGTTTCAGATATTTAGATAGTATTTACTAGGTATTTGTATGAGTACTAAACAAAGATTAACCTACCAATACCAGGCAGGCCTGAAAACAAGCCTTACACGTCTCTCACTGTAGTTGATGTAATAAATAAAGCATTGAAAATTCATAACACGCTCATAGAGTTTAAAAAAAACTCAATAATACAGACCAGCATGGCAAAAAAGGCAGGTTGAGTGACCAATTGTCTCGGAATATTTCTTTTATGGCGCTTTTTCCGTCGTCTTTTTTCTAACGCAGTTTAACCATTTCATTCTGCACCTATAACGTTTAGTTAGGTAGCGCAGCACTTGTATTAATTTGGATGGAGCATGGCGTTTGTTCTAATGGTTTGATCATCACTGCACGATGTGCATGCACATGGCTGGTGACATGGTACTTGTAATATGTAAAACTATTTCTGACAAAAATTGAAGCACACTGCTCGCGCAACGAAGCACTCGCGGAAAGAAGGAATGTACCAAGCGAAAGAGAGCACACTCTGTTAAAAGTGTGTTATAATGCGAAAGAATACAAACCTATAGATATGACTGTTGGCATCAACAGAGCAGGTGATATATATGTTTTCAACACTTGGACAGCTTCGAGGGGCCTGTCTCCACTTCAGCCTTCCCGTAAATAGTTTGTAGCCGCTGTCCAACATCATAAATGTAACGTGATGAATGCTAGCCATTCATTTTCTCGCCAGCCAATCAGCATCAGGATAATATACTCGATTGTTGTCTCCACAGCTTCAAATAATAGTCGCAGCAACATCGTAGAAATGTTCGTTTGTTTTATCCGACCATGACGGTTATTGCCTACACATTAAGGTGGGCTCTTCTTGAACTGATTGTGTGTATTCGCATGGCCTCCTAGATGGCGGGTGTTCAGCGTGTTTCTCTCCGGCCGTCCCAATCACCGCGCTCTTCGTCGAAACCAACGAGTATCCCCTCGCGTGCCCGGCTACCGCGAGAGGGCGCATTCAGTGTGGATTCCAGCGGCAGCAGAGGCGACGGTAGAAAGCAGAGCGCATGGCATAGCCTGGGCGCGCTTTTTTTTCTGCGTCTAAGCAAGATTAACCTCCAGAATCTTCTGGCTGCAGTGAATGCAACTATTTTTTCTGTTACTGAATTAATTTTGGTGCAATTTCTGGAGAGAAGCGTGGCAACTGCTGAATTTCCCTAATATAGATCACTGTACGGAGGTATGAACTCGTTTGTTGCAGTATTACTTAGTTTTTATTATGGTCAATTTTACCTCGCCGTAAATACCCAGGTCAGAGAATTATAAATTATAGCATTCCTTTCTTCGGGAAACGCGGGTGGGTGAAAACTGCGCTAAATATCGTCCTTGAATCATAATGCCCCTCTATAATTACACGTCGTTTTACTATTTTATCGCGTACAGATTTTTATGAGGCGATCAAAGGGACAGACGAGCGCTGGTCTGTTTCTTTTTTGCCCTGTTTTGTGCGCGCTAAAAGAAAGGTATAATAAGGATACATACCAACTTGCCCAGCTATTCGTTTTACCGCACATAGTAAGTCTAAAGCAAATGCGCCAGAAAAAATTTCCAGAGCGTTATTTACTTCTTTGAAAATGATCCACGCCATTGCAAGACGCCTAATGTTCTTTTCGTGTCCTCGCTTCAGCAAGAATATCGGTAAGCAAGAGACACATACCCAAGAGAAGGGACGAAAAATACGACAGAGCGTCTCGCTGGAGTTCCATTTGCCAAAACATGCCTGTACTTCAGGTAGTGTGCCTGAATGTGCTATACATGGAGAGATTTCTCCGTGAAGAGGGTAACACACTTTGTACTTTATCATAGAAACGCGCCAGAATGCGAATTAAGCTCGTAAATTCATGACAGGAAGATAACCAATGTTGCACAGAGGGAATGGTAAAGTAGTTTCTTTTTCTAGATTACCAGCACTATCTACATATAAAAATATATGATATGAGTCCGCGCATAAAATGTTGCGTTTTTTATTTATTGCATGTAGTAATACTAAGATTACGTGGCACTAGACAGATAAATATATTTTAGTAACTGCAAAAAACATAGACCGGAAAAACAAGCTTGGCAGCCGTATAAGTACTTTGTATATACTCAGAGATAGCTATACAAATATAAGACATCAAAATGTTCTCTTTTTTTTGGGCGTAAAACACTACGTAGACATCAAAGTGTTGAGTGAGAAATGCAGTACCTAATAACGTCTGCAAATTAGAATGAGCTTAACCTAACGCATTAAAATTAGCGAATTATTTTTTCCAAGACTTTTCGCCGATGAACCGCGTACGTCGATGACGTGTTTATGAAGGTCCGGCACCGATACTAGCGAACGAGGCAACTGCACCAAATAATTTGTGCACCAAAGTGTGCATGCCGTTCAAACAGACTGCCAAACAATATAGTCGAGTATGTAGATGTTCTACTATATAAGAGACCTAGGCATGCACGTTTCTTCTTGAAAATGTGGACGTAAATTGGTTTCAGTTAGATGCACATGCACAGCTAACGAGCTCTGAAACATAATACACGACATCAACAGACGTACTTATTGAGTAAAGCCACTGAGACGTTATTATAACCGTGTTTCCCTGCAGTGCGTCTTTGATCTCCCAAAAATTCAATCCCGTGAAAGAGCAAGTACTTGAGGTCTCAATAAGAGTCGCCATCGTGTATTTTCAAGAAGCCTGAATGCTTGAAGGGGAACCCTCGTAAAAGAGAGAGAAAGAGAGAGAGAAAATGAAGAGAAATGTGAGGAGGTTAATCAGGGCTGAGCCCTAGTAGGCTGCCCTGCACTAGGGAAGGGGAGAAGGGGAAAGAGAGATATAGAGGTTGAGAAAAAAATCACTGACAATCCAATGAGCCCGCATCGGTGGCATGTCAGAACGTTGTTGTGATTGGTAGAAAAAAAAACGCGTCGTCGAGTTGAACCACTTTGTATACAGAGAGTGCTCGTTAAACCTGCAGAATAGTACTATACAAGTTATCTTATACTACCGAAGGGAGCGATGTATAATATCAGTGTTTTATTTGCCGGATTCTCGCACACGTTTCGTTGAAAGGTTTGCTTATTCGAGTGTGTGAGTGTACGTAAACAACATCCTTGTAACCAACCAGTGGGTGGTTGGGGATGATCAGAGCTCCAGCCTTCAGTTTTTGTTTTCAGTTTTACATGGGCATGTTTACATACATAAAAACATACGCATGAACATGCATAACACTTCGCGAATTCCACGTACCTGGGAATCGACGTTATTCGATGTATGCAGAGGGAAGGTGATCGTGTTGTAATTTTTTTATTGCGTGACACGTTATGAAATGACGCTAAATATTTGTTCAAATATGTCACGCACAGCCATATGTTGAGGAGTTGCATATGTTTATATAACCAGTTGTTTGCACTTGAGCAGCGATGCCATCTGAAACATGGGTATTAGCAACGCTAATACCCATGTTGATATGAAGTTGATATGAAACGCTGATGCCCGCGAGAATGCTGGCCCCGAACACTGCTACATTAATCAATTTCAGCGCATGACAACTGACCACAAATGACGTTAACCCGACTTGACGAATGTATGAAAGGAGCACATGTGTAATGTTTATAAAATTGGGTAGGCAGCACTGCAACCACTGTTTACGTTTCACGACGATTAACGGCTATTTTAAAAGTAGTTCCGAGACTTGGCGTAGCTCTGTGGTAAAATGCTTCATTGCCACGCAGAATTTTTGGGTTCGATTCCAGCTGGGACCCTGACATTTATTTTTTGCATTCTTTGGGTCGACGCTACTGATGTCGGGTATTTCTTAACGCTCGCGCGTTAAAATTGGCCATATGTGTTCTCGTCGTTCATGGGTAGGCACTAAGAGTCAATCACCTGTGGCACATACCTGCATACCAGCGGCACATACCCGCTATTACACTATTCGGGTAATGACATTACACTATTCGGGTATTGACCAGCGTGTCATATTCGTCAACCCATCTTACCCTCCCATGCTATATTTGGTTCACGCCAAGTTAAGAGGTTGACCACGAGAGCATCCGAACATAAGCGGCTAGATAGATACGCTCAAAGTCGTCGAAGTTTGTTAAGAAATGCTTCAAATTTAAACAATGAAACTATTCCTCCCCCTCCCTCGCAAAGAAATAATTTATGGCTATTTAGAGAAGGTGTGTTAAAAACATTTTTGTTGTGCCGCATGATATAATAAAATTAACTTGCTGTGGTAATATTTCATCAATTTAAAACAGTAGTTTACGTTCAAAAATACAAAGAACACGTGGCAATGTGTGAAATTGACTCGGTATACTTTTTATTTTAGCCTGTATGCATAGTTTTTGGTTATAAGGCAGTCACTCGAACGATCAAATAACAGAATTAACAGAAACATGTGCAGAAAAACTTTCCTGGAATTTTTCGTGTTAATATAAATGCGCATTGTCATTGGCCTGTATTGTCTCTTAGCGAGCAAATGCGGGCGACTGCTAAGAAGTTGTCGTAGCCTACGAAAAAAAAACCCCGAGCGAGAAATTCATTAGAAGTTATGCATGTCATTAAACAGGGCATACCCAACGCTTTAGAACTACCCTGTTATATACTGCGCATGACTAATGTGTAATTTTCCTCCGCATTTTCATTTCTATGAAGTGCTACCTTCGCTTGAATCTCCATTGTTTTCCAGGTTGTACGGGCTTGTTCGAGGCCCGCGGGACGGCTTCATGCTCTCCCATAGTAGAGTACATAGTACTTTAAATCGTTAACCACTTTTTCTAAACACACACATACACGAAGAAGTAAATGATACGTCCTTGGCCGACATCCTTCGACAATTTGGGGAAACTATTTGTGTGTCAGCATGCCATCACTTGATCTATTAGAAATATGAATCTGCTATTTGACATCACGTCCGTGAAAAAAAGTGTTATCTGATTTTTGCTCACGCTTTCTTTAGCTTTTTTTTTATTCCTTTCAATAAACCTTTAGTTGGCTGTCAGCGCCTGTTCTTGTGCGCTTCTTTTGCTCGAATCCCGTTCATGAGCTGTTTCGTTTGTCATTCCGTAAAAAATAATAAACCAACTAGCCCAAATTTCACCGCTTGTTCAGTTTGTGGGCCCCGCCGCGGTGGTCTAGTGGCTAAGGTACTCGGCTGCTGACCCGCAGGTCGCGGGTTCGATTCCCGGCTGCGGCGGCTGCATTTCCGATGGAGGCGGAAATGTTGTAGGCCCGTGTACTCAGATTTGGGTGCACGTTAAAGAACCCCAGGTGGTCAAAATTTCCGGAGCCCTCCACTACGGCGTCTCTCATAATCAAATGGTGGTTTTGGGACGTTACCCTACAAATCAATCATCAGTTTGGGGGGAAAAAATATGCCCCTTTTCTGATGCATAAGCATGCTTGTGAGTATGTTGATATCGTAAAATGAGGAGGCGCTGTTCTCTTGTTCGTATTTTTGTCGGCTGCGGTGGGTGAAACGAAGCATCGCAGACCATGCGACGAAATGGAATAGGGGCAGCGATAAATAGGACGGCCGATTTTTCAGGTGGGCCGAGCAGATTACTTCTTCGGGACTGCTTGCGTACGTGCGCAAGAAAGTTCCTACACTTGCGCAACTGCCCACGAAACAGTGCATTGTCTATGGAAATGAAAGACGACAACGAGAGTACGGGAATATAGGCTTGAGAAAATGAGCAATGGTTAAGCAACAAAAACTGAAAAAGAAAACGTGCAATAGTGGGATCGAAGCATGTAATAGTTGGATCCTGAGAAGTTCTGGGCAAGGCGGCAGGTGCAGACAGTGAAATTCAAAATTATAAAACACTGTCACATAAATGATTGCAACCTAAGCTTGTGACGCAGGTGGCTTGTCGTAAGTGCAGCTCACTCTTGTTTTTTTTATTTTCTTCTTTTTTTAACATCTCTATCCTGTCACGATAGGCCGGCCTTAACCCCCTCCCCAGCACAGGTTAGCCAGGCGGTCTCAGAACTGACTAAACTTCCTTTGCTTCCGTTTTTTTTTATTTTCCTCGTCTTCCTCGCGATATTCATGGCACCGACATACTCGAGTACGTCTAGGAATCCCTCATTCGTCTTCTCTTATTTTGATTGTGTGAAGTGTTTGGTGCTAATGTTTGGATAATATCTAAAAAACGCACGTGAAAATTTGCTTTTCACTTCATATTTGGTGAGGAAATTTTACGTGGTGAAAACGAAAAGACCTAACCTTAGAGCATTCGAGTGGAACAGCGAATGCGAACACACTTATTTTTACATGCCCTAAAATTTAACTTGACGCTATTATTTGCGCCGGCTGCTGCAGTAACGTGTATCTGAAAGTTCAAGGGCAATTTATTCCGCTTCGATAGTTCCGTTTTTATTAGTTATCTGCGCTGCTATTCATGCAATAGTGCGTGGAAAGGATTTCTCAGGCCCGTTTGATTTACTGCAACGTCTTCTGGTTAATATCCTGCCTTTGCTTTCTCTTCCGTTCTTTCCTTCAAAGCACTTACATGCATGCAACTAAAACGTGCTTTGGTGCCTCTGAGTTTTACTTGCGTGCGCCTGTTTGCTAAGCCTACCCAACAACTGTTTTCTGATTTCCGCGCTATCAACCAAGTTTCATTACCAACCTTATAATTGTAAGCTGTTTTTCGCAACGCCTGCGAAGACTGTCGAATGCATTTCGCACCACCGACTGCATATGTTAACCAACCGTGAAACGAACACGATGCAATGGTTTGTGGGATATGGTGTGGGCTTTCAATCTTCGTTTTTCCCCGCTTCCATGTCTTCGATTCCTTCTTGGATTCGCATGTGAAAACTCGGTAGGTTTAATACCTCGAGTAAGAACTTTTTCAGCTACATTTTTGTGAAGGTTCGATAGAACACGAGAAACTTTAAAACTGGCCTTGCTACAACTCGTGTGCATTTGGTAAGGCTTCTAGAGTATTGGGATATTACCAGCGCAAAATGTGCCCAGCTAAAACAAGGGAATAATATATTCAACGCAAGGAAATCGCCCAGTCAGGAACCCGATCACTCCTGTAATTTGGCTTAGCCATGATCCTATTTAAGCGCCGAGGGCACTCGTGAGATTTGTTTCTCTTGAAGCCGCAATGACATCTCATTGCTTACGTGCAAATTAGTTGGAGAGTTTTTCAGCTTCCTTCGTGCAATGTAACAAGTGTTTCAGCCTCCTTGATATCTTGCATTACACATGTACAAATAGAAAGAGTTTGTCCACAACTTAAGGGTGACCATACTGAAATGGAAAATTGTAGGTGCATAAACAAACTCTGCAATAATAGTATCACTTAAATGATAAAGAGAATATAAAAGCCGGTTACGGATCTATTGTGTCACTGGTGCCGTTACCTGTCAATCAGGTACAATCACCTGGTGGACAGTAATTATGAAACAGAATCGTGATTTTTTTTCAAGCATAAAAAACGATGCATCTATTTTTAATTTAAAGGCCCATGTTCTAACTGTAGTGAATAAGAAAGACGTTGATACCATTAGGTCAGCTATCATCAACACAAGAAAAAGGCGCGAGATCGGCGATCAAGCACCGTCATCTGGGTCCGCCTGCGTTCCTTTAGAGCTACCACCCGCTTGCTCAGTCCTTCAATAAACCCCCTTTACATAACTATAATATTACTGCTTGTTTTTTTACGTTTGTGTTTATCGTCCATGAGCGAATAATATAGTTTTCCTTAAGAGGACCACAGAGAGGCTCGCTATAAAAATTACGTAAGCATTTTATTCAGGCATTCTGTCGGGGTGTCGCGGTTGGAATACTTTGCTCACAACCGCAGACATCTGTCCCCTCCGACGAGGCGCCGTTGCTCGCTTATGCTTATTGATTCTTTGTGTGCTGCGAAGAACGAAAGTTCTTGTGAAAGCCCGTGCAATGGAACAGGGTTAGAGCGAAGGTATGGGGAATGATAAAGAGATCTCTCGGGTTGAAATTATGCATGAGACCGCCAAGTTCCACTAAGTTTTATGCCTTATACAGCATCGCTCGTGCAAAAGGAGGCGATACACAAAAGAGGTCGCGGGAATTGGTGATACGCATGAAACAAGAGCGTAGAATTTTTTTTTTATCGGATCTCGAAGGCGGGAAGATGAAGGCACGCTCCTGAGCCCATCTGGGTCGATCACCAAGGCATATGCTTTTTACGACTTCATGTTAGGCGATACGGGGACGCCTGAAGAGGCATTGTTGGCGGGCAGTGGCCTCTTAATTGTCCCGCTTTTTGGATCGAAGATTAAACTTCAGCGCATGTGCGTTGACCTTTCTCTATACAAAGGCTAGTCAAGAAGGGACTCAAGTTAGCACAGTCAGGAGTGGTGTTAGCGCTGAATGTACCTATCAATAACAACATGCTTCAATGACTGCTTAGATAGCTCTGGTCTTCTTACACTATGCCTGAACGCTAAGCCAACATGACCGAAGCATTATATGCATGCTTTCTGTAATAATAATAATAATAATAATAATAATAATAATAATAATAATAATAATAATAATAATAATAATAATAATAATAATAATATATTATTATTAAGAACAATGTGCGAGTTTTGTATAGAACGTGGAAAGCGTTTCGTGTTGACTACACCACAGTTTTCATAAAGAAATTATGAGAAAATAAAACACCAATGCAGTGTTTCATTTGTGAAGATTTTAATTTTTTGTGGCACTAGGAATGAATGACACCACTCTTGTTTCTTTTTCAAGAACTGGCGGCCAAGCACTTTGTTTTCTCAACACTAAAAAAAAAACTCTTCTCAAAAGTTTAACTGACACAAAATCTGTAGTTCTAGATCAAGTTAAGGGTTATGTTCTATAATTATATTATTCTAGCATACGCTTTCGTTAGGTAATAGCCAATTTATTTCCAGGACACTTAATGAATATTAATTGAGGGAGTTTGTTCAAAGAGCGGACGGCTTCCCTCTGAGGCGGTGAGGTCGTTGAAGCACCTGGTGGAGCAGATTCATTTCTTCAACGCGAGTAATCACCAAGTTAATCGAAAAAATCTTTCAGAGTGCATGAACGCTGATATTGGAGTGCGACAACCAGACACCGAAGTCTAAAATTGAGGTTTCGTCAATACATCTATGTGGACTAAGTTATCTTGGCTTATTTTGTTCGCGAAAGTGCATTTGAAGATAACTGTGGGAATGGGCAGTGTGTTAAACAAACCTTGATTTATGTACCCTGCATCAGTTGTAAAAGTGTCAATGTGTGTGATGATTTAATCAATGGGCACGTTGAACGGTAGACTTGTTGCTGGCAATATAGAAGGTACACAAGATTGATTTTTTTTCCTCCATCAAGCCTTTCACAACGTAGCCGTAAGGTACATCTGGAGCATTTTCATGGCTACTCTCACGTGTAATAAGCAAAGAAAAACATTAACAAACACTATAAAAGCGGTGTATTCTATCCCACCTTCTATATCTACCTCGTTGAATGCTCTTCTGTAAAATTATTACGCGTTTTTTTTATTTTCTTTTTCTTATCTATGCCTTGGAAGTAGTACCCCAAGTCATCTCTTTTTCTAATTAGACTTATTTTTCGGTTTTTGTTCCGGGGTCAGTAAGAAATAAACGAATGCACCCACTGCACTCCAAACTACCTGCGCGGGGTAAAAGTGAGATCTTGCATCAGTGAAGCAAGAGACGCCGATCAATGGCTCGCAAATCGCTAGCAAACAGGCATCGGCCCAAGTGACTGTTCCTGTGAAGAGCCGCTCGTAAACTCACTGCACTTAACGACCGTGTCTATAAACCCTTCAGGCGGAACAGAGCTGCACAGGCCATTCCTTGCGATCGTGAATTTCTTTTCTGTTGTCCAGTTTGATTTACCAGTCTTGGGTTCTTATTTCTTTGCATTTCCGCGACTCTGTTGGGAAAATTCTATCGATTTGAGGACTCCATGGTGCAGCATGCAAGGGTAGCAGTGACGAGTATTAGAAGAGCAGCGAACGTGCGCACATTTTGTGAAGGTGCACTGTGTGGAGATGGGTTATGTTGGTTCATTGTTTGCTTGGTTCTTCGGTATCTTAGTGCAATTCACTCCGGGGGATGAGTCATTAATCAGACCAGGCCTTGTTTAAAAAAATTATTCCTTTACTGAAATGGTTTATGTCTGACAACATTAGGATGGTTTCGAGAAATTCATAGCTGAAAACAAATGAAAGCGCGTGAAGTGAAATAGCCGGGATTAAGATACACGCGTTTGAACGCAAGTTTATACGCACCATAACTATGACTGTCGTCACTGATCTTAGTTATAGCTTCATACATGCCGGCAGCGTTCAATAATGTTCCCTTCGCATCTTTTTCTTAAATGTCACACCTACCTTGTTGACCTGCCAACATTTAGTTTTTGGTTTTGCCTTATATGCCTCATCAAACGCGGAAATTGAACGACGCCAGTGTCAGCAAGTGTTGCAAAACATCATCCGCACGTGACGACGCCACCATGCGACGTCGTCATAGGTCACCGAAATTCACAACATCGTCATGATGTGACTATGACTGCGTATAACGTGGCGTCATACGATGATACTGGAGGCATGACAAAACCACCTTGGGCGGAGAATTCTCTCACTCAGAAGAAAAAAAAGGACGAAAAGAGAGGAAAGAATGTGGATTGTCCCTTCTAGTCGTTTTTGGAAAATTTATAAGGAATTGCGTGACCTTTGACCACTTTATTGCCCGGTTTACACTTGCTTCCATGCTGCACTGATGGTGCAGTGAAGATGTTCACTGAAGGTGGCCATATTAATCGACAGACCTTTTAATTAACTAACAGTCATTCAAAATTTATGTTAAAGAACATTTCCTTGTGGGCACTTGCCACCAGGACAGTCAAAGCTACTCCAATGATTCGTGAAAAGTGGCCGTGCATTTCTTAATGCAGCCAAACACCAACAAAAGCAGTGCCCACGTGTACAGCTCTAATTTAATTAGACGCGCGTTTGACGTCCACGCGAAGCGAGAGACCTGATGGGCAAGTGCGGTCTGAAATTCGGCGAAGAAAGTCAACTCTGCCATCTCGTTTTCGCAGCACGGCATTGGAACAAGTGCGCTAATTTTAGAAGCTGTGATTAGATAACTAGACGAGGAGCACGTAATTGCGGTGTACATGCGCTGAGCACACGTGCCTCGCATAGCGAATTCTTCGCAAACCTAAGAGTCTACGAGAGTACTTCTCGAAGGCACGTGCTATTGCCGTTTGCAAAGTTGCGAAAGTTAACTTACGCGGACAAACAGCGCTCTTGCTCACTACAAAAAGACAATTGTGATGATGTAAACGTAATTGGGCGACACTGACCAATCGCACGTAGCTCTTGCAAAATTTATTATATATTTTTATTCTTGAAAACACAGCCCTAATTCTGCAGTTCCAGTGATGAGGTTGGTTGTTTTAGGAACATATCACGCCAAAGTACAAGTGTTTTCTTGTTTATTAAAGGAATGCCACCAAGTTTTGAAATGAAGTTGCTCAATGGCCTTCGAAGTTTCAACGGTGGTGTGGAGTGCTCCATTGACTCGATAGACTATTCACTCGATGGCTTTCGAAATCACCCGCGTGGCAGCTCGTCCTTGACAGTTGAGTCGATAGACCAACGGTTCTATGGCCTTCGAAACGCCCGTGTGGCACCTGTATAATACCTCGTTTGTTGATTCTCTTGCTTCCGTGTGACATTGTTTTTAGAACTACGGTTTTATTTTTCTAGGGGTTTTCCGTCCACATCCAGCGAGTTCTCTCCTACGATTGCCTGCACACAATATTTTACTGAAGTTTTGTTCAGTCACTGCAGCATTTCATTTTCCTTCTCTGCCTCTCCTCCTGTGTATATTTAATACAACTCCATGATAGACGCTTAATCGGTAGCTTTATTTAATCTCAGAGCAAAGTTTATTGCTGCTAAGAAGCAAGGAAAGGTGCAATTTCAACTTTGTTTTTCCTGACTTTTGCCTTATCCGTAATGACTCACATAGACGTGCGGTACGCTCCGTAGGAGTTACCATTTGCTGATGTGTCCGAATGAATGTAAGCTTCGGAGTACCTTCTTTCGCGACCGTTACGGGTGAAGGGTTTTCTTGTCGTCATTTGAAAATATATCTTCCAATTAGAGTTAATATGCGCGTCCTCATCTTCCACTCTGGAGTTCCCCACAACCTCTGTTCTACTTGATAGCTCATGTCAGAAAAGAAAGTTGTCACTGGACATGCTTCGACATGGTGCTGGCAATCATACGGACGGAAAATGAAGAGGAGCTGCTCGTTGCAATTCTAATCCCCAAAATGCGAGAACCTAGCTTCCATGTGCACCTACGTACGGTGACACAATCTTTCTGTTTTCTTTCCCTTTCATCTCTGCGTGCCCTAGTTCATTTTGTACGTTGAGCCGTAACAAGCCGGACGTAATATACGCGTGGTCTACCTGTGCGCTCTGCCTTCTTTCCTTCCTTTCGACGCTGAAACGTACTGCACTGTTTTAGGGAGACGATGTAAATAGCCTGCTCACTGTACCACTACAGACAGGCATATGGGCGCAAACGAACTTGGCAGCTAATTTAATTAGTGCGACTCTGTTTTCAGCGCCTAGCAACGTCAGCTGTTCGGAATGGTCCGCTCGCTTAACAGGTAAAAGAGGAAGTGCCTACCACCACAGGTCAAGGCCGATTCAGTGGACGATGAGGCCAAATTCTGACAAAATGCAATGCGTATTGTTTGAGAGCTGAGAACACCAGAAGCAGTGACAGTTTGATTCTAATGGGGGTCATTGATTGTCAATGCTGCCTTAAAAAATAAAAAAATGTACTGAAAAAGTTGGCCTTCATCCAACCCTCGCGAACCGAATGTCCTGTGAAGCTGGATCAAACACAACACATGCTGGTTGGAAGGGGAGAGAGGTAAGTTTTCTTGAGTACTTTATGGTATTGATAGTGATAATAGTTTATAATGATTTCGTCCGACTGCCATTGGCTCCGCATTCATTTTGAGCCAGAAGAATTCACTACGCATGGTATTCACGCTGCTTATCTGGTGTCATTACTTTCTGTGGTCTACCCATGGCAGTCATAGAATGAGCCTAATAAGTAGCTAGACTGGTCTCCCTTATAAATTTGAAAGCGGGAAACACAAGCGGGTACTATTTAGCCTAAATGCCTTTTAGCAAGGGAACGTGCAGTAGCGCACGTTGTATGCTTAAAAATGCTTCTTTATACCGCTTTTTCGCTTCCCTAGATAAGATAAGTATGGTGCACAATCGCCGTACAGGCAACGTAAGGAACACGCAAGGCTCGCCACGCACCTTTAGAAAGAGCCGACCCAATCGTACGGTCGGTGGCTCCGAGCGCGGCCGCGTATAAATATGGCTCCTTCCCTTCAATCTTTGTTTCTCGTCACGCTGGAGCCTCCTTGCTTCTCCCGTATCGCCTCCTGTTCTTCTGGTCCTAGTCTTGTTCTTGTTGGCAATGTTTCATTTATTGTTTTTGCCATGCATTTTTTTCAGCATGCCTCGCCTTTTTCTTTCGCTCATGGGGACATGCTATTTGTTATTGATGTTCACGATTATTTCACTTTGTGGCTGACTCCCCCAACTGTGATGATTGCAATTGCGCAAAAACTCTCGACCATGTTTTGTGCGATCGTCCCGACTTTGAACAAGAACGCCGGACTCTCCAGTGTGCCTTGAAAGACTGGATGTTTGCCTTTTAACTCGGGAGATCTTGGGTGCTTAGTCTTCAAGTACCCTAGGCAAGAAAGCCACACGAGCCCTTCTACAATTCTTGAGGGCAACATCCCTGATCAACTGCCTCTGAAACACTGCACTGTGTGTGCAGTGTGTGAGGGGGTGTTCAGTTTTCATCTCCTTCTCTTTAATTCTGTTTTTTACTCCCTTATTCTCCTCTCCTCACATTTAGGGCAGCAAACTGGATAAAGCCTAGTTCAGCTCCCTACCTTACTTATATTCCTTTTTCCCCTCTCTATACAATTATCGCTCTTCCTTTTTCTTGTGCGTTTATATCTCTTATTTGTGTTTCCTTCTTAACTATTTATTTATTTTTGGCTGTAATATTTTACATTCCCAGCTCAATTTTCAGTTTTTCTGAATAGTGCTTTGGAGAAGCTGTCTAACTGTCATCTGCAGTTTCGAAAGGCTTATCAAAGAAAAGTACTCATTAAGATGCTCTACTAGCGTGGAATCATCGGACATTGGTGTAGGAAAACACCGACGCCCTACTGAAACCCTTCAAGGAAAGGTCAACATACCACCGAGAAAGCATATCTTTGTTTACAGGAGATCGAGAATGTTCCGGTGTCTAGCAGTAAACACGCAGCCTTGAAGCAACAATGAAGAAAAAAAAACCTTTATTTGTGGCAGCGTGCCGGTATATATATCGTGGGGCAGCTGCATTATCGCAGCCAAGCGGTACAGAACAGTGATAAGTAAAAGGCAGATACAAAAAGGCGCATGCGCAGGCAGCTAACACGATACATCTCCCTCCGTATGACAGAGCTTTGACATCAAGATACACGTGACTTGGTTGAAGTTCTCGTCGTAACCAAGGCGGCTGGGTTTTCGCCTTTGCCGGGCGGACTTCCTTGGTTGGTGTTCTAGCGTTAGGGTTGACGTCGTCGACTCCAGCGAACTTCCTGTTGACGCAAGTTGTACCACTGACGGCGACCATGAATTTTCCTGGACCATGTCTTCGTCGGTGGACGAGTCCTCCACTTCGTCCCCCTGGAAAGATTCACGTGTGGCGAGAAGGTGTTGCCGATTCCGTCGAAGCACCCGACTGTCTTCTGTGAAGACGTGATAAGACCTTGGCGCCACTTTATCCAAAACACGAGCCTTGCGATCCCACGTATCTTCACGAACTCTTACGACTGCATCTTTGTTGAGTTCTGGCAGGGGTTTCCCTCTCGACGACTTCGGTTGGTGCGACTGACGCCTGAAGTCCTGGCGTCTAGAGCACGGTCTGAATTCGGGCAGCCGATTGCGCAATTTCCTGCCCTGCAGCAATTCTCCTGGAGATCGGCCTTCGTCCAGTGGCATCGAGCGATAGCCGAGTAGACCAAGCCAGAAGTCCTCATTCTTTTCCCCAGTCTTCATGATCCTTTTAACAATTTGAACTCCTTTTTGCGAGCCCGTTTGACCGCGGCAGTCTTGGACTGGAAGTCACGTGCGTGAAGTCATATCTGGAGGCAAACAAAGAGAATTCATGGGATGCGAACTGGGGGCCGTTATCAGTGCAGACTTCTAAGGGAATTCCATATCTAGAAAAGATTGAGCTAAGTTTATTTATGACCATGCCCGTTGTTGTGTCCGGCAGCTTTTCGACTTCAGGAAAGTTCGAAAACGCATCAAACACGCACAGGTAGGAGCTCCCGGCGTACATAAAGATGTCAACGCCAATTCTGTACCAGGCATGCTCTGGGGTTGGCCTGAGCACTACCGGTTCACTTTGTTGCCTGTACGCGTATTTTTGGCAAATAGCGCAGTTTTTCACTAGATTTCCGATGTCTCCATTCAGGCCGGGCCAGAATACCAGTCGAGGGGCCCTTGCTTTGCACTTATTTATGCCTAAATGACCTTCATGAATGCGACCCAGTATTTCAGCTCTCATAGCCTTAGGAATCATGAGCTTTGTTCCTTTCAGGACAATCCCTTGAACTTCGGTCAACTCTGAGCTGAATGGTTTCAAGCAGCCTTCTAGTTCTTCGCCGTTTCTCATGCAGCGCAGCACAGTTAGTAAATCTGGGGCAGCAGCTGTTGCTTCAGCTACACGAGCAAACATTTTCTTGCTTGCCAGGTCTGAAGACACGCTCACTGCATGAACGTCAACATCCTCTGTGAAGTCATCCATAGTGACCGGTGCCACTGGCGACGATCTAGATAACATATCAGCCAGGAACATTTGTTTACCTGGGACAAAGTGAAGAACATAATCGAATCTGAGCAAACGCAGAAAAAACCGCTGAAGTCGTGGCGGCGTGTCACCAATGGCCTTCGAAGCAATTGCTATCAGCGGTCTGTGGTCCGTCTCAATGACGAATTTGCGGCCGTATACGAAGTGAAAAAACTTCTCGCTCCCAAAAGTGATTGCCATTGCCTCTTTTTCGATTTGTGCGTATCGTTGCTCAGTCTCGGTCATTGTGCGGGATGCGTAGGCTACCGGCCGCCAATTGTCGTCATAACGCTGAAGGAGAGCCGCACCGATGCCGTTTTTCGAAGCATCTGCGACGACCTTTGTTTCCCTAGGAGGATCGAAAATGGCTAGCAACGGTGCAGTGCTCAGTAAAGCGCAAACAGATTTCCATTCGCGGGCATGGTTCTCAGACTATTCGAAGGTGGTGTCTTTCTTAAGGAGGCTTCGCAGGAGCGTCGTTCTTTGCGCCAGATGCCGTATGTATTTACCAAAATAGTTGACCACCCCTAGCAGTCTGTGGACGCCGGCTTTGTCAACTGGTGGCGGCATCTCGCTTAATGGTGTTGTCATTGCGGGGTTAGGTCTGATCCCGTTTTGGCTTATCACGTCGCCCAAGAAGTCGATTTCGCTGACCCCGAATTCGCACTTAGCAGCATTGAGCGTTAGGCCGGCGCTCTTGGCCAACTGCAAGGCAGTGCGGAGGCAGGCGTCGTGCTCTTCCCTCGTGCTACCCCATATCAATATATCGCCGATATATATTCGCACTCCTGGGACCTGGTCGAATATTTCATTCATGGTTTTTTGAAAAACCTCAGGTGCCGAAGCTATACCAAAAGGCAGCTTTAGGAAACGGTAGCGCCCAAACGGCGTGCCAATTGTGCACACCTTCGAAGTAGCCTTATCTAGAGGAATTTGATGAAATCCAGATTGCGCGTCGAGGCGAGAGAAAAACTTGGCACCGGCCAGCTCAGCCTCAATGTCCTCTCTTTTTGGCATTTGATAGTGCTCTCTTTTTAAGCACTCATTGATGCGCCTGGGGTCAATGCAGACACGCAGTTTACCATTCTTTTTTCTCGCGGCGACAAAGAAACTCACCCAATCCGTCGGTTCGCTGACTTTTACCACGATGCCTTCATGCTCCATGTGGTCCAGTTCCTCTCGCAAGGGGTGGAGCAGCGCCTGGGGCACCCGTCGTACCGGTTGGACCACCGGGGTTGCATCCCCCCGCAGAACCATGTGGTACTGGCGTTTTAGACAGCCGATGCCCTGAAACAACTCGGGAAATTCTGTCATCGCTTGGATGGTGCTGCTTGTATTCACTACGTCGACAGTACGAGAGACCAGTCCTCAAGCTTCACTCGCCGACAGCCCCAGGATGGTCTGGGTGCTCTTCTTAACAATGAAGAAGTCGAAGTAACCGGTGTGGCTGTTTGCGACAACTTGTAGCATGGTAAAACCGATATGCTTGATAGCGTCGCCACTGTATGAGCGCAGAACAGAGGAGCTTTCCCGTAACCTGGATTTTGATTTTAGGCTTTGGAACACAGACTGAGGCAACAAGTTGGCTTGTGAGCCTGTGTTAACCTTAAGAGACACTTGTTTGGAAGCCACTGTTGCATTGATCAGCCAATCAGCTTTGCTGCCAACGTTGACATCGAGGATGTCAAAGTCATCTTGCTCGTCACGTACTTCACTGACTTGAGGCCCTTTCTTGCAGCAGGAAGCAAAGTGGTTAGCGCCCCGGCACAGAAAACAAGTTTTGCCAAAGGCTGGGCATTTTCCACGCTCGTGGGAACGATGGCACCGGGAACACCTGAATTGTCTGCGTGCCTTAACATGTGCAATTGCTTTCTCGGGTTCCACCCTACATTCCTCGGCACATTCGGAATATTGTTCACACGCTGCGCATTTGGCCTGCCGGTGCATCTTGATCGGCGCTACTTCCTTCTCTGTACCAGCCCAGGCATTATTTTGCTCAGCGCATACTTCGTCGGCCTTACAAATATCTTCCGCTTTTTGTAGCGTGAGATCTTTAACTTTGAGCATTTTCTCGCGCAATTTCGGATTAACTGTTCCAAAAACAATCTGGTCCCTGACCATGGAGTCACTCAAGGTGCCGAAATTGCAGCTTCATGCAAGCCGCCTTAAGTCCCGGGCGAAATGCTCAAAGGGCTCCCCCTCTGCTTGCGTTCTTGAGCGGAAAACATAACGCTCGTATACTTCGTTCTGCTGCTGTTGACAGTACGTCTCAAACTTGCTCGTAACAGTTGCGTAATCTTCCTTGCTTTCGTTCTCAAAGAAGGCAAAGTTGTTGAATACCTCTAGGGCGTCCTCTCCGGCAACGCTGAGCAGGAGTGCTGTCCTGGCTGCCTCCGACCTCGGTTCTTTCGACGGCTCTGTGGCCTGCAGGAACAGCTCGAACCTCTGCTTAAAAAGGCTCCAGTTCTTTGCTGTACTTACCGAGAGCACCAATGGCTGCGGTGGCTTCAGTAGTTCCATCATGAAGGTGTACGGTGACGCCCCTCTGCCTGTTGTCACTGCTTTGGCGAACGCGATCCTACTTCTGACACCATGTTCCGGTGTCTAGCAGTAAACACGCAGCCTTGAAGCAACAATGAAAAAAAAAACCTTTATTTGTGGCAGCGTGCCGGTATATATATCGTGGGGCAGCTGCATTATCGCAGCCAAGCGGTACAGAACAGTGCTAAGCAAAAGGCAGATACAAAAAGGCGCATGCGCAGGCAGCTAACACAATACAGGGAACTGATCTGTCACTCTTAGTGTCACTTTTGATTGTTTTGCTAACAGTGCAGCGTTATTGTCAAATTTACGTGAATAAGTAGATAAACAATTCACTAAACAAAATTCTAGGCAATTTTAGAAGGGGTTTCTGCCTTTGTACGTGGGGGCCTTACAAAGCTGCACCCTTTACAGAAGACTCAACTGATATCTTTGTCTCGCACAGAGTGCATAGGGTGAGTGTTAACAACAACGTTTTGAATTTCTTAAGGGATACTTGATACTCGTACCTAAAAGGGACGTGTTATTAGTAAATGCGGCAAATAACTGTTACAAAGCAATTAGAAATGACAAGATTTGCAAATTTTGCTTCAAATTCGCCTGAGCTTCCTTGCAAAATTATTAATGAACATGAACAAAGCATACACCTGAAGCTTAGGTTTATTAGAGTACGGAGCAAACAGGTACTAATTATTTTAGAATTTTTCTTAAAAGTGCGTTTTAAGAAACGCTGGCATATCTCATAACAAAAATAAGCGTAGCAAAGCATGTTCACGTCCTACTTAATGTTGTCGCACGATGCCTCTTGTTTTCATGCTAATTTGTTAGATAATGTTATTGGTGTTAAGAAAGCCAATGTTGGGGACGAGATTGGTTTCATTTTTTAGTTAAAAAGTACATTTTTAACAGTGTCCTGAGTTATCGTAAAGAGGCAATAAAGTCAAATAACAATTAAAGTCACAGTTAAAGCTCAATGTATAACAGTGTCTAAAACGACAACGTTGTCAATACCAGTGCCCTACTTACCAAGAAATTAATGTGAATAATGTGAACACATGCGCCCCAAGTAAGACATTTGCAAAATAATCCCGGTGGCGTCAGACTTACCGCCAAAAATTATTCACTAGTAATTGAACCAGCTCCTATAAATAAAAAGCAAAATGCTACTTGTTCGTTTTTGTTTCATTCAAGGAAAAAAGAACTACCGGACGTTACTATGAGGAATGGCGCGAGCGGTTCAAAAGTTTAATCCTTCGCCTGGCTAAACTGGACATGTCATTCCATCTAACGGGGCCCAGTGTAACCAAGCACGCCTGCCATCTCGAAGGCTTTGGCAGGAAATTGTTCAAAGGCTGTTGTTGCTGCTGTGGCTCTCTCTACTTTCCCTCTGCTTCTGCTATAGTGTCGGCGGCCGCGCAGTGAAGCCGACCAGCGTTGTGTACGGCAACAGTGACGTGAAAGGTTCCACTTGGGGGGGGGGGGGGTAGCTTGAAGCGTTCTAACGTAATGCGGGCCACTAAAACGTGATTTCAGTTCAAAATAAGCACTTCCTCGGCACAAACGTAGCACTACAAGATTTCTGGACTGCTATTTCAGCAATGAACATCAACTCGACCTAATGGTGGCCTTTAGTGTGCCTTTAAGGTTTAAAGGCTAGTAGTCTCATAGCGCTGCTCTAGATGGGAGCATGCGCTTGTTTTGTATGCAGTAATCAATGTCATTGGAAATACTGAGAACATGGCAGAATTAATTAGTGAACAAACTTGTGTAGCAAGTATCCTAGTAGAAAGACATGTACCTGGGTTGGCAAAGGAATGCGCAGGACGGACAACTGAAACACATTAAGAGGAACATTGTGGTTACGAAGGAATTGAAAAGGCAGTAGATTACCTGGAGATATATAATGAAAAACTGCTCCTAGACAAAATAAAATTGATTCGCACAAGGTACGGTAGACTGTACATCATTGGGAGACGCATTCTTCCCGTAGTGGACTAACAGAGGCTTCGAAAGATCACGAATGTTACGTCACCTTTGATATTATTGAAGGAAAGTCTCGAAGTGCTGCTCCAAACAGAAACATCCATTGGTTCGATATTGTAGTAACGAAGCTCATCCATAACACTGACACTGATAGTTCGCGCAGCAACAAAAAAAAGCAGTGATAAAAAGGCAGTGATAACACCCGTTGTTGGTCTGGTCTAGACGATGACCACAAAGACTGCAGACTCGGTCATTTAAAAAACTCATATATACCATGGCCTAGACAGCGTATTCACTTTTTTATCTTATTTACCGTATCTTGCTCCGAAACATGCGGGTTTGTTATATTTTCCCGCTTCTGTGCTTTCGTGTTCTTTATAGTGATTCTGTTGGTCAAAACAAGCAGAAAGCTCTGGTCCACAGTTTTTGAAACAAAGCATTACACGGTGATGCGTGTAACAAGCGGTACCCGACCGACGCGCTTGGGTGCTGCTAGTGTGCGCCGTTATTGTGGTAAACAAAAAACCGGAGTGCTGTAGTCTATGAATGAGCTTACCACACCCCTGAGATGCCTGTTACATCCTAGTGCTGTCTCGGAAAACCTTTAGCGCTTTTTGTTGCCTTGTTTTAGTCAACGCTGCTTCTTTGATGAGGGGTAACTTGTTTTTTTTTTACTGTGGGTTAGCAACAGTGCTCATTAGCATAACCAACATATAACGCTGGTTCTCGTTATAATTAATTGTTGCTTTCTTGTCATTGACTCGCAGTATGTGGGACGAAGTACAGGTGAAGTGTTACTTGACAGGACAGTGCCAGCTTATGCGTCACCTGATCAAATTTCTGTCTTTACAATCTGCTGTGACTGCATACTTTATCATTTAGCGCAAGGAAATACGAGGATGCAAAGGACGTACGAGGACGCGGCGCAGTTGTTTTTTTTTCTTGCCTCATCATCTTTCCCTGCGCTAAAACATATGACATGCGGTACCAACTAGCCAACCAGTCAGTTTTATGCAGTGTTTATTCTTACGAGTTTTATTACAGTTGTACCTCGCAGACGACACTGGGGTCTTTAAAATCACATCGTAACGTATTGACATTAACTCAAAAAAGAGCTACTGGCATTACTGTGGTGAATAGACATTACTGTGGTAGATATTACAGTGGTGTCTGCCACGGGGGATCAGAGGCTAAGGTGCTACGCTGCTGACCCGAAGGTATCGGGTTCGAACCCAGCCACATCGGTTTCATTTCGATAGAGACAAAATGGTGAAGGCCAGAGTACTGCACGATATCATTGCTTACGGAACGCCAGATGACCGAAATTTTCGGGTCCATCTACTACCGCGTCTCTCATATTCATATCGTGATTTTGGGACGTAATACCCCAGGTATTATTATGACACTGCTGCGGTTCAGTGTTATACTTACGTTATACGGTTCGTTGCAAACCAAAGCAAGAAACTTTACATGTTTTTGAACAAATATTATATAGCAATGCCCTTATGTCGGTTATGATCAGTGCAAACGTATTTTCGAAATATTTTACAAACACTTGAATGGATCTTCCGTAGCAGACGATGAATTTCCACTTGCCTGCTCGGGATGGTAGAGTCTAAAGCGTACTCCACTTTTATTTGACTCAGTAGGCTGGACATTATTACGAATGTGTTTTGGCGACATCGCAGGTGAATTTCAACTGAATGCGAACAGCATACAAAAAGCTTGAATGGAAGAAGAATCGATACTCGAAGAGATTCGTTGTACAAGCCTTCTTTTTAGTTAGTGAAGTATCATTTCCGTAGCACGTTCAACTTAGTGGAAAAGGTTGGGATAATAATAAAAATGTTACTGTGGCGCTATTCTGCAGATTCTTTCGTTCGGTTCTGGGCAGCTGTCCATGTCAAACATGTCCATGCACGGGCCCGTTCTATGCACGCTTAGAATTCCAACTTCCTCCAAATTACCCTGCAGGAGCACAGCATTCTTGCCAAAGTTTGCTTAGAGTGCTGACTTTCAGCTTCATATTTACACCAAATAATAGATACTTATACACACTTGAACCGGAGACGTCAAATTGCGACCGTTGATATTTCATAGGGATTACTAAAGAACTCCATAAAGTGAGCGCGTTCTTAAATGTTCGGTACACTTCCCAAAATATATCAACGTCAGTGAATCTCCCAATCATGCCCACACTTCCATTCGTGCGGCCTAAAGGTATAATCTCATCTTCCTTCTCGGTAAAAACAAACAAACTTGGCGTTGAAAAACCCCTCTCACATAATACCTGCGGTTTAACTCGGGTTGTGCTCTACGTTATTCAATCCTGTTCCCGTGTGGGGCCCACTTTCCAACATTTAAGCGCATCAGCCGCTAATTACTACGACCTCCAGTGTAACATTATAGTAGCCTTCTCTGCTTAGTGAATCATTATTTTTTTTACGATCGTGTTCTGAAAAACTTTTCAGGTATTTTTTTTATCTTAAATTTTTTTTTTGCTGTCAGCGAACTTGTTTGTCGTTCTATCCTCTCATCCGCACTCTATATCAGCGAGTTGCTACTGTTTCAATAGTAAAGGTTTTTGCTATTCAATATACAGTAAACTAAATGAAATCATCACAAAAATTATACCGTTGCAGTCTTCTGTGAGGACAAGGTGCAATCGTTCTCGTGTGAAATATACGAGCACGAATTTTTCCGCTATCCTTTCCTGTTGGTTTTATACTGGAACAACACTTTTTTTTGCTACAGCCAAACGTTCTTTCCCCGGGGTGCTTATCGACACAAGTTCTTTTTTTTTCTTTCCTGCCCGTTGCCTGCTGCTTTTTTGTTTGTTTGCACAACAGACACAAACCGAGAAATTGTGGTCTTTCAGTAACAAAATTTCACTTTTATTTCGAGTGTATTTCACGGTATCCTACCATTTTGTTTGTACTTTTTTGTCATTTCGCTCCAGAAAACCGCTGAAATATTTGCTTCATGGAGCAATTTCTCAAAATTCCTATTTATTTTGGTATACGTTATTTCCTATACACTAGCAAGACGTACGTGTAGAGGTGAGAAAGTGTCCTAGACTCTGAAAGATACTTAGGAAAAGCCTTTTATTGATGTGTTTCAGCCGACTCAGTCGTTTATGCACGCCATTTGACTTCAACTTACGGCAAGTTGTCGTCAAAAAGCCCATGTTGTCAGCGTTTCATGCTTGTCCACTCGTCCGTTGCCGGCCTTCATCCGGGCAGTGGTTCAGTGGCGCAAACTTCTCACTTCTCTTGTCTATAAAGTGACAGCAAAGCTCAATGTTTTCTATGAAGCAGTAGCTGAAAGGTGAGGTGTCGTTCTTTTTATTTAAACAACTTGGATGAAGTTGACGAGGAAGACAAGGAAACGTATGCAAGAAGTTATGTGAGAAATGATGACGATTCAACTGCAGTTTTCTTCAAACTCGTCAGGATGGAAAAAAGCAGTGAGGCAAACGGCCGTTGGACAAAGAATTTCATGCGATCAACAAAAAATAAGGCAGTTATGAAATTTTTCTTGTGAATGCCACGGCTTATGAGAATTATAAACTATATACTGTTGTGATCTTGTCGCGGTTGTATTCAAATATTCTGAAAGATCAAACTTCATTTGTTTTCTGTCAATATTATATTGTCTGTCTTCGACATGTCACTATCTTTAGGCTGCCCCACAAACAGCCTCCGCGTTTTCTCTATGTCGCGAATCTACGTCTACGTCTTTACACAAGACATTGGGAAGTGTTATATTAAACGTTATCCAAAGCCATCTAAATGGAGTTGTAAACAAAGGCGAGGGGTGTAAATAAAGTTGAAGCAGCTATTTCTCACTTAAGGTATCAAGGAAGAAGCTTCAGTAAAACTCCAGTGTCCTGTTACGTAGAAATACACACAAAAATAATCCATAGATTAACTTTGAAAGCATTTACTTCTTGAAAACTACAGGATCGTAGTTAGCACAGCTGATACAGAGGTGAGGAAAATTAGGTACTTTGCACTAGATGTGCAATGTGCCAATGTGGAGTCCTCTTTGCTTACGACGTCTACGAATGGCCAGCACTGCCTGAACGAAAGGGTTTCTTTCTGTGGCATTAATGGTACGCCATATTCATTTAAGCTAGCTGGAAACCAGCATGCCACTTGAAACTTGTTCCCGAGCATATTCTACCAACGTTTCTGAACATGGATGGGGCTGCACGTGTGCGACGGGCAGGCGCTTCGCTAGCCAGCTACAAAGTTACTATAATCCAGCGAGCAGCCCTAATGGCGAGGGAGAAGCATCCAGCCATGATCACCCCTGCAACGTTTGTCGCCGACAATGGCCCTCCCTAGTTTGCTGTCTGGTTTCAGTCTGGAATCCACCGCTCTCAACACTTGAGAGCTTTGCACCTTCACTAAGGTTGGTGCATTTCTCGTTGTTGGCAATGATGTTTAAAACTAGGTCCCAACGCATATTTACTTTCTTTCGTTTTTTTCGTTTTTTTTTTGGGGGGGGGGATAAAGTTATTCCACACTTCATTTAGGTTAGCCGGCACCAAAGAGGGTTTTTCTTTAATCCTCCTTGACCGGCCCACATGCCTGATTAACAATCCGTTGCAGTAGATTACTCAGACACTGTCATAATTTTTTTATGTTTTTTCTACTACACTACAGAAGCTTTATTTGAAGAACCTTAACATATTCAAGTTGGATCTTCACAAGTGGGCGAATGAACGTTGCCATGAACAAAGTGCTTCGTTGTTAGATATGCAGTATTGTGCCATAGCCCATTCTCTTGGCTATCTTCACATCCGTGAACAATGACCTGGTTCACACAGTGCCGGGTATTCGAACTGCAGAGCCCGCTGGGAAACCATTCTTCACCCAGAATGAGCTTAGCGACTAACTTCATTAGTGAAATGCACTTGCAGCCGTGGGCAGCCGGTTCGCTCATTTGGACAGCAACACAGGGCAGTGCATCGCGTAATCTAAGGTGTTTGAAAACCAACCGTCAAGTAGAACCTTATTCACTGCATCAAAAGATAGCGCTCTTGCTCAATTGTAATGTTCGACTAAAACGCTGCGCAAATACGAATTACAGGTATACGCTGATCTTGTGTACAACCATTCACTCTGAGTTCTCGCAGTTACGTGCCATATCCTAGGGGAAGTATAGCTTACGTTCAGACTCGACTTCTGTGTGACGTATAACTAGCTTTATTTACCAGAATTGGTTGCCAGAAAGACACCTTAATTTAATGTTAAAGATGAAACGTACTTCAATAAATTCGTCACATTCTATTCTTGGGCATCATTTCACAAACCGGAGAAACAAAAACGTTTATTTGTAAATTCTACCACTACGAAGGGGTGGGAACACGCTTTAGAATAAATTGCCTTTTTTGAACATAATGCGCTTGAAAGATCGTCATTTCACTCCTTTCAACAGAAAAGCCTCGCAATAACAACATCACACATGGTCAGATGGACAGCAAAATTAAAAGGGGAAAATGGGAGGTTAGTTTTTCATCTGTAATAGTACATCAATTTTTTTCTTTCTATATTTTTGTTTCTCACTATTTGGTGTTGTCTTTCTCAAAATTTACAATACCAGAATGTAGAATTTATATTTCTGTACACTTAAATTACCTATTATGTGAGCGAAGTAAAAAGTCGAAGCTCCTAAACGAAGCCATTTTGCGAGCAGAGCATATTCAGAAAAGAGTTGTCGGCCATAAAAAAGTGGTTCCACGGGAACTAGCCCAATGTAAATCCTAACGTCGTTTTTTTCTCTGCGCGTGTAGCGCAACTTCTAATGTTTTCTTTACGGAAAGCTTCTTTTCATCGCAATCATTTATGCTCGAAGTTTTTCCGCTTAATTACTTTGCATTCGAAGTAATCATGGTAGACTCTGCCGCCGGTTTTGAGGACGCACACTTTTTTTTTTGAAGAACAATGTAAACATGAGCTTAGAACGACTTTCTAATGACGGTGGCAGCTCGGCAGCTGCGAGAGCTTCCGTAATGTAAAAAGTTTCAGTAATTATTTTTATTATTTATTACTTGGACGTTTTTTGTTCCGCATCATATTCAAGCTTGACATTTTTTTGCATAATTCGATGCGTTTGCTCTACACATTAGGCTTTAAGTGTTTTGCGAAGTGCAAGATGTAAGATTGCTTAAAAGGTGAGTGTTCACGTATAATTTTGAATACATAACAAAAGATCAAATAACATTTTGCAGTTAGAAAAAACTCCAGGCCTTCGCGGCACTCGCGGCACAGTCACAGCGAAAGCTAAAACAGCGGCCTTTCAGAGCCTTCTTTCTAAACACTCTTTGGCTAACTGCTACATGTACATGGCTCAGAAAACGTGCTCAAACGTGCTGAGAAGCTACTAAGTGCGAAGCATTTAGTAATTTTTGAGCACGTTTCTGGCGCTTTTCATAGGTGATTTGCCGTATGCGCTTGTAAAGGAAGAGTACGAAGAAAATAATGGATGCCCCTTTCGGGCAGTGGGAAACGTAAGGGGAGTAGTGAGCGACTGTGCCTTCCTCGACGCGGACAGCGCAGAAGAAGGGACGAGCACCTAACAAGACGGTGTCAACGCTGCCCTCGTATGTCACGGCCGTAAAAGGGAAGTAACGACGCGTCACTGCCAGTTCCCGGATGCTGGAATGGTTCGAAAGAGACGCAGTCAGAGGAAACATTGACGGTAACTTGTACAGCAATCAATACCAGCTGACATCACTACGCTTTATAGAGAATCGCGGATAGTTCGTAATTTACGAAACTTTCACCTCACTGAAGCGTTCACGGAAGAACGTGAATGTAGGTAATTGATGCACTTTCATGGTCTAGAGAGCAACTTTGATGCACAGTACTAAATACTGTAGGTTTCGCGTTCCTTGGGAGCTATCAATAAACGTGGCTGCTTTGATTTGACAGCTAAAAGCACTTTTGCATAGGGGAGTCTGGTTCTGCTAACACACAGGTCGCGGGATCGAATCCCACCTGCAGCGGCTGCATTTTTGATGGAGGCGAAAATGCTGTAGGGCTGTGAGCTCCGATGTTAGTGCCTGTTGAAGCAGCCCAGGTAGTCGAAATTGCCGGAGCCCTCCACTATGGCGTCTCTCATAATCATACGGTGCTTTTGGGACGTGAAACCCCGCATATCATCATTGTTTTTTAACAACTCTATGTTGTTTTAGAGGATGTAATTGTAAGTTTTGCCTTTCCGGGAAGGAAAGAACAGATGGTTGCAGAAGCATGCACCTTTTAACTATACTCGGTGACAACTTTTCTTGGCAGTGAAGGAAAGCTACGAAGGCGGAACTTCTGCACATGTAGCGCTACGCGAAGTAGTCCGTTTTCGCACGCATCTCGCAACGTTGTGGAAAGTAGAGAGTTTTAGTACTGCGTACGCTGCGTACGTGACGGCGTTGCGTACGTAAGGACGCCACGTTCTGCGTAGTGCGCATGCGCAGACCGCAACGCGCACGTATCGCGTTACGTACGCAGCCGCTACGTACGCACGCATGAGATGCGTGCGGGCGTACGTATGAGCTGATCGCGCCACTCTCGAACAAGTTCGCGACAGCGCGAGACTTCGTTTTACGAAATGGCGGCATCGAAGGCAAGCACCGACCGGCTCTGTGGCTTAAAATGTGGCCATAATCTGGCTATAACACTTGGATTGGCTCACATTGGCTGTCAACAACACGTGCTTCTATTTTGATCTACCAGATGACGCAACACGCTTCACGCTCGTTACGTACGCGGTTACTACGGCGTACTAAAAGCCGATTAGTGGCGAACGACGCCACGTAACACAAGGCGCTTGCGTGATGTGTACGTAGCACCAATCCGCAGTACTAAAACTCTCTAGTGACGGGGGTACACCGTCAGCATTTTATGTAGACTCAGACGCCCCTTAGCGTTTGTGGTGCATTTGAAAAGGAAGGGATTTTTCGCGCGTTCAAAAACAAGAAGTCACAACAGATAAATTGAAAGAATTGCATATATCTTATTCGTGTGAGCAGCGTCTTGTCTCAAATAACTCCACGCTGAAAATAAAGAAGGAATGTTCACTTTTCACGTTGAAAATACGGGCGTTACTTTGGAACTACATTGACTGGCGGCAGGAGGCACGCGTATTGGCCCCGTAACTTTCCCTTCGGTGCCACTAAAAGTTGTCGCCGAGTATAGGTAGCCTGTTCTTGAGACGGCTATCTAGATAATATGATTGCGGCCACTGCGAAATTTTTTAGTCATGATAAGGAACATTTATGAAATCAAAACACTGGAATCCCCGGTATTCTATGGCACGTGACTGGGCGAAGTGCCCTGCACTGTCTGGAACACCGTTGTTTGTGTCTGTAACACAGTATTCTCTGTTGCTATCGTGAAATGTAACTTTGATACCGAAGCTTTGCAAGAGCTTAAAGAACAGACTGACATTTTCTGCGGCCTGTGTTGGGGAATTTCAATTTAAAATAAAACGTTGTGCCTGTAAATGACATTTTGCATCTCTTGCTTTACCTATGACAATAAAACTCCTTCACAGTCTGGGGATATTTGCTTCAGTTCGCATTCCCCACCGACTAAAGCGTTGCTCAAGTCGCAAGGGTTGATATAAACAATCAATACGCCCGATTGCGCAAGGTGTCTCCAACAAGGGCGAAACGTGTTAGAGATATGGCACGCCGATGCATCTGCTGCGGTGCTTACGTTCTGATTTTTTCGAATTCAAAAAAAAAGGCTCGCCAAAACTAATACAGCAGAGAGTCACCTACTATGTTACCAGGGTCTCAATTTTACGCAGGTGGTTCATTTCTCAGAGTTACGTTGCCTTTTTATCTAATATAGGTGTCACTTACATCTCACGCCTTCCTTGCCATTTTGCTCGCTTTCTCTCTTATAATTCTCCTCTATTGTGCAATGTCTACGCGCGCCTTTATTTAAGGACTTGAGTATGAGTTTAGCTTGAGTTTAGCTTATTTTATCTCGTAAAGTTGTACAGTAAGTGTATGGAACAGAGGAAAAAAGCTGTATAAAACAGCTTGACAAAGCCCCATATCCCCATGGCAACTGTGGCAACAAAACGGCAGAAGCGAAGTAAACACAGGACCGTTTAAACCAGCAATGCATATGTTTTGCATCGGAAGAAAAATGTAAACAAACATACAAATCAGAAAACGCACATGCTATAGATCGAAAGAAAGAAGTAATTAAACAAAATAAAACTACACTCTGCCTTCCCTTGTACGGCTTTTTTTAGCCGCTTGGATGCTGCTTTAGGTTTTCTCGAATGGTCGAAAATTTTTGAAGAAAACCCCCAACAACAAGGCGCCATTTTTCATTTCTCGTGTTATCTACTACGTCAAATGTTGTTCTACGCAGTTCTTCGCACTTTTTTATTATCTATACTTTGCCAACTTCGGGCGGCAGCGGTCTAGTGCAGCACGGTATTGATTGTGAATTCGCAACACGGCTTCTACGCACATTGTATAGCTTCCCGAAAGCAGGGCTCCTCTGGAGTGCTGCTGTTCATTGTGTGTTTTCGCAATGAGTCTTGTGTTTGATTCTTTACTGAAGCATCCTGCCGCTTAATGAATTAAGAATGCTGAGCAATCCTCTATTGTGTGCAAAGTAAATGAAGACGACCCCAGGATATGTATTTTGCGTGTTACCATGGAATTCGTTTACTTTGCGCAAGCATTGCGCTGTTTATAAATCAGCTTCCGTGGAGGATGCCAGCGCACTATTTTGTTCTTATGGCCCTAGCAGCGTTTGTATCGGGCCTGCAGATGCGCGCCTGCGCATCAGCTATTATGCCCCCCCCCCCCAAAAAAGAAAGCGAAAATGTGGAGAAGAAGTGCGTGGCAAAGTTTTGATTCTAGTTTCTGCCTACGACACGAGTAGTGTTCCGGGCGAAGCTCGTAGACTAATATGACGCACACGAGCTCTTGCAAGGCTATGCTCTCTCGGTGACCTGACGACCGCTTGAATATCATTACAAAGGGAAGTATCGGCACAAGTTGCGCTTTTTTTGTGCATACTTTCGAAACTGATATTGTCGCTAGGTGAAAATAACAGGACGACGGTAATAACACAGGACGACGGTGCGACCAGAAAAACGAGGTCTGTATTAACAGAACAAAAGAGCAGCCACTTCGACTTCTTCTTTCTCAGAGGAATCGTGGGTGCTGTCCACGCTCATCACTTCGTCGTCCTTTGTCTTCTTGCCCGACCTTTAGCCGTGACATTAGCCTCCCATTCAAGAAAGCATCGTCCCGATGCTTTATAATCAAAGCGGTTTGTACTCGTTGGAAACCCATGAGTTCATTCGGCGAAATAAGGCTTCATGCGTACCACGTGCACAACTTCTGGAGCATACCTTCGACGCCTTGAAGAGTGCGCAGTATCAGGAACAACCTCATAATTAATGTCACTGAGACGTCGCAGAACTTTATAGGGACCGAAGTACCGTCTTAACAGTTTTTCTGAGAGGCCACGGCGCCAAATAGGTGTCCATATCCAAACTTTCTCTCCTGGCTCGTAGGAGACTGGTCGGTGACGAAGGTTGTACCGTCTTGAATCGTAGTCCTGCTGGCGACTAATACGTAGGCGTGCAAGTTGTCTGGCTTCTTCGGCCAGCTGAGTGATATAATCAGCATCCGTTTCAGCGTCTTCGCACTCGTGCGACAGCATAGCATCCAGCATAGTGGTGACTTCACGACCATGAAGAAGGCGGAATGGCGTTGTTCTTGTTGTTTCTTGGTAAGCTGTGTTATAGGCGAACGTGACATACGGCAAGATCTCATCCGTTTTTATGCTCCACATCGACGTACATGCAGAGCATATCCGCTAGTGTCTTGTTGAGACGTTCCGTAAGACCATTCGCTTGCGGATGATACGCCGTTGTTCGCCGGTGGGATGTGCCACTAAGTCTTAAAACTGTCTGTAATAGTTCGGCTGCGAATGCAGTTCCCCTGTCAGTTATTACCACTGATGGAGCACCATGCCTCAGCACCACATTCTCTACGAAAAATCGGGCTGCTTCACTTGCCGTGCCCCTCTCCAAAGCCTTGGTTTCGGCGTAACGAATGAGGTAGTCGGTGGCTACTATAATCCATCTGCGACCTGCTGATGAGGTTGGAAATGGGCCCAAAAGATCCATTCCGACTTGAGCGAATGGAGTAACAGGCACGTCAATAGGATGGAGGAGGCCTGCTGGTTTGACGGGTGGAACTTTTCTGCGCTGGCAATCAAGGCACGTCCGAACATAGTGTTGAACGGTTGCCGTCAGTCGTGGCCAGTAGTATTTCTGCCTCACTCTGCACAACGTACGCGTGTAACCAAGGTGGCCGGATGTTGGTTCATCGTGGCATGCCTGTAATACTTCGCTCCTTAGAGATGTTGGGACGACGAGTAAGTAGTCGTTTCCGTGTGGCGTGAAGTTCATCTTATACAGGACGTCGTTGCGCAAGCAAAATGACGAAAGCCCTCTCGCAAACAGTCTAGGTACAGCTGAAGTGCCACCCTCTAAAAACGTATTATGGGTTCTAGTTCGGGGTCGTCTCGTTGCAGCTGTGCGACAGTTGCCGTGTTTACAACTCCGACAAAGGCTGTATCGTCATCTTCTGCCGTCGCAGGTTCGTATGGTGCACGAGAAAGGCAATCAGCGTCTGAATGTCGCTTCCCCGATCTGTAGACCACCGTCATGTCAAATTCTTGAAGCTTCAGGCTCCAGCGCGCCAACCGTCCTAAAGGGTCTCTTAAATTCGTCATCCAGCAGAGGGAGTGATGGTCGCTGACAACATTAAAAGGACGACCATACAGGTATGGGCGGAATTTTATAACCGCCCACACCACCGCAAGGCACTCTTTTTCCGTAGTGGAATAATTTTCTTCCGCACGTGAAAGAGTTCTGCTCGCGTAAGCAATTACTCGTTCGGCGCCATCCTGCCACTGCACGAGTACAGCTCCTAAGCCGACATTGCTAGCGTCGGTGTGCACTGTTGTCGGTGCGTCATCATCAAAGTGTGCGAGGACTGGTGGCTTCTGAAGGCGTTGGCGCAGCTCGTCGAATGATTTTTGCTGCTCTTCATTCCATACGAATGCGACGTCTTCTCTGGTAAGGCGAATCAACGGCGAGGCAATGCGCGAGAAGTTCTCAATGAAGCGTCGGTAGTAAGCACACAGTCCTAAAAACCGTCTGACGGCCTTTTTGTCAGTTGGCGCTGGAAAATTCGTAACGGCAGCTATTTTTTCAGGGTCAGGCCGCACACCTTCACTACTGACAAGATGCCCCAGGAACAGAAGCTCTTCGAAGCCGAAATGGCATTTTTCCGGCTTAAGTGTTAGTCCGGCGGAACGGATAGCTTGAAATACTGAGTGCAGTCGCCTGACGTGTTCGTCGAATGTGGCAGAAAATACGATGACGTCATCTAAATACACTAAGCACGTCTGCCACTTGAGGCCTGATAGTACGGTGTCCATTAGCCGCTGAAAAGTTGCCGGTGCTGAGCACAAGCCAAATGGAAGTACCTTAAATTCAAAAAGGCCATCAGGTGTCACGAAAGCTGTTTTCTCCCGGTCTCTTTCATCGACTTCTATCTGCCAATACCCACTCCTTAGATCCATCGACGAGAAATAACGCGCGTGCCGTAGTCGATCGAGTGAATCGTCGATACGTGTAAGTGGGTAGACGTCTTTTTTTGTCACCTGATTCAGCTTGCGGTAATCCACGCAGAAACGTAAGGTGCCGTGTTTTCTCTTCACTAATACAACCGGCGAAGCCCAAGGGCTTTTCGACGGCTGAATAACGTCGTCTTCAAGCATCTGTCGCACCTGCTTTTCGATGGCTTCACGTTCTCGCGGAGCTACCCGGTACGGGTTTTGCCTGATGGGTCTGGTCATGTCGTCCGTTATAATTCGATGTTTCGTCAGCGGCGTTTGACGGACCCTGGAAATCGAATAGAAACAATCTTCAAACTTGTTAATAAGCTGCATGATACTTTTCTTCTGCGCCGGTAGCAAACTCGGGCCAATATCAACAGATAGAGGTGCAGGGGTGATATCAGTTGAATTATCTTTTTCAAGAGTTAGGCAGTCTGTCATCTCGGCGAGCTCTTCCACGTACGCGACTGCCATGCCCCTCGTTAGATGTCGGCGTTCAGAGCTGAAGTTCGTAATAAGGACGTGCGTGTGTCCGCATTTTATGCTTACGACGCCTCTTGCGATAGATAAACCATGGCTGAATAGCAGTGTTGGAATTTGCTCGGCGATGTTTTCAGAATCGCTCGACGTGTCACATGTCACAGCCACGAGTGCACTCGACCGCGGTGGGATGGTCACGTCGTCTTCGAAGACACGCAAAGGCTGACGTCGCTGGTCTGTACAGGGCACATCCGAAACTTGATCTGGGGCCGTCCAAAACGTAACCGATCTCTCAGGAATGTTGATAATGGCACCGTATTCACGCAAGAAGTCCATGCCCAAGATCAGGTCTTTCCAGCACTCCGGTAAAATTACGAAAGTAGCGACGAAATCTGAACTGCCGATAAAAATTCGAGCTGTACATTTGCCTGTCGGCGTCACCAATTGACCCCCTGCGGTTCTAATGTTTGGTCCCGTCCATATTGTTCTTACTTTCTTTAGGCAGTCGGCGAGTTTACGGCTGATAATAGAGAAGTCCGCACCAGTATCTACCAGTGCTGTTATTGGGCGTCCGTCTATACAAATGTCTAGATTGGCGCTTACGATTTCCGTTGATGTCGGCGACGTCGTATCGTCCTTGGTATCGTGCGTCGTACGATCCGTGGTATCATTCGTCATATCACGTCGTAGAGAAGATGTTGGAGGTGTGTTAGCATCTCGACGGGCGGCAACCTTCCCCCCAAAGGTCGCAGCTGTTAGTTTCCCCGACGAGGGCTAGGAGATCTGCCCCGGACCACCTCGGAGTACCTGCGCTGCGGCGGCGAGTTCGGTGCAGGTGAAGGAGAGCGGGGTCGGCGATACGGCACTTCGGGTTACTGTGCTTGCGGGCCTGCACTGCTGTCACGGCGGTTATCGAAATGGGCACGAGGGGAGGTTTGTAGAAAGTTATGATGTCTACGGTCACGGTACGGGCAATGGCGGAAAATATGGCCGGCTTCTCCGCAATGAAAGCAAAGTGGTCGACGGTCGACGGTGCGCCACAAGTCCGTCTTACGGATGAATGGTTGACTGGTGGGCATACCTTGCGACCAAGATGCAGATGTCGGCGGAGTGTACATTGGCGCCGTTTGCATAGGCACGTTGGACTGTGGATACGGCTGCGGCGGATTGGGAGCTGGGGCCCACGGCTCGTTGCAAGGCCCTTGGCTCACGTCACGATAAGCCAGTGGTGACGAGTTGTAGGACACTGGAGTGTGTCGACGGACAGCTGATGCGTAGCTCACAGACCGCTGGTCTGAGGGCGATTCGGGCAACGAAAATGCCTGGCGGAGTTCTTGCCGCACAACTTCTGCAACGCAAGCCATGGTATTTTCTTGCGGAGTCACAAGGAAGTTTCGGATCTCCTCCCGAACGACCTCACGAATGAGTTCGCGCAGAGAACACTCACTACCGGCACTCAAAGCAGAGAGACTGGGAGATGTTGTTGCTGCAGTGCTCGCTCGATTGTTGTAGCCTCTTTGACAAATTCGGCTACGCTTGTTGGTGGGTTGCGTAGGAGACCGGCAAACAGCTCTTCCTTGACGCCTCTCATCAAATGTCGTAGTTTTTTACCTTCAAGCATCTCGGGGTCGGCCCGCTGAAATAGGCGGGTCATGTCTTTCGCAAACATGGCGACGCTCTCGTTTGGTTTCTGTATGCGTGCCTCGATGAGCTGCAAAACAGAATCACAGCGGTCGGTGTTTGCGAATGTCCCGAGAATTCGCTGCCGAAATTCTTCCCACGAAGACAGCGTTGACTCGCGGTTCTCGAACCACGTACGAGCGCTGTCTGCCAAAGCAAAGTAGACGCGCGATAGCTTTTGTTCAGTTGGCCAGCGGTTGGCTTTGGCGACTCGCTCATACTGGGCTAACCAGTCCTCGACGTCTTCATAAACCTCACCGTGGAAGGTCTCAGGAATTAGAGGCTGACCAACAGTAAGCTGTGAAGGCCCTCCGGTAGCCATTTCTCCCGGTACGGTGTGTTGCTGGACAAGTTCGAGCGGGATCACCTCGGGACTAAGGCCTCGCTGTCGGCGACTGTAGCGGTGGACAGGAGTATCCACTGCAGGAACAGATTGCGGTGGTGGACTCGATGTGCTAGGGCGCGGAGGTGTCCCAAGCATCAGTTGGGGAAGTCCAGCACCTCCACCAATGTCGCTAGGTGAAAACAACAGGACGACGGTAATAACACAGGACGACGGTGCGACCAGAAAAACGAGGTCTGTATTAACAGAACAAAAGAGCAGCCACTTCGACTTCTTCTTTCTCAGAGGAATCGTGGGTGCTGTCCACGCTCATCACTTCGTCGTCCTTTGTCTTCTTGCCCGGCCTTTAGCCGTGACAATATTATCGTTTCTATTATGTGCAATTAGATCGTAAGCGCGACGGGAATTGTAGTGTAGCGCATAAAAGTCGGGCGAACATTGGCGATCTCAATGGAATGCATGATCGCGTTTCTAAACGAGTGCTTCACCTATCGATCAAATTTTTATCATAACGCTCACTGCTACCGTTGTGCTGCAAGTGCTCTTTTGCGGAGCACATCATGGCTTTGTCACGTTCAAGCAAATGAGTTACTGTTACTATTTTTCGGAACAAGTTCGCGCAGTAATAAGCTGAGTCATAACAGATATTGTTTCTACATTATTCACCTTCACAACCCCGAGACATTAAGAACGATATCATGGAAGCTGGCAATAAACAAGCGCCTAAAGTGAAGAACGCGTACACAGAGCCCTATTTTGGCGTAGTCTATGTGCAATGGCCAGGAAATCGCCATCGTATGGTTTCAAAACAGCAGGCGGGTTTCGAATCAACTATCGATTACGTTGATCTGAGGTAGTCCAAGTCGGCGATTACATTGGGTTTCAGCTTCTGCCACATTCAAACGGCAGTAATATTCAGTAATTAAAAAAATGCTTATCCTACATCACACTCCCAAGTCCTCCTTTATTGAAAAAATATGGTGCGTGAACTTTCTGGCGAACACATACCTTGCAGGTGTTGCTTTTCTTTTAGAGGGTTGGCTACTTTCCTACGTACGTAATCTGAGTTTGCCTTCACGTTAGTTTTGAACACCATGCCGATTTATTTCTGGCATGAACTACATTACCCACCACTGATACCCGCCACCATTATGAGCGCACTTCTCTCACCTGCCAATGGGCTGATCGGCAAAAAAAAATAATTGTCTTACACTGTTTTACGAAACTCCCGTAAGGACGGTTCGTGATACCTCATTCGTTTGTGTGTGTACAAAATAAAGTTTTTTTTCTATGATACACGAACTCTCGGTAAACGTCGGTCAAACAATTGATATCGCCGCCTCTTTTGCGGACATCAATTTTTTTATTTCTCAGTTTTTAGTGGCAATAACCTGGCGATATCCGCGGACCAGTGTGTTCATAGAGTTCGTCACAGAAAAAATCTTTGCGTCATGAAAGACTTCCACTTACCTCTAGGAGTTTCGCGCATTTATTTATTCGTAGGCGTTGTAAAGCGTGTTACCGATTGAAAGCTGAACTAAAGCAGATACATTTTACTGTATTTTTCAAAAATATCATTTATTTTTTTAAGGAACCTAAACACCTCAAACTTGTTCAGCCCGGATATGAAAATCACTGAGGAAATGATGGTTCGTCGACCCATGTATTTCCTGTCGCAAAGCCCTTCAACAATATCGCTAGCAGTACCTGCTGTCGCGACTGGAAATAAGCGGTATGCATTGTTAACATTTTCTTTTCTTATCGTCAAGCTAAAATTATCTTCAAGAAAACCGACCCTAAAGCCATTCAATGTGTACAATAGCTAAAATTTTAGCCGCACTGCGCAGCTGCCTCGGAAATTGTGCAGCTAGCTTGCTCATGTGCTCGTCTGACACAAATTCGATGTAGATTCCTTGTCTTACTTCTTAAACGTGTTGTAATGAATATTATGAACCAGCGTTCCGCGATTGCACCTGGCTTTTACAATACTGTGTAGTGTAAACGAAACCTTGAAGACGAGCTTACATTGACGCTCTCAGAAAGGCTGGTGCATCCGGCAAACTACTGGTTTCATGATGCATGAGTTCTGCGTATCTTCGGGGGGAAGGAATCAAGCCAACGCCGAAGCTTACTTCTTCCGTCTCGTGAATAATCATACGTGTCCTTACACGCGGCTTTCGCAGAGCCTTGTGGGTTCCTGCAGGAAATTGGGAACGGCTCGTCTCATCGTTCCCCGAGGCGAGTAATGGTCACGCTTCCTGGCGTGTGGTCTGTGCAGGAAGGAAGTAGCCGAAGACATACCGCGAAACATTGCGATAGTGTCTGTTCAACCAGGTGCCTGCAGTCACTTATGAAGCTAAGATGAAATAGAAATACAAAGTGTGTAGCTAAAAGCTGGTTCACAGCGCCAAGAGCTATGCAAGAAATGCGAAAAGCTGCAGAGGTACTAAGCGCCTTTTAAAAACGATGTGAAAGAAATATGCTAAAGAAATACAATATATACTGAGGGTCTGTGAAAAAACTACGCTGTCACATGGCTGTGTCCCGGAAGGGAAGAGGCAATTGTGTTTCTTACAGGTGCTGATATTTTTAGTTGCTTCCCAATCATGTCTTCTCGCGTTCTCAATTGAAAGGATTCAGGAATATGATGCGCCTACGTATTAGCTTCTTCCGCACACCTAAAATGCAAATTCCCTTTCCATGATGCTACGCAATATTGCTTTATGGGTTTCTAAGGTTGCACCGCTTGCCTCTTACATTAGGTGATTTGTATCGATAACGTTTTACGCATACCATGATGGCGAAGAACGAATACCTAAAGCAGTCCTTTATTTCCGAACATGTCATCCATCTGCGTACAAAGTCTTCAGTGTATGCTACGTTGTCTCATGCCCAGTGGAAGAAACATATCTTGAATTTGTGAACAAGAATTGGTATTTTCAAACGGCTGTGTTCGAAAAACAGTGGCTCATCCCAGTCTTTCTTGGCTAGCGTCGACGTAGCGAATACTTGTCCCTGAGGAATTAAAATGCAGTGGAAAAGAAGAATACGTTTGTCTAATCGATCGGGAGAAACTTTTCCCGTTTCCCTATTGGGAGCGAAGTATCTCGTAAGAAAGGGAATGACTAATGCGACGTTGTTCCGGATTGGACACCAAGTCGTATCGAGGACAATTCGATTTCTACAGCACTGGCGCATTAATAAAATGTGCGCCGGATGCGGGAAACGCGGAAAGCTTAGAAAACGTAAGTAAAAGCAAAATGAATTTGCAAAGATTTGTGGTTGCCAGTAGGTTGCATTTGAACCCTGGATCCCTAGAGCCTGCCGGAGCAGGTTTATGTTACTGTTCTTGCAGATTGTTGTGAACTATTTTTTTTTGTAGGACACATTCCTCGAAGTTTTCTTTGTCTTCCTTATTGAAATGGAGGGCCCATAGTTGGCAGTATAATTCTTCGTGTCAACATGATACAGCAATAGTCCATAATTTTTATTGTTCTTCAATATTACGCGTGTGAGTGTTAGCTAGTGCTACTTACGTTACCAATATATCTCTCTCGCTATGACTTGTTGCAATGTCTGAGCGAAGGACAACATTGCCAATGCTGACATATCGCTTTACTCACACAGGAGGTGAAAAGTGTACAGTCGCACGCAAGATGACTTAGAAGCAACATGGGAGCACGTGTTGTCACAAGTTCAGAGATTTGGCATGGCTTCCATTTGGTTCAATATCAACAATTAAATTATGTAATCTTATTTCGGATCAACGCCAAGTGAGTGCACTACATTTATTTGTGAGAATAAGCAGTAATAGAAGCTGCGGGTGACCTTGGATCTTGTGAAGCCACGGGTCGTGTCGTGTTGCAAGTCGTAATGAGCGCGACTGTAATACCAGGAGTTCTGGGCAATGGGGACACTTGCATTTGATTTAGACACTGTTTTCGTGCAGTGTTCAACTTTAAGACGATGCAGCGAGCGATGGAAAGAAAACTATATTTCTAACCTTAAGAGACAGGAAGAGAGCGTTGCGGTTCAGGGTCAGGAATCCAGTCAAGCTGCTTTTTAGCAGCTTTCAATTCCTGTCCCTGCATCTTTTTCACTTTTTAATCTGATTCACATTTTGTTTTGTGTTGACCATTGCCATTGTATGAAAACATTGAATCACTGTACTTTAACATGATTGCTGAAAAAGATTGCTAAATTAACTGAAACTGAAACTGAAACGGGCGCTAAAGATATCATAGTTCAAATAAAGAAGAAGAAATTGGCATGGATCAGGCACGTATCACGTAGGCAGGTTAACCGCTGGTCATTAAGGGTAACTGGCTGAATTTCAAGACGCATGAGGTAGAAAATTAGATTGGCAGATGAGGTTAAGGAGTTCGCCAGTGTAAAGTGGCATGCGGGAAGCACAGGACCGGGTTCATAGGCAGCACATGGGAGAGGCCTTTGTCCTGCAGTGGGCGTAGTCTAGCTGATAATGATGATGATGATGATGATGATGATGATGATGATGATGATGATGATGATGTGGATGAGGAGGAAGATGAGATCGTACCCTCAGTAGTAGTAGTAGTAGTAGTAGTAGTAGTAGTAGTAGTAGTAGTAGTAGTAGTAGTAGTAGTAGTAGCAGTAGCAGTGGTATACTAGTAGTCACTTCTAGTTAGTTTCCAGAATTGCTCACTAGAAGGCGTTGTGTATATATGTCCTTGAAAATAATATCACTAGAGAACCCTATAGTGGTTTTGTATGGTTGACAATTTCGTATAATTGACAGACGGATGGACGGACGGACGGACGAACGGATGAATGGAGGGATAAATAGATGGATGGATGGATGGATGGATGGATGGATGGATGGATGGATGGATGGATGGATGGATGGACGGATGGACGGACGGACGGATGGATGGACGGACGGACGGATGGACGGACGGACGAACGAACGAACGAACGAACGAAGGAATGGACAGACGGGCGGACGGAAACAGACAGACAGACAGACAGACAGACAGACAGACAGACAGACAGACAGACAGACAGACAGACAGACAGACAGACAGACAGACAGACAGACGCTTCGCCCCACTTATCATCATTAACTCCGTAGATATGCTGTGAATTTGTTTTTAGTGTCTCTTAAAGTAATCTTGACTCATGTGTATTAAAAAAAAACCCTTTCAGAGAAACAATTCTTTTGTGGAGTTTGAAAGAGCCTACTCTCCCGTTTCATTTGGCGTTGTGTATAAGGGAGGTCGTGATGGCGTCGCTGGTGCTGTCGACATGTAAAAGAGCGCATATTGGCTACTTTTTATTCGTCAAAATAGTGCACTGGCGCAAACGGGAGTTCCTCTCGCTCTTTGTTTTTACAAGAAAACGTGTGTCATCATGTAGTATTTTTTAATGGCTGTGGGCAAAATCATGCGGCTGTGAATGATTGCACAAAACACTGTGAAAACACTGCGCAAAACACAGCAAAAAAGAATGCACACATTTATTCACCTGTATGATATACGGGATTTGACGTCCCAAAACCACCATTTGACTATGAAATACGCCGTAGTAGAGGGCTCCGGAACCTTCGACAACCCGGGCACCTAAATCTGAGCACACGGGCCTACAGCATTTTCGCACTTTTATTCACTAAAGAGTTGTCGCCATATATGCTACCTATTCTTGTATGGCAAAAAAGAGCTAACGTGATACAGCAGGGTAAAATAATCAAAACAAAGCATCGAGATTTGCTATCCTCTAATAAAACATTTTAGACCGAGGAATGTTACTTGAATTGCGAGCGGGTAATCTTGCGGGTAGAAATGATGCACCGACGCTTCAGAGTCTAAGAGTGTTTGAAGAAGACAAACTATAAAAAGTAGAGCGAAGCAGCTCGCCGCATCAATCTATCTCGTAATCTTAAAATTGCATTCGGCAGAAAAGGAACGAACTTTCCGAGCTGGGCAGTTTACCGCGAGATAGTTATCGAGTTGTCCCGCACACCTACAAGAAGCCAAAAAAGCCAAAGAAACCACAGCCGCCTTCCTTTGGGCTATTTTGTGAGCTTCGAGAGTTCGCACAATGGTTCCTAGAGAAAAAAACAATAAAGTAACCCAAGAACAGGTTAGAATATTTAAAAAAAATTGCCGCATTGCTTCTGAATTGCTGTCCTTTTGTTTGTATGGTATACAGAAGGCCTTCGAGATGAGAAGTCTCGAAATAACAAATATTGTTTCATACGATTGGTATTGTATGAAACGTGACTGAAATCGTGGTTTGATACAATTTCAATCAACGCTGTGCAAAGAGAGGAAAACGCGTTGCTTGTATAGGAGCTCGCGTATGTTCAGGCGTCGTTTGTAATCTTGTTGACTCCGTGTTTCTTCACGTTGCAGCAGTTTCTCATTGAGATAATATTATATACCACATGATCGCTTCTCGAATTCAGCATAGGATGTGAATGCGCCATGCTCGGGCTTTTTCTCTAGGCTGCTTTAGAGCGAGAAAGCAGGCATGGCATTCGTAGTAGCAAGCCTAAAAGATATCGTAAAAGGTGTGTTGTTGTTGTTGTTGTTGTTGTTGTTGCTGTTGTTGTTGTTGTTTAGTGCGAAACACTTTAGTGGGTTGCGCTATTACAGGCTATGATCGTATGCTGTCGTCATCACTTGCTGTAACGCAGGCGAAAGCACATATGTCATAGCCATTTGAGCACACGCTCCTACCAAATACAAGTTTATCAAGCGCGTTGTAAAGTGACTGCTTATGTAAAGAGCCTACTGTCGGTACTCATACATTTGTTGCATTTCACATGCAACAAAGCACTTAAAAGTTTAGGTTATTTACATCGTACTCAGGAAACCGAGCTGCTTACTTATTCTTACTCTTATTCGCCCCATTCTCGATTATGGTAGTGTGGTTTGAAACCACCATTAGAAATGTGACATCAACAAACAATAATCTGTTCAAAGAAGAGCTGTCTGCTTTATATGCAAGAGATACGACAGTCGTTTTTTTTTTTAGGGGCGAAGCTCCCCAAAGCAGCACCCGTTCGTCCTTCGTAGTACGTAACATGTCTTACGCTTCGACCTCCAAGGAGGTGCCGGTGGGAGATTTCTCCTGTGCGTTGTTGAACAATAAAAAAATCGCAGCGTTCGCGTTAACTAAAAGCCAAATTTTTCTGTCTCTCATTCCCCATTAGCAGCCATTGGCATGTACATTGAGCAGTATCTGACAAGAAAAGGTTGCTACGTTATACTTGCTGGACGTAACCTCCTTTGTTTCAGAAAGGTTTAGCGAGCGTTGGGCCGCAGTGCCATGAATACAGTGAACTAGTATATACCATGAACTCGAGGTGGTTAAAGGTGGGAAGTAGACACGAAGCGCCAGCCGTAAGAAAGTGTGCGTGTGTCACCTCTCGTTTAGTCCTTGGAATGTCTGCTGGATGGCGGTGCTTCTATATGCGAAATATATAATGAAAAGATGCGAGATTGTTGTACTTGGAGTGTTGACTAGGTGAACGAATGGACACACAGACAGATGCATGGACGGACGCACGGATGGCTGCACGAACGGATGGACGCATGGGCGGATGCAGGGTGGATGCATGGACGAGCGCATGGACGGACGCATGGACGGACGCATGGACGGACGCATGGATGGACGTGCGGACGCACGTACAGACGCACGCACGGACGGGCGGATAGACGCATGGGTGGACGCATGGATAGACGCACGGACGGACGGAAGCAAGAACGAATACACGGACGGATGCTTCGCCCCACTCTCCATCATCCACCCCGTGGATATGCTGCCATTTTTTTTTCAACAAATTTTCTTTCACAACTAGGTCTCACTAGACTTGCGAAACGTTGCCATGTTGAATGCCTAAATTTTTTGCACAACTTAATCAATTCTTCTCGCTTAAGCACTCTAGAATAATATCTCGAATTTTCCAGACCTTTTTCTACGAGGAGTGACCATGCTCTCAGAATCGCACCTTTTTCACCCACACTGACATGTTCAAATACAGCTTCTTTCCTTCAACTATAGAAGCCTCGAATATGCTGCCCGGAAGTGTTTGTTCGCCATTACTTCAAGAACTTTTGGAAGCTTACTCATGAATGTTGATTTGTTCCTGTTGTTTTTGTTTCTTTCCGACTCCTGCAATAGCCTCATTGAGGCTGCAGAATGTAAAAATAAATGAATGGATAAATAAGCAAATAAAATATGTTGAATCGTTTGAACACTGGCACAGGGGTCACATGTTGCCGTGCCTGCCATCTCTAGGCGAAACGCGTACGCCAGCGTAAATGTGACAGCCAACCGTAACGCGTAGCGTCACATAAGCGAAGTTCTGGAGGAATTCGAGGACTGAGGGTTGGACGCAAGGAATACAGCCAATACAGCCGTGTGTGCTAGAAGTGCGGCTCGCTCCAACGCGACACGGTGTATTGTCGAGCACGCACGCGGAGATTTTGTGCAGCGTCAGTCCTCGAGAGTGGTATTAATATCTGATTGTTTTTTGGATGGGCTGAATGGGCAGCTTGATCGGCTCGTTCATTGTCGATAATCCCGCAGTGACTTGGGAGCCATTGAAAAGTTATTTCACGTCCTTTTTTCAAGTAAGCGGTGGGCCTATTCTGCAATATCAAATACCAGCTTATCATGCGGGCCATGGCGTAGCAGTGACAGGAAAAATTGCAGTACCTCCTTTTTGTCATTAAGGATTGTTATGAGCAGCCGGACACATCTTGCCAAGTGGCTGCTCCTCAGCTCGATAAGTGTCATGCGAGTCTTTCGCGACAGGCATCAACGCTTCAAGAGCCTCGTCTCGCATATTGTCCTAGCTCCTTTCTTGGCCTACAAAGGTGTAACGTGGGGTCTGGCATGACTTTTCTTAGCCCTCGTAGAAAAGCCATACAAAAAGCATGAAGACAGTTTAGTTTAGCAACATTGTGAGTGACTTCGTTATCCTACACGAAGTGATACCTTAACTCAACAACTTAGGCAAAAATCTCAGCAGTTTCAAGTTGGGATGCAGCAATTACATTTTCACCAAAAATCTCTTATTTCGGTCATTTGAATAAGCATCATGTCCCTTTGACACACTCGTGGCTACATTTAGGTACATTTATTGAGCTTGGCTCAGTTTGGCTACTTTTTGCCTCAGTTTCTCAACTTCCTGGCTATTTTTATCTTCTCGGCCTCACGACCCTGGTAGCCATTACTGCGTAAATTGTCCTTGCGTATCTTGTGAATAGTTTTTTTTTTTTCAAAAGCAATACAAACTTGAAATAATTTAGTACCGACCATCACAACGCCTATAAATGACTGTTATTAAAAACATTTATCACCCTCAGTGCTTGTTAGGGCAGTGTCTCTTGAGTTCTGCTTATTGTTTATTCTATTTGGCATTAAAGCTTGATAAACAAGGTAAAATTAGCGCGTAAAAGGAAATAAAGTGCTGTCTTGATTTCCTTCTGTCATCGTAAGAGTCTTGCATAACTGGTTTATGTCGGTTTTTTTTTTATCAGCCCCATACTGATATGCTTTTCGTGAGTATTGACATGGCTAAGACGAAGCAAAGTTTTCATTTTTAATCTGTTTTCTTGCGTGGAAACTGTGGGCATCTTTTCGTTGAATGTTTTATAATTTTCGCAGAACAGAGCAGAAAATATTTCATGGCCGTTTAATGAAACGTTCAGTCTTGGTAAGTATAGCCGCATCGGGAGAAACGCATTTTGGGGAAGAAACGGGCTGGCCTTGCGATCTAGCAAATTTTAGTTTTCTTAAAGTTGGACAGCGCTGCTTTGAAACCAGCATTAAGGAATGGGAAGACGTTAATTAGCTAAGTATGCTCTGGGATGGAAACCGTCGCGGAGTAGAAAAAGCGCTGGAAGAGGCTCAGCAAGCTTTTGGATTGATGTAAGATGGTCCAGCTGCGGGGTAAGCATAAATAATTCCTCGTGAGTTGGGAACGTTTTTAGCCGAGATTCTGTGCACATCATTGTGAGGAATAAAACAATAAGTTCGTTTTCAAGTCATTCAAGGCACTTATTGTCAGGTAAAAAACTATCGCCCAATATGCCAACACTTCTAGTGAAAATATCCCATATGTCGTGCAGTATATATCCTGTATGTATGTCAATTATTGAGTAGTTTTGTACGCACCTTGTTTCAAAAAATGGGCCCCAAAATGCCTAAAATTAAGGAAAATGAGATAATGGCACGCTGCCTTCATAATCACTTTTTCTGTGTAGGCAGACATATTGAGAGGAGTCGAGGCATAACTTGCAGCTAATTAACAAAATCAGAATAGTTGCACTCATCGGAGCTTTGGTTTCGTCGCTGAAGATAATCGATCTTCATTGTTCCGCAATAATTACCGGAGGCAGATTTTCCAAACTCTGAAGTCAGTAATGGCTTCGTCACGTGAAAAACAATTCTCCTGTTTCACTTGACCACCTGTTTCCGCTAATTAGAAAGTTAACTAATTTATTTTTCTCCATTGTTCACGTGAGTGCGTAGTCTTCTTAAGATGTCTCCCGTTTCAGAAAAAGGCATTTATGAAGGCAGCTACTAAACAGCTATAGCATTTGTCATATTGTTGATGATTTTCAGAAAAAAATTCTTGAATTACGTTTGGGGACATCTTATATGTGAATTGCCCCGTGGATAAGAGATATGAGCAACTCGCTCGCTCAATCACTCACTCACTCACTCTTCGGATTTAACCCCCTCTCTCTCTCGTGCAAAAAGCAACTTAAAGTGATGTGAAAATACATGCGTTAGTTGGCTTACTGAATTGACACTAGATGGTTATTCTGATCAATGTACCTTGGTTAGGAAGAACATGTATTTTGAGAAAGAGAGAAACAGACTAACTAACTAATAAAAGAAAGAAAGAAAGCTCACTACGAAAAGAAGTGAGAAAGACTATGAAAAAGAACATGCCAGATTGATACACAGTAGCTATTCAGTAAATAAGCTTACCAGTCTATAAGAAAGTTAACTTGTGTTGTTGATACACGAAAAAGCAGGGGCTTGCACTTATAACCCGCTTTTTTCTTGCCTTTTGCATCACAAACAAGGCAGTAGTGTTTATGAAAATAATTAAGATACATTAACAGACAATCAAAAATAGGATGCAGTAAATCGCAATAAAAGAAACCACTCATCTGCCTATACAGAATTTCCAGCATTGATACCACGATAAGTGTGACAATATAGCTTTTGTTTCGCAATGAACACGTTGTGTAAGTACAAAGTGCTGTGAAAGGATAACAAAAGAGAAATGTTGCTGCTTGACTAATCATTGTTTTGAGCAAAATCAAGGTGGTATTTTGAAAATGGCAACACTGCAAACCTGAACGCCTAAGCGGTTAAACTGCTGTAACTGAAGTGTACCATTAATTATTATAGAAGAGGGGAGTGTTCTCCAGCTGTGCTTTATGCTTCTTCTTTTTTGTAGAATGATACAAAATTTCCTTCAGTGAATCTACGAAAAAATAACGTTGACTCTGCATAATTCATAACTTTAGGCAAACTCTGCTTCAATTAGGTATACAAAAAGTCTGCCTAAATTGAACGCCGAATGAGGACTATGTCCAGTGTGATTCTAGTGCTTTTCAAACCAGATATTTAACATCGAAACTCGCGCACGTAACCTTTTACTTGGAAGTTTTATCTCAGAATGTTTATGAAGTGTAATGCCATCCATCAAATTTATAGCACAATATTTCAACAGCAATAGTATACTTCCATCATAAATTCCCCACCAACAAATTGTTCGTTGCTGACCTTGCCCAAATAATATTCAAACATTTGCATTGCCTATTTCGACCATATCTCATGAAATATTTCTTGAAAACTTCCTTTTTAACAGTGTTTGACGCTTCAGTATTGTTAGTAGTAATATAAATGAATAAATTATGATGCTTTGCGTGCCGAAGCCCGACATTAATAAAAAAAGGCTTTTTTTGGGTCTGATTTTGGCCACTTTGTGCTTGCTTTTAAACATGCACTTACGGACATACACAACAAGGTAGTATCAATGATTCGAATCCATCAAAATGCAACCGCTGCGGCCAGGATGGGTTTATCGCACTCGAGTTTAGGGACGCGTGGCCATATCCACGCTGCAGTGGCGGATATTCTTGGCTGAGACTGTGTATCGCTAAAGCAAAGAACAAAAGAACGTTTTACATTATATGATCGAGGTAAACAGCGCAATGGCTTGCATAAGTATGCTCACAACATATTCTTTCTTAAGCATCATTACTCAGGCGTCGTATCTTTCACAGTGCAGGCGCACGAAAACCAACGAGCATGGGTGACTATCTGTCGTGTTGTAGATATTCTTGTATACGGTGAATAAGTTGTTCATGAGGATTTTCTTGTATACTTTCTGGGAAACAAATGTAAAACCCAAACCAAAAGTTGTATAATAAAAATCGTAGCAGGCAAACGCGATCTTGGTGGGAGTGCGTGTTGATTTCCTTGTATGCTTTTAATGATGAATGCAGGCTGGTTGCGGCAGAAAAAAAAAAGGGGGAGGGTAACAGAGGGACAAACAGGAAAATGTGATATATGTAAAAAAAAGATGAATTTGCATGGTCTTAATGTGTCTTCTAAATTCTCCTTTAACAATTTTTCTAGCGTTTATTTTTTTTGGCTTGCATAATTACTTTTATTTATTCAACTCGATTGCTTTTACCATTATCAATCCCAAAAGCTTTAAGTTATCGCCCGTCAAAACGTCCACGTCTTGGTGAGCGAGTTTGACTACGCGAACTTATTTGCATATACGAATTTTCATTATTACATCCAGTTTATTTCATGCGTATTTAAAACACCTTTGTTATGGTACCAACTTATCAATTAAAATTAGATGATTTTAACGCTGTCTATGCCACAGCTAAGATGGGCCTGTCAGATTATTTAACCAATAGTTATTTCAGGAATATTGAACATGCCCACAGATGTTGTTTGTTCAAGAAAGGAACATTCGGTGACTTACAAGTTCTGCGATCACAGAAGAACAACAATTTCATCCCACAACAGCAAGGTAGACGTGTTTGCCATGTCACAAATGTCGTTTTCCTGCTAGTCACGTTCACAGAAAAAGCGTGTCCCACCTCAGGGAACACGGCATACATAAAACGCACTTAAGACGTATGCGATGCGAGAATTCTTCGCTTGCCCGCTTTTTCCCACAGCACATTCCATTGGGTGGGTGCGTTAGCGAAGCATACCGGAGGCACATTCCCAACAGCGAACATGCTGCGGACGTTCTCGTCTAAAATGAGAACGTTTTGTCACGTCAGTATTGAAATTTAGATCACGTCGGTTGTCGCCGAAAGCGTCATCCTGCAACCTTGTTTCCTCGGTGACACCAAGTGTTGCAGGCACTGCGCAACATCTAGTAGAGGCGATGTGCCGTTTCTCGAACGCACACTACAACCCTCCACGGCATTTCGCACCTAAATTGCGTTTTAAATGCATGGGACCTCGCGTTGCCCGAGGGCCTTGCTCGCAGATTTCGTCACCACGGCCGGGACCCATCTGCGCTACGACATCGCCGGTATAGCGTAAATAATTGCAAAACAAGAATGTTAAAACGAAAGCCTCAGATGCATCATACAACGTGAAACGGAACCGTCCCCGTCGGAGGCGCATACAAGGGCAAGCACGAAATCGAGTGATGACGCCACCCTGCGACGTCGTGGTGAACTCAAGTTACGAAATTTTTCGACGCCGTCATAACTACATAGTGACGTCACTGTGACTATACGACGACGTGATAACGACACTATTGTGACTTTATCTGAAGGCGTCATAACGTCACTATGCCTTTATGAGGCTGACGCCATAACGCAACACCGTCGCTTGATGAAAAGTGGGCTGATCACGGAGGCGCTGTGAAATCACGTGAAGTGCAAAAACATCCAATTTCTCTGATCTTCATATTTATTTTTTAGTGAGAGAAGTAAATTTAGCATACCCTTAGCTCTCTCTAGTTTATCTATCTATCTATCTATCTATCTATCTATCTATCTATCTATCTGCATACGTCTCGATCCTCTCGTGATCACCCCCTGATATCGAGATGAACCAAAATTGGTAGTGAAGAGTAAGATAGTTCGACGAATATGACGTGCTGGTCAAAACAGGATTAACGTCACAATCCCGTCGCGTACGTCGTCAAATATTTCCCGGGAGACAATGGCAATACCCGTGGGCGGGTATGTGGAACAAATATGCGTTTATGTGCCACAGGGGATTCACACCTACACAGGGGATTCATCTACCAAGGAACGGCGAGAACACACAAGAGTAATTTGAACGCGTGTACGTTTAGAAAAAGCCGACATTGCCTGCGTTGAGCCGACGAATGTTAAGAAACAATGTCAGGGTCCCAGCAGCAATCAAACCCCAGCATTCTAAGGGGCAACAAAGTATTCTACCACAGAGCCACGCCAGGTCTCATAATTACTTTTCAAGTACACTCTATTGTTTGTGAAACGTCAATCCTAGATGCAAATATATAAAAAATACTAATGTACTGATATGATACAGCCGGACGTCGCATTAACGTCAATTGTAGTTAGGTACCATCCGATGAAGTAGATTTATGTAGCAGTGTCCCGCGCTACCATCTTCGCAAGCACCAGCGCTTCACATCAGCTCACCGCTTCTGGTGTTGCTGATATGCATCTTGCTGTTGTCATCATTACGCACCTGTAAACAACTGGTTATATAAAATACATTCGGTTGTTTAACGTATATCCGGGCGGTCACGTGCAAATACCTTAAGTGCCATTTCGCGAGGTTTTACCCAATAAAAAACACAACACAGTCACCTTCCACGCGCATGCTTAACATAACATTGATTTCCAAGGTACGTGGGGTCTGTATAATGTTTTCATCAATTCACTCATATGGACAGATGCTAATATAATAAGTAATTGGGCGCAACGTAATACTACATAGAACACTTGAAAGAATGTTGAAAATTGTTTAACGGGTGGTGGAACGGAGTGTCTGAATCTCGCCCATAGAGTGCAGCCGGAACAAAGTAATATGCAGCAGGGAATACCGTACAAGCTACGCCTAATTCCGGGGCTACTTCTTAAGTTCTGCTGACTATTTTTTAGTCTATTTCCGTGAAACGCTTGGCAGTGGAAGTTATTTTTTGATGTCAGAATGGCATTACTTTCTGGAGGCCCCTGTTTTCACAGTTCCATCAAGTAATGATTAACGCGGAGCAGTTATGTAGAACAAATTTTCACACTGTCTTTAAAAAAATGTAAATGCACTTCTTTAACAAAAAAGTTATATTTATCTGTTTCTTTTCTTTCTTGCAGGTTAGTTTTCCTCGTACCATACGTTACGTGAAGGAAGGAACTGAAACAAAATTTGGTTCTTGTTGCAGGTGAGTTGATGTTCGGGCATGCAAATATTTAAATTTTAGGTGTTCGAAATTTTTTTTCTTTTTCTCATATTTCGTTACCATGTTGGCATTGTGCGAGATTTTATCACAATGAATTGTATAAAAAGTACTAAAGTTGAAATAGGCCCAAGAAGGCAACCTATTACTGAGAAGCTTTTTTTTTGTTTTCTTAGAGATAGAGATATTTGTTCACTCAGTACAAGCATAGTCATGTTTTGACTAGTGGCCGTCATTGCCGTCCCACTGTCAGCTAACATTGAGAAACCTTCGCTACATTATATTATATGGTCGATATTTCTAGAGAGAGAGAGAGAACACGAAGGGAAAGACAGGGAGGTTAACCAGGGCTAAGCCCCCGTAGGCTACCCTGCATTGGAGAAGGGGAGAGGAGGAAGGAAAGTTATAGAGGAGGAGAAAAAAGGTCACTGACTGGGCCGACGCGTAACTGTTTCACCATCGCAAACGGTGAAACAGGCCGGTGTCTGAGAAAATGCAACAGTGCTTTCGTTGCCTTTCGGAAATCGGATGTGCAGTACCATGGTGCCAATGCTTTCTCGACAGTGAAATCACTTCGGTCCAGTTGATTTAAAACACTGCGCAGGTGAAGCCTCTCGTTTGTGTATGCCGTGCAGTAAGATCTCTACTATGGCACGGCTCAGACTCATGGCGTGGTAAAGCTGCAAACATGATTGTAATTACGACGGCAACGTGGGCGCCGCTGCATATCTTATTCACGCCCCCAAGCATAACGTGCACGGCCGGCACTGCGGTCATTGAAATCTGAGGCAGAAACAACAGAACATTTAAGAATTCTTGTGAGACAAGCCCTGTCGCGTGAAACTTCCAGTATTCCTAAGGAAAGCGGCAACGTTTGTCGCGAAAACGTCGCCTGCAGCTCGAGGCTGCTGCCGAAGGAGCTTGCGTGAAAGGCATGACCGTGCGTTAACACGAAAGGTTGAAAGAACCGAATGTCAACAAGCGCTTCCCGGCACCTAACAGCGAACGACGTGTTCAAAAAAGAAGGCCAAAAAATAAAAAATAATAAAAACCGAACAACTAAGCGAAGGTTCTGAGAATGCTTCCTAAGCAATTCCTTCTTTTGGAAACGCAAGCGTTTTGTGGTCAGTGGCGTGTCACATGCGGTTTCAAGTTGGAGATCAGTTTTGGTAACAAGTCTGCAGATACGCACATCACATCTGTTCGTGAAAGTCTGAACAATGAGACACAGGACAGCGGGTAAGCTCACCGGAGGGAGGTTGGCTGTGAGTCCGAAATCTGCCGCGTAGTGCCTTTGATGCTCGCCGTTGGCTACGGCGATTCAAGGTGCACAAACGGAAGCCTTTTGGCGCAAAAATAAACGCCCCTGTAGATGCACCAAGGAGCGAAGCTTCCATGCTTGCTAGGGAGACAGCGCATGCCTTATTGCTCCATGGGTGTAACATGGCTGTATTGTTACAACAGCATGCTTCATCGTTGAACGGCCACCTTTGTGGAGTTCTGAATTATTTTGCGAGCATCTTTACATAAACAACCCATAAAAATAGCGCATATAAACAAATAAAATCATTAAAATTGGATCGGTCTTTGTTGTCTGTGGTTCAGTCCTATTACGAAGTTTTGCGCTAACGTACTCTTAACAATAAAGGCTTTTTGTATCCACGATTGACCGTTTCTCTAACGTAACGTAACACGTGAGGTGGTGGTCTGGCTTTCAGGAAAGGGTGCGTAAATGAATTAAATGAAGCAAGCCCAAGTTCACGTTCCACGTGGAAGGTGTTATCACGACGGTGAAGTCCGTTTGGCATGGAGATTCCAAGAGAGGAGGTCGAAATCGATTACCGACAGATCGAGTCATCAGTTGAGCACCCATAACCGCTCAACCACCAAGGTAAATTAACATTAATGCACAACCTGAGCGGGTTTCCATTCTTCTGCCAGATAACCAGTGGACACGTCATAAGTTCGTAAGCGTGATCACATCGTCATGCAGTTGTTCCAGCGGAAACGAAGTTTGGCACTCTCTCTATAGCGGTTACGGAGATTATCTACTTATATGTTTTATTCGATAAAGATAGGTTGCTTCGTTAACATCACGCAACACACTCCGTATGTGAATGGATGCGATAGCCGTTTATTAGGCTAGATTCTGGGCTGCTTTTACCATTTTTTGTAAAAAAAAACGAAGAACGAAAGACATTGCGTTCTTTCGCGCATTCCTTTAGATTTTCTCATTGGATTTTAGGGAAGATTAAAAGTGGAGTCAGTGCGGCAAAATCATTATAATGAAATCTCCATGCGGACCAGACTGCTCACGAGTCCTTATGCGTGCTATTGATCATGAATGGCTTAGTAGCTCTACATGGTGATATAAGCCGACCTACTTCTTGTTCAACGTCGTCATCATCAGCCTGACTACGCCCACATCAGGGCAAAGGCCTCTGCCATGTTACGCCAATCAACCCGGTCTTGCGCTTCCTGCTGCCACGTTAGACCTGCTAAAACTTTAATCTCATCGACCCATCCAACTTTTTTTATACAACACACCCTAATGTGTTGGGATAAATTGGTGAGCCTTAATCATATAAATCGTCACGAAAATACACAAAACCAAAATGTGACGACTTCATCCGCAAGCTCATCATAGTCCGTGATATGACGTGTAAACGGAAGTGGCCATGTGAGCTGCATACAATAAGTGCGCTAAAAGTCGGCTAAATTTATTGAAACAGACTGGATCTCGCTCGGTCACTCTACTTATCAGCGAATGGAATGTTAGTTACTTGAAACATGTGGCGCAAGGTCAAAAACGAAAAGAACTAAATTAATACAGGTTGTACCAGGTTGTACAACCTAAGGTACAACCTTCTTCTCGTCTTTAACTTTGTGCCACGTCTTCTAAACTGGCCCAACGTAGCACACTGTTTCGTTAATACTCGTTAAATGAGCAAACCTCCTGTTTCTCTCTCTGTACTTCATGGTGCAGCAGTTGTTTCTTTGCCACACCTTCAGTTCATCACTTCCCATTTCCCTCTGAAGTTCCGATATTCCCCCTGAATATGTGATTAGCAAAAGGGCCACTGATTCCCGAATCCATTTATTTCAGCCTTTACGAGCAGACGCAACCATCGTCGCTTAGTCGATAGACGTTCGCGGATGCCCGCTCGACAAGTTGGCTTTAAGCTATGATTCCTTTGTTTTCATTCAACTTTTATTTTTTTGTTATCTTCCCCATTTTCTTATCTCACAAAAGGTGAAGAAAGAGAACAGGGATGGAAGATAGGGAGATCAACCAGACGCGCGTCCACTTAGCTACCCTACACTAGGGGGAAGAGATGAAAAGATTTAAAATAAAAGAAGGAATGAGAACAAGGTATTATCGGGGTACATGCGCACCTGTCCATTGCACGCCTACAAGCAATGGTCAAATAACCAGTTCAATTTTGGAAACAGTATAATTTCCCACGTCACTTTTATTGGCCTGAAGTCTTGAACGGTACGGTCGCAGATTCTGAAATGTGCTCCAAATGTGAGGACCTCACAAGTAGCATCTCTTCTTCGCAACACATTTTTATTCCGTTGTACTGAAGTCCAAGTAATAAATAAAGAGCGCTATCATTTTGGTCTCCAGTCTTGCGCCTACTTTTTTCGTCTAGCCCAGCTGATGCTCTAGGGCTGAAATTTCATGAGCCACACTTGCATCACACCTGTGCGGACAGAATACTTCTTCAATAACCTAATGTTATAGGTGCCCTTAAAAAATCCTCATCCCTACATCTGTCATTCTTTCTTTTGGGCGTCCCTGATTTTCGCTAGTTCAAAATTGCAGGCAGTCGAAGATGTAATCAGTAAACTATGCCGACATCCCAGAACTAGCTCTAACGCGCGAACCTCCGGCGCCCGCCACTTGCGAAACAACGATTGAGAGATTGAGAGAAATGCCAGGAATGTCCTCATGTCCGCAATTGTCGAGAGTGGTTCAGTCTATCTTGTTTTGCAATCGGTTCACCATTATACCAGGCCTCCTACGAAATTGTAACGTCCGCCTATGATATCTTCGCTATTTCAGCTTAGCCAATCCCAATTTAGGTTCGAGAATTCCCTTGAGGCGTTACAACAACGGTTATCTATCATTCAGACAGCTGTGCTTTACGGGGCAAAGGATAGCGTGCTTGTGTTACGGAATAACGCAAGACAACTCTACCATTATCTCTCTATATAACGCACATTTGCCGGGCACCGTCTGTCTCGTCGGTACAGGGGTTACGCTGCTCGGCTGCTGACACAAAAGTCCTGGGCTTCATCCAAGCTGCGGCGGTCGCATTCATTTCGATGACATTCAGGCACTATAGGCTCGCGTTCTGTTCGATGTCAATGCGCAATTAAGAATACTCCATCGTCAAAATTTCTAGAGCCCTCCTCTCCTCATAACCGTTTCGTGGTCCCATAAGATATTATTACTGCTTACCGCACGTTATGGGCTCTTCGATGAGTGCCTAACATCTGCGCATGTGTTTTTTTCTGGTGGTTCCAGTCACCACCAGTCCCTTTTATACTGATACCAGGAGAATGAATCCAATATTTAGAACCTCGTGCTTATTTGTCTGGAGACTGGTGAGCTGGCTATTTCGTACTTTACATAGAGCACATTGCCGCTGTTATTTCGAAAGCTCGCAGGCAACATTGAACTGTGATTTTGTTGTTAGAAACATTATGTCGTACAACTTGAAGGTATATCTAGCGCATGATTCGATGGTTACAGTTCACTCTGGTTATATAATGCAGTAGTTAATAACGAAGCCTGGGGAGATTGTAAAAATTGAATTACATTAGGATATTTGTTATGATCATTACTGCAATGGAATCACTGGATACGACATATTGGCCTTCGAAAAGCAACTGCCATTCATGATTGCCGTTATGATAAGACGCACAGACGAGGGTATTGGATCAAGAGTAGATATATCAAAAGAAAAAAATAATGCAACTTCGAAAAGGAGCACATTATCTTATTACTTATTTTGGCTGGTGCATTGCTTTTCCGTAGCGAACTGATGGGGAATGCCAGCTGTTATCAATGATGATAATGTTCTCGATTCGATCGGCTGAGCTGGGGGATTGCAGAATCCTTTCTTTTTGCATGAATTATCTGGTTGCAACGCCACCTCAGATGAACTACACCACCTATCACATTCGCGCTTCGCTTATAATGACGCAGTTTTTTTGAGTCGCTGTTTATCTAATATATTACCATTACTCCACCTTACGTTTCCTTGGTTATGTATAATACCGCAGTGGAAAGTTCACGCGCTACTAGTTATGTATGTATTGAAAAGATTTGGTGACAGCAAAAACACAAGCATCTGCTATAAACCATATCATCTAAAAAAAAGGGGGGGGGCATGCAGGGGGCAGCAGGGGTGAAATAATTTATCGATGAACATTAATCCATAAACTCTACACAAAAAATTAAATGACCGTAAACATGTAGAAAAGCACCCAACTTCCTATGTTGATGAATGGTGTGGGAGCATCTGTTAAGTCTTCTTTTTCCTTACATTTTTAATGTTAGCGAAAACTCTGATGACAGCTTTAGTTCCGTATAACCTGTCTTCGGGAAAAAACTACAATTATTGAATCGAGAATCTAATAAATATATGAAGGAAGGTCGGTAATCACTGCCTCAGTTTCCGTAAGCACTAAAAACAAAAAAATATGTTGCATTATTTTTTTTGTTCTACGCACTTCATTTTTTTTCCATCTCTGTGTAATCTGCCCTCTTCTACGCTTTTCTTGTAAGAATTTTTCGCAATCACGCCTGAAAAATGACAATCGAACCTCAGAGCAGAATCTACGCAAATAGCTTCGAGTGAACTCATCGCACCTGCCTTGAAATCTCTTTAGTGAGAAAGGCAGGTAGACGTGGTCTAGCGAAGTGAGACGCCGGGTACAGGAAGCTTTAGGCTATGAGAGAGGCGGCTACGAAACGAAAGAAGTTGTTGGAAGCAAGGGTTCCTTCATAAAACAGTTTTCGTTGCCAAGGCAACTTTGCCTATTCAGTATACAGAGTCAGCAACGCGACCAATTCGATGCGAAAAATGTGCTTTAGAGGAGATTACGGGTATTCACACTAAACGTTCCTATCTTTACACCTGTGGCGTGCTGCGAAAAAGTAAATTTGGCTACTGGAAAAGGTACCACTATGTTTCTATCCTGGCCGAAGCAGGTTGTTTTGTTGTTCTTGTACCATTGGGAAAATATGGTTCTTGCGAACGAGGATGTTTTGTTCTGTTACATCTATACCTTTTCCTTTGTTGGCTATTTTTCAAGTAGACAGTGGAAAATACTCGATGAAATCCCCAGGTGTGAACTACAACACGTGAGTGCACCTGGTAAAAAGCGGATGCACATGATTCCCTGTTTAGGCGAAGATAAGTTTCACTGAACCCTCGCGAACACCAGTCCTTGCTAGTTTGTTAAAACATTCGGATCGACGTGATGAACTCCAGTGCTAGCTGAAATGTGCAACTGAACTCCGAGTTAATTTCAGTGTTCCTTACATTGTCATGACAGACGGGGTCACCTTGCATGGCAGTTGTCGTTGGAGATTATGATATTGATGTCTAAATTATTAATATTTGTTCCTAACAAATACCAACAATTATTATTATTATTATTATTATTATTATTATTATTATTATTATTATTATTATTATTATTATTATTATTATTATTATTATTATTATTATTATTATTATTATTATTATTATTATTATTATTATTATTATTATTATTATTATTAAGTTGCTGTTGCTGCTGTTGTGGCCTTAATACGAGCACAGGGTCAGAGAATCCTGTCAGCAGAGTTTGTAGTCTTAACTTGCGCTAAATACGTGCCGAGCGTAATAATGCTATGCAACCAAACTCGTGCCATACTGCGCTCTTTTTATCAAAAGGTGAAGTAAGCAATTTCCTTTCTTGCATGGGACACACGCATATTTGTACTTATATCCTTGAACGTTGCACTCAAACTAGCTATCATATCTCGACGTCGTCCCAACGTTCTTTTTATTTCGTCGTCCTGCGATGACGTCTCTTCTATATTCCCATAACGGCCGTTCATATGCCACCCAGTCAGCCATAAAAAGTGGCACGCGCAAACACACAGACTACAGGGCGCCTTTTCAATTTCCGTCTAATATCGCGCTGTTTTTTCTCTCTTTTTTTAACAGTGTTCCAAAAAAAAAGAAATCTGAAGCCCTAGCTTATATGCGCCACTCAGTAGATGCGGCAACGATGTATTCAAAATCTATGATTCGCTTGCAGTGTTTGATGGAGTAAATCTTTTTTTTTTTTTTCACTTGAGTATCACAGGCTACGCATTGCTATGTGCGGTTTTTTTGTTGTTGTTTTAGTAACTTCCTTTGTTTTTCATGGACGCTTCGAACGTTCTTGCATTCCTGACGCTGGTTCTACACATTATCTAGTCTTAAACCGACAACGGTCTGGCAACATTTCTTTGTTTTGATATTTTGGCCACGCTTCGAAAAACGCTGACTTCTGGAAAAGGGCAGGCCTACTGTTTGATGAAACGTACGGGATATAGAGCAATGTTTGTTTCGATTTTGCTGTGCATGTTTTCGGGACACCTTTCAGAACGTTCTCGCTTTCAATTCGTCTTATTAAAAAAAAAGACGTTCTCGGCCACGTTAAAGTACTGACAGGTAGCGCGTAAAATTTGCTTGCGCGTAGCCTTCCGATAAGGAAAGGGAGGCGAAAGTAGCGCTACATTTAAAGCAAGCGAAAGTCGGGAGAGAATTTCTTTCACTCCTGCGGTGCCACACAGCCTTTTGACGTTGCTTGTTTGCTGTAAAAGCAGGCATGTTTTCTGTGGCAACAAAAATGTGCGACAGGATAAGACGTTTCGATGCTGAAGAATGTAAACACCTACTTGAATTGCGCCGAGGAAACATCAGTATCATTCTTCTTTGTTTATCATTATTCATGCGGCTACAGAAAGATTGAAATTTCAGTTTTTTTTCAGTGATTCATATGGTGACGTTAACTGGTTTATATGATCATGATTCCGCTGCTACAGTAGGCGCTGCATATTTTTGTGATAAAGGAACGTAAACTTGGTTTTATATACTATTTCACTGATGCGTTGTAGCGCCTTATATTGGGATGTTTAACCTCGACGTTTTTCTACATTGAACAATTAAACTGATAAGGTTATGATGAATGCATAGGCACAAAAACAGTTCGATTGGTGCATTTGTCGTTTCCCGACCATGTCAAGTCACCTCACGAGATACTGAAGTATATTGACAGTAAAACATGTGGTAAACGCCCTCATGGCCTACGTAATATGGTCAATAATACAAATGGTGTGCAGCAATCAAGTGAGGTAAAGCAATGAGCTGCAAAAGGAAGTTAGCAATGAATGATATGCGTTTTGAATTCAGCGGCAAGCTTTTGTGTGGTCTTGCATTGTATTGACTCTTATCTTTATGTCAGTCAACAATGCAAAATTTATTATTTTGCGTGCCTCAATTTCACGTACGCTCTAGGGATATTGCTAAACGCCATAATTTGGGTTCCATGTGGGAGCTCGAAATTTCGAAGGCACGCTGCTTTCCCTGTCACTTCAAACCAAGGATCAGACTGCTTTACATATTTTTGTCTGTACTCCAGATACGTCATTATCATTTCAATTGAAGCCCCTTTGATTGCTGGCCGCAGCACGTTTCTAATGTTATATTCTATTCGGTTTCTGTTGGGTTGTATGTTGTATGTTGTGGGTTGCATGTCTCGTACACTGTGAAAACCGCAATGAATATTGCGTGATGGCGTGTTCTTTTTTTTTTCGTGTGACCCGATTGCATAGAAGCGAGAGGAAAATAGAAGAAGCATAGTATCGCGGGTCATTGTAGCACGGCTGTAATCTGCAATCAACTTTTGGAATAATTTATATGGAACACATATCGCTAAGGAAGAAGGATATAAAGAAAAAAAACCCATGGGGTCGAAATTTCCGGAGCCCTCCACTACGGCGTCTGTCATAAACATATGGTGATTTTGGGACGTTAAGCCCCACATATCAATCAATTATAAAGAAAAAAAACTTACCGAAAAGATTGGCGAACTCGCACAAACACACAACAGAAGAAAAGATTAAAAATTGGCGAAATGGTTAAACATTTGCATGTTACACTGCAAATGTCGTCGACAGACGGTAGTCCTGCGTCTAGAGAGAGTGATCAAAACGTTTATTCGGTGTTCTGCGCAAGAAATTGGTGAATGGAGGCGCTGCGTTAGAGTGCCTCGAGGGTACAGCGGAGGCGAACGAGTGCATCAAGTCACACGTCACACGTGAGACATGAGCGCTATCTGGCAGTGATCCTAGAAAACGGGGCGCGCGGCGTGCGCACCCGTCAGCAGCCGAGTACCACTACAACTAGACTCCCATGGTGGGTACGTCCGTATTTGTAATGAAAAGAGCCTCCGAGGTAATTAGTTGTTAGTTAATCAATAACAACGCAGGCGTTTATTACCCAGCTCAAAGGCAGTGATTGGTCACCCAATATTTTATTCGGCGTGACTATCAGCAACTGTTATCGCATAAACTTGACGTTTCGAATGTTTTCGCTGGGCACTGATAATTTTTAATTAAATGAGATATTCGGGCTGCGAGTATACGCTATCCTTCGTTTAAATGAAGGTTAGCATGTGTATGAAGAAAATAATGCATAAATCAATAAAAAACATACACTCACTTATACTTTATAAGTTTTGTTTCTTCTTATATGCGGCCTGGGTGTAAACTGCCGCAATTCAGTATTAATGAAACGGAAAAAGAAAACTAATCTTTACTTTCGCAGGTAAATGCTAATAGGCAACTTCTTTCTTTTCAACCACCCATGCTAATTATTTTCACGTGAATCCCTCACACATGTTGTCAAATTACACGGCGTCATGTTTTGAGCGAGTGCCGTCCTTAGCAGTGCTTGGTGACTTCACCAATTAAGGCTTGCTAGTAGGGACAAAAGTGCCCTATGCTGATCACCAGAAAGACTCGATCTAAAGCGGCTTTTCCGATTGCTGTGGCGGAAATCGCAGGCAGCGGCGGAATATATATCTGCATAATTGTTTCGTGTCTCAGACAAGTACAAGGTGGTCTTACGTTCCTGAGCTGAACTACTTGTTGTCATTATTTTTTTTTGTTTGCTGTTACTCTCACTCACAAACATCAAGAAAGAAAACAACATTTTTACGGTGCCATTTACAAAACGGACGATAAAGTTGAATAAAATCGACCGCTGCGTCCTCGTGTCTATTTTTGTGTGCTCATGTTTCTTCGTGCTAAAACACAAAATATACAAAAAATACACGGACTCCTCCTGTTTTCACTTAACCTTCATATGTGTCTCTGTGCTTTTCACAGTTCGCCTTAGGTGTATGCAGCTTCAGTGCTAAATACAATTATTATTATTATTATTATTATTATTATTATTATTATTATTATTATTATTATTATTATTATTATATTATTATTATTATTATTATTATTATTATTATTATTATTATTATTATTATTATTATTATTATTATTATTATTATTATTACTTTCAGAAGTGTGGGTCGAGCACCGAATGTCACTCTTGTATCTTTTCCAAGCACTACCAGCCAAGCAATCCATGAAGCTTTCAAGAGAGTCCAGAAAATGAACACAATGTCAACTCGAGGACTACAACAGAAGACAGGAAAGCTGGCACGTAAACTTATAAAAAGTATGCAAGTGAAGCATTTAGCCTGCATTCCATCTCTAAATATGGCTGACCATTCCCTAGAACACAGTGATGTGTCACCTTATAAATACAGAATAGTTGAGACTGTTAGAAGAAAGCATAGTAGTAGCGAAGTGCGCCCATCTACAACCTTTAGGCATCTACAACCTTGCGCTACCACCACGATCACTACTTTCGCCTGGCAGCGGGTAGCGAACGCCTAAAACTGGCAAGAAGCGCACCCAGCCCGGCCACGAATAAGCCCCCACAAAACTCCGTTTCTGCAATACACAAGATTAGAGTGAAGAAGAAATATGTTCATTAATTAACAATATTTTTTTTCTTTGTCCTGTAAGTAGAGGAGGCTTGTGTCGTGCGCAGGCAAAAATATTTTGCATCTTTTTATACTTTTTACGACATACCAGTCACTAGCGCTGTAGTCACCGGCCATTCTGAAAGTTTTCTGCGTTTCTCAATGCTGCGTTGCTTCGCTGGAATTTTCCGCTTTCGATTTCATCTCATACTGACAGTACCGCTTGGCTGCTCCGAAAAAACGAAAACATCCGATCTGTTTATCGGTGCTGCACCAACCGAGAAAACAAGTTTGATAACAGCAATTTCCGAGAAATTCTAGGGCAGCAGCAAGCAACTTGCAGCCATATTTCTTTTTAAGTATAAGTAGAATTTGCTGAGCCACGGTGCGATTTCGATCGCATTTTTATCCCATCTCTGCGTCTGTTCTTCCTCCCCGACGAATGATAGCTGCTATCTTCTCCGTTTTATATGATTTCAGCTTTTATATTTGAATAGAGAAGACGGCTGTAGGGAGAGAAAGATGTGCTTTGTTCATTTAAGATTTCCGATTTCGAACTTATAACAAGCCATGGTTGCTTCTCTTTCAGTGTGTAATCATCTGGTATGTTTTCTGGCATGCTGCTTCATGCTTGACTGGAGTTGAGAAACCACCCAAAACGCATTTGGCAATCCATGCTGTCTCAATCTGTCCCAAGAACAAATCCCTCGGAGTGGTCTAGTTTGCCCGAAGTTTTTTGTCTTTTCCAAGTAACATTGTACCCAAATCACCTTTGACCTGCCATAATTAACACGCAGGACACTTGTTACTCAAGGGAAAAAATGGCCTTGTCCAAGACAGCGTCAAAGATGCTTCAAAGGCGTACAGACTTGACGCAGTGTTTCTGAGTCAGCTGTAAGAAAATTCTGCGCTGGTGTGTGCTTACGTGCATATATGCCTCTGTCGGATATGCATATGCTGTGGATATCCCGGTCTAGGTACTGCGTGCGTAAAACTCGCCACTATATCGTTAGCGTAGAGGGCCAGACCGTCAGTCGTGCTAACATTTTTCAGCTGTTCGGTAAACATAATTTGACACTATCTATCTATCCGTCCGTCCGTCCGTTCGTTCGTCCGTCCGTCCGTGACCGACCGACCGACGGACCGACCGACTGTCTGACTGTCTATCTATCTATGCCCCGCCTCGGTGGTCTAGTGGCTAAGGTACTCGGCTGCTGACCCGCACGTCCAGGGTTCGAATCCAGACTGCGGCGGCTGCATTTACGATGGAGGCGGAAATGTTGCTGACCCGTGTGCTCAGATTTCGGCGCACGTTAAAGAACCCCAGAAGGTCAAAATTTCCGGAGCCCTCCACTACGGCGTCTCTCATAATCATATGGTGGTTTTCGGACGTTAAACCCCACAAATCAATCAATCAAATCAATTATCTGTCTGTCTGTCTGTCTGTCTGGCCTAAAAAGTGAACTGTCACACTGCTTGTTTATGCTTGCTTTTACGTTAAGGATTGTTTCCCACGTAAACAAATAAAAAAATTGTCACGCATAAGAAAGAAGCTAATGTTTTGGATGAAGCGATTAAGAAAAATAGAAAATTAATGAATGGTTTCAGTCACTTTTCTAGAACTTTTCACTACCATCGCTGAAGAGCCTGAGTACAATTGCAGGAAATCGTTACTTTTTTTTTGGTGTGGCCAATTGAGAGAGATCACCCGACTCATCCCATAGTCAGCTTTTCTGTCCCAAGTACGGGACTTTCAGCGTTTCTTCATAGGCGGTTATCTCTTGTCGTCACGCTTTTTTTTTGCTATCATACCTTTATTTCCAAGCTTGCGAGGTGCAATTCTAATGCGCAACGACATCATAGTGATCACCATTTGTGGGCGCGAACTGTGAAATTGCATGAAGCATTCGTCTCGATCTCCATTTTGTTGCTCGTACATGTAAACTTCTAGCAGCATCGCAATGATGGTGTCCGTGTGCTCAGATTTGGGTGCACGTCAAAGAACCCCAGCTGATCGACATTTCTAGAGCCCTCCATTACGCTGCCTCTCATAATCAGATGGTGGTTTGAGACGTTAAACCCCACATATCAATCAATGATGGTGTGATTCTAGCAAGGCTTAATCACTGTGATGAATCGAAGTTTAACGCATCATTTGCATTGTGATTTAAGCCGCTTGTGGAAGGAATAATTATCATCATACCTGAATGTAGTGTAGGCGTTTCTGGAATTGTTTCCACTTATACAGTCACCTTTTTTCCTTCTTTTTTTTTGCAAGGCCACTTCATCAAAGTTCTTTTTTTCCTTTCATTACCAGCGTTCAAAGAGATCTCCTTTGTAATCGAGAAATCGCACGATTTTTCCGCTGGCGAACTATAAAAATAGGTCCTCTGCACAAAAGAAAAACAAACCCAAGATTCTTGAAACGTCCCTACGTTGAAATGACAAAATGGGAGTCCTGTTGGGAATCACATTGAAAGGTGCAAGTTTGACCAACACTATATGGTAAATCACTCGGTAAAGTACGACTACAATAACTTGAAAACAAAGCATGAAATACGTGGGAGGAAAACAACTATTTTAAGCAGTGTTATTTGTAAAGATGTTCTCTTTACAAATGCGGAGGCTCCACTGCCTTTTGCTATTCTTGTTTTCTTTGTGACAGCTTTACCAACAAATGAGAGACAAAGGCATTCAAATGGGCTAAATTGGCCTTCCGTGTGGTGTGCTTCAGTAATTAGCCACGTTGTTATTCAGATTTATTATACAATTAACCTTCACGTGAGATGCGTGAGAGAGGAGGAACTGAAACAAACTCAAAGAGGTGCAGTTGAAATCGTTCCCGTTATTTCTGTGTGCTAGGTTGGTAAAAATGTTTATTTATTTGCACTGTGTATTAAACAGCGACTGGCGACTGATGGACGTCTGAATCATGTAATGCGAATATTTTTTATATTAGGCGCGTCTGCAATCGTATACAAAGAGGAAGTAGAAGAAATAATGGAAGCTACTACAAATTTAAAACCGAATTTGTTTGGAAAGAACCCCTAAATAAATGTGAGTAAGTTCAGTTTCTATATAAAAAAACAAGGCAGTTTCCACAAGTGCCTTGTTTTCTTTGTGCAGTGCAGTGCTAAAATATATCGAAGGGAAAGAAGCCTACTTCCTAAAGCATATTTCTTTCGTCAAAGTATATATCTGCAAAGTATTTTACTTTAAAGGCGAGTAGCTTGGACAGTATGCAACGTTCATAAATGCCAACTAGTAGCACATGGTGATCTTCAAATGTGCTTCATTTTCTGAAGAAATCGCTCTTCCCAAAATTTCACGGCACTTTTTTTACGACTGCCGCGGTCGTAACGTGTCTTGGGGCCGGGCACTTCGGGCAACGCGTAGTTCATAAGGCATCGAGTAAAAGTTGACATTTACTGTCTATAAAAGTGGTTCCCAGGCGGCGTCCTGACTGTGTAAATAGATAAACCCAAATGGCAGCAACAGTAAGTATTACGTTTTCCTGCACCGTAAAGGGCGAACCACATACAAGTGGTAAGGCAGTTTGCAGGCTGGCACCAATGATCTGTGGCATGCACTCATAGCTCAGCACGTTTCACTTAGACTAGGCGGCATCTCTGTAGATCAATTTCTTTTCCGTATACATTTTTCAAAAGATAGTGTGACGAGCCTCCATGAAACGCAATCCTACGTTACCATATAGCTGCAAGACTTCTCGTCAAATAGTGGACAGAGATCAAATTGAGGGAAAGGCAATGAGATCCACAATAATTGAAACATCGGGTATGTTATCTTACACTAAGGGTAGGAGGAAAGGAAATGAAAAATGGAAAGCAAACAACTTCATCAGTTAAGCATTACAAGCATCACAAGTTACAACTATCACGAATTGTTTTCTCCACAATTTTAAAGCAGCGTTTGAAACATCTGCTTCAGGACAGTGTGCTTAGAAGCACGCAGGAGTGAAAGAGTATAGTATGGAGTAGGGATGCCCCCTACTCACCAAAAAACACCGGTTGGTACCCAGAAACGCGTAGAATCGAACTCTGTATCTCTCGCTGTGGAAGGGGATGCTTTACCACCTTACCATTGTCGTGACTGAGTCCCGTGAATGTTAAATTTTCCCATTTATTTACTTTTATTGCGATATCAATTCCATAGACACTTTCGATGGGTTTTGGCTGTCATCATTGCTGTCGCCGTCACTTCCCGTATAACCAACCAAACTGATATACCCCCACTCATCGCATGTTTTGTCATCCGTAAAAGCACGCAAGGGGGGGGGGGGGAATGAATACCTGACACAAAGATCAAACGAGCCGGTCATTTTCATCGCTCGGAGGGCGAATGCGAGAACATCACCTCACTTGGGATGTCTGCCGTTAAAACAGAGAATAAATACCCGTTCGTCTTGAAGAAGCACAAAAAGGCGCGAAAGGGAAGGGGGAGGGGAGTGCTGTCGCTCGAGCAGCAACCATGAACTTTCATTCCAAGGGCGTGATCACGATTGCTGGCGCTAGTATACTAACTAATCTGTTTACATTCTTCTTGAATAGGATAACGAGCAAAAATAATTGAAGGAAAAAAAACGTTTTTTTTATTTCTGCGTTTTCTTCTACATTGTAAGCTAAGGCAAAGCTTTGACTAGTAAATGGTTGGACATAAAAGAAAAAAATGAACAGTAAAAGACGTTGGCAAAGAACTTACCGGCCTGTTTACTGCTCACAGAACAGTATTCTCGTCACCTAGACTGAACTAACTTCCTACACTGGACAAAAAAGCAGCGAAATATCCACTGTCCTTCGAAGACACCTGATGCGCAGCGGCCTATACTGCGCCATTGCCGTTATTGTGACGGACGCCACACCGCATGTGGGGCCATTCCGACCGCGCACCCTATTCTTGCTTCCATTCTCGACTAGAAGCAGAAAGGAGTTCATTTGAGCTGATTGCCGGTGATGAATCTTACCTGCCTGCCTCCCACTTGCACCGCGCTATCCAGGTTCGCAGCCACTGGAGTGCACGATGATGGGAAAAACGTGCCACCGCTCAGGAATCGGAACTGATGTCTCTTCTATCACTGAACCGCTTTGTTTTTTTTTAGAGATGGGTACACCGCACTATTAATGAACCAGCGTTCTCACAAGCGTCTATTATGTCCTTCCACGTCCACTGGCTACCAGACAGCTCTCCGGTGCTCGGCTGAGTCAGGCATCACGTTAGGGTGTAATGCCCGCCTGCTCTCATTGCAGAGATGTTGGTGGTGAAGTGAAGAGCAGGAAAAGGAAATGCTCAGGCGTCTGTTGCTGTGCGCGAGATCTGCATTCCCGTCGGACCAGCGCTACCTCAACTGCCAAGTCGTCACTGGTTGCCCAATAAATCGCCAAACATCCGTTTGTTGTACTTTCGCGTTGCAATAGTTAATGTCGAGACTACTAGAAAGATGTGCGCCTGATGGTTTCGCTCCGCAATGTTCTGGGAGTACAGTAAAAATAGCATACCCCTTAATTCTCGTCTCTTTGAATTTATATGCACGACCTCAATATGACCGTAGTCTAATTATGGGTCTCGCGCCGCGAACAGGTGCGCCAAAGTGAAGCCATCGAGAAACACAGATCCAGAGATTACAAAAGTGTTTTACTTTCATATGTGTTTTCAACCAAACTAGTTTTGAGTCGCTAGGTACTTGGCGGCAGCTTCTTTATTTGCCTTTAATGCTGCGATTTTTTTTTCAGTTGTTTTCTTTGCTTTTAATTAGTGCATCGTCTCTTTCTTTGTAAACACATATGCTATTCATGTTCTATCGCCGGGCTTAAGGCAAGAACACCATTACAGCTTATTTCCGCACTTTATCTTCGCTAGATTTCCGAAGCCCGGTTTGCAAATGAGGCTCTGTTTTTTTAAAAAGAGCCGCCGGTGTGCTTGGCGTGAAAGGAAGTAAATGTTAGTTCTAGTTCAAAGCAAAAGAGGAGCAAAGATTACCGTAAACTGAGTGTAGTTGCCTGACATTGGGCAACACACACAAAAAAGTTTCATTATGGCGGTGTGAGAAACGCTTTCGAGAAAACTGAAACCTCGGCCATGGTTGATTCCAGCATGCCCTGGAGTCATCTGAACTTAAAAAAAGACGAAAACAAATTGTTTGTGCTAACAACAGCCAGCTATGTTATGTAAAAACGGCTCAAGACACTCTGTTTCTCTGATTGTTTTACGTCCACCTTTCGCTTTCCTTCCTGGGAAGCAGGGTCACTGAAAGGCCACTAAAAAAGCATTTGGAAACCAGATGACGGTGAAAAGGGCGATGGTTGGAGGTTTTTGCCGGTTTCAACAGTAGTTAATGCACCGACTTCCGAAGGCGAATAAAGAACGAGCTATGAACAACGTGAAACGCATATTTTTGTGTCGGGCATGTCGTGATGTGCTTGTAGAGGAAGCGAACTCTCTTAGACCTTGACTGTTTAACCTTGTATTTCACTGAATTTTATGAAGAAAAATTTTTTTTAATTTTGAAGTTGCTTTTGTCTTCTTTTTTTTGTTTTTCCCGTATGGCAACAAACAAGTTTTGACAAGTTTTGTAGCTTTGTCCTTGTCCTTTGAAAACATTCAAAGTGTTCATGAAGCATATATAAATAACCCTAGAATGTCGCGTTCGCAAAAAGCCGCAGAACATACATGACCCAGTCAGTACTGCAGTCTTTTCGCTACGAACTAAGTACTGTATTTCGCTTACTTTTTCACTGGGTTTCGGACAGTGCGTGTCAGGGAAAGGAAGCCACTTTTAGATCAAGTGGGGTAGACGACAATGTCTTTTTGAATACGTTGAGTCACTAAAGTGCTCCAACAAGAAGCACTGTCACGAAGTGTCACATGCCTAAAGAGCGCGCTTGTCTTTAGCTCAGTGGTTTGATATTCCTTAAGAACATGTTGCAGAAAGCGCGAGATAAAATGGAGCAGGGTTAATCGGGAAAGCGTGGACGAGGCCAAAAGCGCATTAGCAGGCTTCCGGAGAAAACATGGAAAGCAGAAGTATGGTCAAAGGCTTTTTTTTTTCTTTACCGATTCTGTGGTACTTAAGAAAGTCAGCAAAAAGAAAACAGAGAAACACTCTCGGTGTTGCTTGTCTGACTTGCAAGTGAGAGGACGGAAAGAAGTGTGAACAAACAAACACTAAAAGAAGCGGGCAGGACTTTGGGCGGTCCTGAACTCGCATGTATTACTCGGATTCCATTAGTGCAACCAGCGCAGCCATGAGGCACTGTCTCGCGTCTCGTGGGAGCAATCATTCGGCATCCATTTCCCGGGCCTTCCAGAACTCATTCACACTGCACTTAAGCTTGTTGCGTGCAGTTGAATGCCCCCCCCCCCCCCCTCCCCCGCAAAAAACGAGATTTTCTTTAGCAGCCAAGTGAGGCCAGCTGCCTCATTTGTCAAACAGCCTTGTCCTATCGTAAATGCATACACTAAAGAGATATACAGCACCAGCCATAATTCCAACTCCCCATGGTTCAAGGCTCCCCCACAGGTTCAAGTCATGCTTCCAAGCTTACAGTCAAAAGCCTGGCTCCCGTCTTCAGCGCTAAAGCAGCTTTCTCTTTTCTTGTTGTGTGAGAAGTTAAGTGAGCATAATTAAATATATAGTCACGCGTCAGTAGATGCGTCTACAGGGTCGGTGATTTTTCCTGCAATGGCGATTATACCACGAAGATTCGGCGATCCCACCAGGTGAGATGGAAAGCTGCGGAATACACTGCTCTACGTAGCGCACTTAAAGTAATTCAACTTCAAGAAGCCAAGAAATGGAGCGTGTTCATGGACTCCAAGGTGGCACTACAGTGTTTGCTACTCGCCTTACGCCGGGGACCTCATGAACAGCTAGTGCTAGTAATTAGAGAGCTGCTCCACCACCTCTTCGTCAAACGACATGAAATCACGTTTCAGTGGCTTCCCAGTCAGTGTGGCATATTGGGCAACAATCATGCCAACGCAGTTGCTCGATCGGCGTAGAAGAATCTATCCCATTCTTAAAGACCTATGCTGCCATGAAAATACAATAGATTGCTAATGAAGACGTAAAATCTCTGTGGAATACTGCAATCTTACGGCACACGTGACTGCATATAGACTGGACCCGTCTCGTCAACTTCTTTCTTCGTGCGGTCGTTATCGACTTGAGACGACGGTTCTTTGCCGACTGTGGCTTGTTTTCGCTTTCACCTCTTAAATGGTGGACTTTCGCTGATTCGAGACCAGCTCTGCAATGTATTCGAACTGCGCTACGTCATGGACCTCAATACCAAGTGGTGCTGGAAGCATGAAAACTGTATCAACAAGTAATAAAGAAAGGGCATGATGTAACTTTTGAATGGTTACCAGGTGACTGCGGCATCATTGATAACGATGCGCGCCAATGATACAGCAAAGAATGCCTACGAAAATCGTAATATTGATCTTATTCCAGTATTAGGAAGTGGTGCAGCAGCAGGGGTTCACACGCTCGTGCAGAAAATCTCAAAGTCTCTGTGGAACACCCCGCGGTTTTCTGCACACCCATCTTCATCACCTGCATCTGTGCCCCCAACTTACGATTCCATCTGGTTTATCCCGAGCTGAGGCAACCGTTCTTTGCCGCATGTGGCTTGGGATGTCTTATACGAATGCCTTTGCTTGCCGCATCGGATGGGCAGACAGTGCTGCGTGTGACCATTGCGGCGCTCACGAGACCACCGAACATATTATGTGTCAGTGCTCTCAGTATACAGCTGCCAAAAGCAGTCCCTCTAAGCAGGATTTGCACGCCTCGACGACAAGCCGCTTTCGGAAAAATCAATTTTGAAATGCCGGAAAGATTGAACTTCACGCCGAAAAGCCTCGAAGGCCCTCTCAGAAGAATCTGCAAGCAACCCGCCTCGTCGAACGATCGCTCGACGAGGGAGGTTGGCTTTCTTCCCTCTTTCCCATTCCCTCTCCTTTACTTTTCTATCTCCCATTCCCCCTTCTCCAACGCAGGGTTGCAAAACAGATACTCAGATACTTGCTGTCCGGTTAACCACCCTGCCTTTCTTCATACCTTGTCTCTTTCTCTAGTGTATCAAATCTTTTAGAACTTGCTATGCGTCCACTACGTGGCCCTAAGAGTGCAGTATAACGTGTGTGCCTTTTATAGTGGGTGTCTGGCTCTAAAATATGAAGTCCTTATGATAACCTCATGTTCTGAAGCTTACATCACGCATCAATACGGTGATATTTCAAGTTGCATTGTGAAGCATGTAGACAGGACGCGTGATTTTGTAAAGCATGAAATGTTACCTTCACTGTATTCCAAGCATATAAAGTTATTTTTACTGTATTCAAAAGCAGATGCGTGGTTCAATCGTATAACTGCCGCTTCCCACGCAGACGACCGGTGTTCGATCTTCACTCAGACCCAGAATTTTTATCATTTATTTTTTTTCTACATCTTTCTCAATTTATTGGTCTTGCAAAGGTCAAAACCAACGACACCAACGCCTTGTAGGCCTGTGTGATTAGATTTGGGTGCACGTTTTGAAAACCCCAGGCGTTCGTAATTCCCCGAGCCCTCCACTACGGCGTCTGTCGTAATCGTATGGTGGTTTGGGGACGTTAAACCCCACATATCAATCAATCGACGACACCAACGCCAACGCCGGAATTTCTGCGAAGCGAGTTCTTTAACGCTATCGTAATAAAATTCGATTCAATTCAATTCAACTAGCCCGAACGCAAACGTTATTGTGGTTTAGCTTGTCGAATTTCTGTGGCACATGCGCGCTAGCAATTTTCGCTCACATATAACGGACGAATTATGGATTCGTCGAGCCATGTACGTACATATTCACTACAAATACAGTCTTCCAGTTAAGCCGACGTTCACATAGATTGCCTGCCTGCTGTTCTTTCTGTATAGCCGAAATAGAGTATGTCAAAGTCAGCGTGGGGTGCAGCGTAATGATGCAGCAGCAAATAAAGCACTAATAGGATTAGCCACGGCAGCAGACGACATTGCCGCTTGAGCGATACTAAAACGACAAGAGCCTGTGTGCAGGCTCTGTGTCGACATTCAGATGAGAGGAGCAACTCCGGCTAAGCCCAGGCCCTCTTGATTACTTCGGCAATCTGCCCCGTGTGCTTCGATTGCATGTTTGCGCAAGAGAACAACACGGTATGTCAGCGAACTCAACACCAGAATCCTATAGCCTTTTAATGCTTTGAAGCGTTGCTTTTTAGATTTACTAAATCAACGCGCTCTCAAGCCTAGTTGTAGACACGCTTCCGATTTACTGCGCGCCAACAGCACCCGCACACAAAATAAACACACTGACCTCTTCACAAAAAACACGGTTGCCTCAATTTTAATTGTCCCAGATAAACACTTCTAAAATTTGTGTATGTCAAAGATAAGCTGATTTGTCAACTTTAGAAGTTTTTATCCTGATTGAAACCGCAAATGCGTCTCGAAGCATCCCACGTAAGGAACTGCTCTCCGAGGAGTATTCGTGAAATCTGGGGCAGTATTTACTGACGGCCAGTTTCCAAACAAAAAAAAGGCGTTATAATCCGGTTAAGCCAAGTTTGTCAATTAATAGCTGAAAATTAGTTTCCCCGAGAAAGAACGTAATTGTTGGGGTTTTACACCCCGAAACCATGATATGGTTTTCTGGCATGCTATAAAGAAAGTCTACGGAAATGTCGTCAACCACGGTTCCCTAAGTTCCCGGCCGTCACGCCGTGTTAACGTGAATCGCAGTTAGGTATGATGCGCTAAAGTTGCTTTATGTAGCAGTGTTTAGGGCTGCCATCCTCGCAAGCACTACCGCTTCAAAACAGCTTGTCTGTTTAATACTCATGCTCCAATTGACATCCTTGCGCAGCTGCAAACAACTGGTTATATAAACAGCTCCAACTCTTCAACATAAGTTTGTGCGTGCAACATTTATACGCATATTCAGCGTGATTTAATGGCATGTCCCTCAAAAAAAATACAACACGGTCGTCTGTTCTCTGTTCTCCGCGTGCTGCTCATAACGTCGATTCCCGAGGTACGTTTGATCTCATCTGAGTCTTGGAAGTTGCGTGAGAAGACACTAATGGATGAAGTAAAACAAGAAAACAATATAACGGGGAAGAAATTTGAGTAATGTTGAGGGTTGAGGGTCCAGCATGAAATAACGACAGTAGCTAGTTTTGGCACGTTAAATTCATCTAAGCTCTGAAAAAGTCGTAGAACACGGTAGTTTTTAAATCAGCGACTACCATCGATGACTCATCTGCTCTATTTATTTATTTATTTATTTATTTATTTATTTATTTATTTACACCCGTACCCACAGCGCCATTTAGGCAATACAGTGGGGGGGGGTTACACAGAGAATTTAAAAATCAAACATTTCAAGAACACTGGTAGTGAAAAACTAAGGAGAATTAGCGGCACACATTGTTGTCAATACACATGATTTTCATAAAGATCAGCTAACCCAGACGAAGAGAAAAAACAAAAATGAAATTTATACGGTACAAACATAAAAAATACAAAAACGATGTGATAAGAACTAACCACTGCATAAAATTTAACTGCAGCTGAAGACAGAATGAGATGTCAAAGAGCGGCCGCAAAAGCTTCGTTATCTATTATGCTGACCTTGTCAGCAGGCAGACGATTCGATTCAGAAATAGTTTTGGGGAAAAAAGTGCTTAAATAAAGATTGCAGTAATGTGTAAGAGATAGACGCTTGCGTCATTTTTGCGGTCTTACGCTTACGTGTAAGCGTTATTGTCATTATGTTTTTGGTGAAGAGACCTGAACGGTGAGAGCGTTTAGTACTTCTACACAATACAGATCATGTGAACACTTCGTCGCCCAGCATTGTGGCTTAACAAAGTGTTGCTTTGTTTAGACAAACTGTTACAGTTTTTCTCCCCCTCAATATTTAAAGAGTGCTGGCTCAGTACTATTTGTTGCAAGTGCGAATGTGAAATGTTGAACTGTTGCACCATTTCCTGCTGTGTGTGTGCGTAGGGGGGGGGGTGCGTATTGGACGTCCGTCGCCCCCAGTTTGGCACATTGTGTCAAGCTTATCCTCAGGAAAATAGGGTAAGCGAGGCTTCGTGTCTGACGTGCTACTTTCTTTCTCTTTTAGGGGCGAAGCTCCTTATAGTGGCACCCGTTCATCCCTCGTAGTCGTAGTTGTAGTGTGTAACAAGTGTTACTTTTTTACCTCCAAGGTGGTGCCGGTGGGAGATTTCTTCTGTGCGTTGTTGAACAATAAAAAAAAAACGGCAGTATATGCACGGAGTGAATGATGGAGAGTGGGGCGAAGCATTTGTCCGTCCATTCGTTCTTGCTTCCGTCCGTCCATGCGTCCGTCGGTGTGACCGTTCATGCGTCCATCCTCCCGTCCGTGTGGGCGTCTGTTCGTGCGTCCGTCCCTGCGTTCGTCCATGCATCCGCCCCTGCGTCCGTTCATGCGTCCATCCATGCATCTGTCTGTGTGTCCGTTCGTCCATCTATCCAACACTCCAAGTACCACCATCTCGCATCTTTTCATCATATATTGCCCATATAGAAGCACCGCCATCCAGCGGGCATTCCAAGGACTAAACGAGAGGTGGCACACTCACACTTTCTTATGGCTTGCGCTTCGGGTCTACCTCCCACCTTTACCCACCTCGAGTTCATGGTATATACCAGTTCACTGTATTGATGGCACTGCGGCCCAACGCTCGCTAAACCTTTCTAAAACCAAAAAGGTTACGCCCAGCGAGTATAACGTAGCAACTTTTTTCTGCCAGATAGTGCTCAATGTACATGCCAATGGCTGCTAATGGGAAATGAGAGACAAGAGAATTCGGCTTTTACTTTCTTACGGCTTGCGCTTCGTATCTACTTCCCTCCTTTAACCACCTCGAGTTATGGTATATACTAGTTCACTGTATTCATGGCACTGCGACTCAACGCCGCTATACCTTTCTAAAACTAAAGAGCTTAGACCAAGCGAGTATAACGTAGCAACCTTTTCTTGTCCGATAGTGTTCAATGTACATGCCAATGACTCCTAATGGGGATTGCAGCACGTGCGTTAGATAAAAGCCGAATGCTCCTGTCTCTTGTTCCCCATTAGCAGCCATTTGCATGTACATTGAGCACTATTTTTTGTTGTTTAACAACGCACAGAAGAAATATCTCACTGGCACCACCTTAGAGGTCAAAATGTTATACTTGTTACATACTACAACGACTACGAGGGACGAACGGGTGTCGCTATAAGGAGTTTCGCCCCTAAAAATTCATGTGTCAGACGAGACGGCTTTCAGCTCTCCCATAGTAGAGTACGAAGTACTCTAAATCGTAAACCACCTCTTCTAAACACAAAAATTCGCAGCGTGTGCGTGCCTAGAAGCCGAATGCTCCGGTCTCTCATTCCCCATTAGCAATCATTGGCACGTACATTGAGCACTATCTGACAAGAAAGGGTTGCCACGTTATACTCGGTGGGTGTAACCTCCTTAGTTGTAGAAAGGTTTAGCGAGCGTTGGGCCGCAGTGCCTTGAATTCATTGAACTAGTATATACCATGAACTCGAGGTGGTTAAAGGTGGGAAGTAGACCCGAAGCGCAAGCCGTAAGAAAGTGTGCATGTGCCACCTCTCGTTTAGTCCTTATAATGTCCGCTAGATGGCGGTGCTTCTATATGGGGAATATATGATGAAAACATGCGAGATGGTGGTAGTTGAAGTGTTGAATAGATGGACGAACGGACACACAGACAGATGCATGGATGGACGCATGAACGGACGCAGGGGCGGATGCATGGACGAACGCAGGGACGGACGCACGAACAGACGAGCGGATGGACGCATGGACAGTCAAACAGACGGACGCATTGACGGACGGAAGCAAGAACGAATGGATGGACGAATGCTTCGCCCCACTCTCCATCATTCACTCCGTGGATATCCTGCCATTTTTTTTCGCATTGCGCAATGGTCTCTCCTAACGGCTGCTTTCTTCAACGCCGAGATTCGAAAGATTACATACGTGCTTAGCAGGCGAGGCCGAGGATAATATCTCAATAACCAGACAACATTGAAATAGTGGATATGTAAGATCACAATTAAACTCTATAAGAGATCAGATTGCCACATCGAAAATGACTTATCACCGTGAATCCTACCATCGAAAATGCACTATTCACTCAAAAACCGCGCACACAAATATGCATATGGCTGGCTCATCTTTGAAGGCCGCATTTTAATACGCTTTCTGGCACTAGGGAACGTAGTCGGCTCTCGAGAAGAGCGTCAAATAACAATGTGCCCATTTCCCGGGACTGGTTTAAGCTCTCCCATAGTAGAGTACAAAGTTCACGAAGTCATTAACAGCTTTTCTAAACATATGTATATAGTGTACGTCTGCGCCGGGGCATATATATGCTCTCCCTTAGTAGAGTACCTAGTTAGTACCCTGAATCGTTAACCACTTTTTCTAAACACACATGACCTATGTTCACAGTGGCATGGCTTACGGGGCGGCTTTAAACCCTCGAACAGTAGAGTACTATAGTAATCTAAATCGATCCCCACTTCGACTCGACTAATAGCAGTACTGGACGGCTTTCTGCTCTCCCTTAGTAGAGTACCTCGTACTCTAAATCGTTAGCAACTTTTTGTAAACACACTCTAAATCATTAATGAGTACGAAGTACTCTAAATCGTTAAACATTTTTGTTCTAATCACAACAACACACTTCGCTTAAAACGTAACTTTTTTTTTCTTTGAGGCATTCAGTTAGTGCGAAGCTTGGATATTGCAAAAACCCGTGGTGGCAGAAAGCGCATGCAGACACTCCACGAAATCAACGCACAAAATTGCACTGCTTACATTATCTCATTCTGCCCATTTGTAGCACTAAGTAATTATTTCTTTTTGCTCTGGTCACAGATGACAAAAAAGACATAATACACCAAAATCCAGTGTGCGAAGTGCTGAAAGTTCCTGGTGCCTGCATTCTTTTCCTCGCTCAGCGTTGCAACAAGATAAACGCACGGGTATGCAATGCGAGGAACGCAGAAACAATAGGAACACACTAACCGGAAGTGCTGCGTGCGTTTCCCCGTATTCGGTTCCTGCAATTCAGAGTGGCCAGCTCGGAGCGAGCCGCTCTACCGTATGGGGTATACAGCGATGAACACACTTGCCTCAACGGCTAAGGAGTAGCCGGCGCCATAATTGTGCGCCAACATCTCCTTATATATCATATCAATAAAAAAACACGTTTGCCTAGAACGCTGGAAAGTCGCACTCCCGACTGCATAGGTGACAGGTATACAGATAACACGTACTGTGGGCTGCAAAAGTTTTCGGATCCTGCAGCGCATGGCGGAATAACGAAAAACTGCATTGCCACGTCACCTACCGTAACATGGCGGGTGCTGAGGCTAAGTGATTAGCGATGGCACGTTTAGACAACACGCTGTTACCTGCTCTTATCTCAGAAGTAGTGCCCGATATCTTCAACACCTGCCGTACCACAGTATGTAGGGGACGCAGCCATAGAATAAACAACACGCAGCAATACAGTTTTTGCTCGTTCCTCTACGCGCTGCATATCCCGCAAATTTTGACAGCCGACAGTGCATTATGTTGAAATAGGCCACATCTGAGAATGTGCGGACACCACTGATACCCCTACTCAGCATTTTATTTCAGTTTATCGCCATGACTACAGCAACTATTTTGTCCGTCGGAAGAGCTGTTAGGTGTGGAGCACCACCGAAAAAAAAAAGAAATCGTGGGCTGCGCATACTCAGATGTGGCTTATCTAAGATTTGGCTTATTATAGATGTCGTCTGTGCCCACTTGAGCATGCCTGACGGTACGTCGTTCCAGACAACCGCGTTGACCTACGAACTACGACTAGTGTCTATATTGATTTGATGCGCGTACAGAAATTACTCTTGCAGGCTGCGTATCGATTTGTCAACCCCCTTTTCTTCTGTCTTTTTGTTGTTGTTGTTGTTGTCATTCTGCGACAACATTACTCCAGATATATCAGCTGTCCACATTCACTGTGCTGTAGAGTGATTCTTTACAACCGTGGTCTCAATGGCCTCCATGTATTTATTGCTCTGAATGCAGAGTTTAAAGAGCATCAGATGATTTTCAGTCTCAACCAAAAAAATATTGAACAATGCAGCAACTCATACAAGGATTGATCTCCATGACGCCCTAGTGTGTGTGTATACCGTATGTTTCATGTCGTGTCTGCATTTGACATTTTTCGAATATATCCGCTGTGATGCGACTAATTGTAATAATTTATCAATTCACTGCTACTTTCTGAATAAATACAGATGCATAGCTGAACGAGCAGTACGTCGAATGAGAAGCAACCTCGGGCATATCAATCGATAATTTGAAATACGTAGTTTATTCCAACCCCATTTTTTTGCGTGCAAGAAAAAACACGGAATCCAACAACCTATTGTATTGAAAGCAGGTATAAGTATATTTTCTTTCGTGCTACGTTTTTTTTTTTTTTTTGCGTGCGAGCGTTAGGTTTTTGTATTCAATGGTTTTCACGAAGTGTGCTCTGCCTTAAAATGAAATACTTCGCTGAAACTTTTCTCAAAAAACATAATGTTAGCATATATCTGCTTCAAATCTGACTCTTGAAAGTATAATCCACGCTCTTACATGTACTATCTTCACCTGGCAAAACAGAATCGTCTAGAGACTCCTCGAACCTGTTCTGACCTGGGTGCATTTCGTGGAGTCAACCCCTCTGTCAACGAAACCGTCTCCTGTCATCTCTGCGGCCCAGATATCTTACTAGCTCTCCAAATGTTCGTACTGTAAGAAGGATGACAGCGCCGCCAGTTGTCTGTATTTATAGGCGTTCTCTGAGATGCTCGTCTTCATCCCTCTTAACACCAAGCAAACGCGAAGAGCCTACATCGACCTCCATGTCCTCCTCTTGAGCCGCATTCAAGTTGACACATTCCTTTCCTCATGGCACCTCCTTCAGCCTTCAGATGCCTGCTTGCGCCGTGACCCATGAATGTATCAGCCTGTCTGCAGTGCGACGCGGGATACTCGCTCGATGCTGTTTGGCTTCTACATGACTGGTCCAGGTCATCTCACTGCCTGGTTCTTTTAGTACCTTTGTATGAAATGCTTTCCCTTCCATTTTTGTGCCCAATATGACATGCTACCATAAATGGGCTGACGTGCGAAGCACGTGTCCTGCTTGTGCCGCCTGTCGCCTTCACACCGTATAGGCAATGCCAAGCAAACAGAAGTAATATAGCTTAGCGTGAGTGGAAAGGTCACTCATGTCTTGGCATGCATCGATTCGCTATCGATCTCGACACGCTAAGAAAGACGGCATCTGCGAGCGTGAAGGGGGTAATTTCTCACGTGCCTGGCATTGCGGTCTTGCTGTGAGACAACACAGTCTCAGCAGCTTTTAAGTGTGAAGCATTTCTTTGCATAACGCAAACACTTTTGGTGTCCATCTACAAACCTATCTAGCTATCTATTGATATAGCCTCTTAAGTCTGGGTGCCTTCGTGGTCACTCCCTCAACTAAGGGTAAACCAAGTTTAGTATGGGAGGGTAAGATGGTTTGATGAATACGACTAGCTAGTAATTACATGAATAATGCCACAATTTTGTCTCCTAAGTTGTTAAACACTTTCCACCAAACAGTGGCACATACCCGAAGGCGGTATGTGCCACAGGTGATTTGACACTTCATATCTACCAAGGAATGACGAGAACACACATGCGTAGTTTTAACGCTTTAGCGCTAAGAAAAACAGACATAGGCTGCATTCACCAAGAAAAAAAATGTCGTGGTCCCAGCAGGAAGCAAACCCCAGCATTCTGCGCGGCAACCAAGTATTCCATATAGCACAGAGCTACGGCAGGTCTCGCCCCTATTGTTCAAATAAACCGTAATGTTCTTGAAGCGTCACGTGAAAATTCAGTGATGGCTATCTCGTCTTATAACATTACATATGTACACCTACGATAAAGCCGTCCCGTCGGGTTAGGATCAGATGTAACTTAGAGCAATGCACTGAAGCTAAGAGTTTATGTCAACCAAGGAACAGTGCAAAGAGACATTGGTAAATTTAATTTGAGGGCGTTAGGAAAAATCAGTGCATCTCCACGAATTGAAGGACATGTAGTAGGCTAAGCTGTAGGTTCTAAGGTCTATAATGTCTACGTTGAAGTCACTGACTAGAATGAACGATGGACGGGTGGGCGCCCGGACAGGTGAACGTATGCATGGATTCACGTAAGGTGAGACTCACGCAAAGACGGTCGGAAAGATGGGTGGACGGACAGATTCATGGATGGACGGACACTCTCGGAATTGAAACTTCTTTTCATGTTGACCGTAATGTTCGTGAAAAATCAACTGTGGTTGCAGCGCAGGCTATCTAATCTTATGAACAGTACATACGTACTACTCCAATAATACAGCCGTCACTTCGGATTAACGACGATTGTGGTGAATCACCATCCACCGAAGCTTATTTTTATATCAGCATTCAGTGCCACCATCCTCGCTGGCATAAGCGCTACGTGTGATCTCACCGGTGCTGCTGTTGCTAATTTGTTATAACCATGTTGCTGTTGGCATCATTAAGCAAGAGTAAACATTCGACTGTTTAGTATATGTCTGTGCGTGCAACATTTCTGCATTTTCTTTAGCATGAATTCGTAACGGTTTGCTCAATAAAAAATTTTAAAAACGGGGACCTTCCCTCCGCATGATTCGCATAACGTTTATTTATTTACTGATTTCGAAGATACGTGGTCTGCTTATTTTTTTGTTTGTTTTGATAACCTCGCTCACCGACAGATTGACGTATGCGACACGTCATTTAATGGAATACTTTGCCAAGAAATGAAACACGAGTGGTTGCTCTCATCGTAACAAGGAATTTTGATGCACTCAGCTGGAGCATTGATATTTAAGAAAAAATACGTTAAATTAACATGTATGAGAAATGACCAGCCGACTTATGACATAATGGATTATTAATCGCTAAGTATGGGCTTAGCGGTCGAACAGCGCAATAGGGGCTGGATTTCGCTATCGCATTCAACTCTAAAAGGCGAAGCTTAAGGATCCCCTAATTATTATTATTAGTATTACTATTATTATTATTATTATTATTATTATTATTATTATTATTATTATTATTATTATTATTATTATTATTATTATTATTATTATTATTATTATTATTATTATTATTATTATTATTATTATTATTATTATTATTATTATTATTATTGTTGTTGTTGTTGTTGTTGTTGTTGTTACTGCTACCATTACTATTATTACTACTACTACGACGACGCCTTCGACGACAACACAGGCTGCACTGAGGAAGCTTTGGTGTAAAACTTTTTAATTAACGTAGGGATAACTCGTTATTGTGTACACTGCACAATATACCACTATATACGTCTCTTCGGTTCGTACTGCGTGCGGGTGTTATTTCGTCTTCGTGCACAAGAAATAAATTGGGAATGAGTGAGCAAAATTGTAAGCAAGACGGATCAAACACGAAATGCAGAAGGCGCAAAGCGAAGTTCTCGGCCTCCACAAGAGAATCGTCGAGCGCGCATCGTGCAGTGATGGATAACTAAGGGGCGGGAAGTTGGCCGAAGATCGAGTGGGGGTTTATCTCTGGCTGAGTTGCACAAGATACTAAGAAAACGAGCCCCGCGGGTTTCTTTCGGGTTGATAAAATGTATGAGCAAGGAGGTTAAGAGGAAGAAAAGCGAGAACAGCAAGCGAATCATTCAGAAGTGCGCTATCACGACGACACGAAATGGGATTTGCCAGGAGCTTCCGCGAATTTGCGGAGTGTACAGGTTAGCGCGTGATAGATATCGAGTGGTGGTGGCTGCTCTCTTCTCCGCGTCTCTGCACTGAGCCCGATGAAGTAAAGAGTGGGGCCGAGTGCCCTTTCAACGATGTTGTTGAGTACAGTCAGTTCGCCGGAGGAGTTTCTGCGAAAGATCTATAGGAGAAAAACCTCCATGCATAGCAGAACAAAATTTAGGTGTATCTTTTTTTTTAAATAGAAGCTTGTTATAACTCGAAGAGTTTGGTGGTGGCATCACACGTGAAAAATCAGGCACAGTCATCTTGCGGAAAAGCGAACGCATACAGGTGCGTCCTGTCACGCGCGTGTTCCAGTAATTGACGCCATCTTGATCGTCGGCTTGCTAATGACCTGTCGTTTCTAATACGGGGATCCAATATTTCATCCAAGCCAGATGTCGCTCTCCGTTGCCGCATCTCATTGTTGATTGCATATAAACGCAAGGCCTTCGTTGTCCAAGAAAGGCGACTATCTTGTTACACTGGACGCCGTATAGTAATTAGCGGCTGATGCGCTTAGAAGTTGGAAAGTGGGCCCCACGTGGGAAGAGGGATGATTAACGTAGTGCATCACCCAAGCCCCAGGCCTCATGAGAGAGCGGTACTAAAAGGCCGAGTTTCATTTAAGAAAGAAAAAAAAGAAAGAAAAAAAGAATGAATGAATGAATGAACGAATGAAAGAAATAATGAATGAATGATTGAAATAATTAATTAATGAAAAAATGAATGAATGAAAGAATAAAAATGAGAGAGTGACTGAAAGAAAGAAAGAAAGAAAGAAAGAAAGAAAGAAAGAAAGAAAGAAAGAAAACTTTATTTACCTTCACACGTGACTTCTTTCTTCGTGTGCTTTAGTTCAGCTATGGATTATGATTCACACTGTTTTCACGTTGTTCGAGGTATGTAATAACACGTCCTGGCACTGTCTCTCACCCGACTTTAAAAAAAAAACTTACTCGCGTAAAAAGCTCTGTCTCAAATCGCTCGTGACAGTGAAGATCAGGTCATAGTGACTCTCAATCTACTCACAAAGGCGGCCAGTCAAAGCCAGTATTACACTCTGGATGGAAACACGCACGTAATATAGCACCCGACTAGATTTAACAGGGTGAACGCCCTGAACATGCTCAAGTCTCGGTTTTAGTCCTCGTTTAGAGGCTTTCACGACATAAAAGATCACGAGACTTGGAGTTTCGTGCCGTACCGTCACAGTCTTTTTTTTTCTGATACACAGATGATTTCCCAGAAGCACTCTACTTCTCGGCTAACTGCATGTGGTATGCCACTTCTTGTGTGATGGTTTCCTTTTTTATTCATCTCGTCTTATGTCTGCTGCACATACGAGTTTGGTGCAGTATTTCACACATTATCAAATAAAGAACTAAATTCCTGTGCGTCATTCGCGGCCACATTTGGAAGCGATACGCTACTGTTCATGTAACAAAAAGGAGCTACACATGACGATGTTTTAGGAGCGAAGCTCCTTACAACATGGGTAGTATATCCCATGTCGTCGTAGTCGTCGTAGTAACCAGGTTCATTTTATTCCCTGTCAAAAAAAAACGGTGTCACCGCATATCCAAGAAACGAATGATGATGAGTGGGGCGAAGCGTCCATCAGTCCGTCCGTGCTTCCATCCACCCGTCCGTCGGTTTCACCCCACTCGTCATCATTCATTCCTTGGATATGCTGTTGGTAGGCTGTGATTTTTTCCTTTGTGATCGCCATCAAAAACAAGACCAACTTCTTTCGTAGGTCGACTCGCGGACACGATCAATACCTTATTCCGTCATTCTCTCGCTCCTGTCGAAGTTTGTATTTTTAGAGCTGCAGCTTTACTTCTGTATGTTTCCCATTCGTATAAATTGAGTTCGCTTCAATGATTGCCTTCGCGGAATCTCCTTTATTATGGTTTTATTCACTCTCTGCTGTATTTTCTTTTATTCCTCTGTCTCTCCTCCTCTGTGAGTATAATACAACTCTATGATAGACGTTCAATCGGTAGCTTTATATGATCACAGAGCAAGTTTTCTTGCTTGTGTGGAGCAAAGAAACGCCCACATTGTTCACTTTTTTTTCTTTTCTTTTGTCGTACCCTTTGTGGTTGTGATTGACGTGACGGCGCATTTCTTAGAATTGATTATTTAGCGCTAATGTAGAAAGTAGGGCGTGTTTTCGCGACCATTTATGGAGGCAACTGTTTTTCCAATCATTGGTTTTGAAAGTGAAACATTCCAGTATGAGTCAATATTTAACACTTTCACATTTCGTTATAAATTTCGGGAAGATTTTTGATTTTTTTTGCGTTTAATCCCTTCGTCAGCAGAAAGCCGCCCGCATCTTCCCAATTGAGGAACTCGAGTAAATGCGTCGAAGAGAGGTACAAGGGAATCGCGTGAATGTTGCGCAATCGGGTGATTTGGGAACGCTTAATTGTTATTTCATCTTCATTATTTTTATTTATTGAATGAAGGAGAAGCGTTGCCTTCAACGAGTGGTGGGACGCTGATGTTGAATATGCCCAAGGAGAATTAAAAAAAAAATGCTGGAGTTGAAATGCGCAGAAGTGAAGCTGTTCCTCTGGCAAGATGGCGGCTGTAATGGCCATCTTACTAGGGGCATGATAAAGTATCACCGTTTAGCGATTGAAAACGAAGCGTTTTCCTCGCACGCCCAACGAGTTTAGTGTGAAAACTACGTCTTACAGTTACTAGTTTTCCTTAGTGAGCCTCTAGTTGGAGGCAAAGTTCTTTGAAGATTCTGTCATCCATACTCGTTTCTGTGTGTTATTTCGTCGAGAACAACTACGTTTTAATATATAACTAGCGTAGCATTTAGATAACATATATATGCCACTTGATCTTTAAGTGGGCACTATCAGAAAAGAAGACGTTTCCGCCATCTTGGCAGTGGCAAAAGGTGGCTTCACTTCTGCTGGCAAGGCCTTGCGGGAATTTTTCTTTAATCCTCCTTGGTTGTGCCCCACTACTTGTTGAAGGTACTGTCGATTTCATTGCATCTACTCTGGTCAATCAAGCAAAACGTCAAGTCAAACGAAAGCCAAGTAGAGACGCCCTTGAGTGAATTCCGAACGCCGCTCCGCCACTTATTTACACACCGCACGCGTTTGAGAAAGAGCAATGCCGGGGAGAGGTCCGGAGCGCCACTGCGCATCATGCTCGGCTTGCTGAACGCCCGATGATGTCTTACGCTTTGTGTCTTCCTGGACCAGCAGGACTCTTCCTGGACCAGCAAGACTCACGGGCATGCGGCACGAGTCGCGAGCATGCGCAGTGGGGGTGTGGACGGCACCAACGCCGAAGCGCGGCATCGTGAAACTAAGAAAAGCTCCGCATCCAAAAGGGGAGTTTGTTGTTGTGATCACCTCGTTCCACAAGTAATAGAAGTTAGCTGCGGTTGCAACATTGCATTCTGTCCACCACGGTGGTGTAGCGGTTGCAATGCTCGGCCACCGACTCGAAGGTCACGGCTTTTGTCCGTGGCAGTCACATTTCGATGGAGGCGAAGCGCTGTAGATGTTGGTGTACAGTGCTATATTGCGCATGTTGAAGAACGCGGCATAAATTTTCGGAGGCCACAACTACGGCGTGGCTCATAATCAGATCATTGTTTTGAAAAGTAAATCCTGTGGTAATATTATTATTTCTAAATATAGAATTTGTGTTTAAAAGGGTATTCAATGAATTCCAGAGCACTTAGCTTTACTATAGGAGGGTGAAAAGACGTCCCAATTTCGGATGCTGCGTCAGGCTCAAGTTAATCATCTCGCGAAAGAATCGTTCACGTCAACTCCTTACACGAACTGTCTATTCACATATCTCCAAGAAAGGTCACAGCATATCAGGTATATGCCTTCCCCATGCGGGCTCGTGTCGCTAGTTCTTGGTCGAAAATTTGTTCTTCCTGGCAAGCTTCAGCAAAGATTCCGAATTCACTTCTAAGCCAAACCTAACATTTTAAGAAAGAGCGATGAACTATTAATCAATATATGCGTGGTATATAAAATATCATCGAAGTGAATCACAGCATATTGATGGAGTGCATGATGTTGAGTGGGGCGAAGCGTCCGTCTGTCCGTTCGTTCTTGTTTTCGTTCATCTGTGCGTCCGTATGTGCGACCATCCATCCATCCATCCATCCATCCATCCATCCATCCATCCATCCATCCATCCATCCATCCATCCATCCATCCGTCCGTCCGTCCATCCGTCCATCCGTCTGTCCGTCTGTCTGCCCGTCCGCCTGTGCGTCCATCCGTGCGTCTGTCCGTCTGTCCATTCATCCGTGTGTCCGTGCATCTGTCTGTCTTTCCATCCGTCCATCCGTCCGTTCATCTAGTGAACACTCCAAGTACCGCCATCTCGCATATTTTCATCATATATTCAGCACATAGAAAGTACTGCCACCCACGGGCATTCCAAGGACTAAACGAGAGGTGGCACTTGCGCACTTTCTTATGCCCGGCGCTTCGTGTTTACTTCCCCCCTTTCGCCGCCTCTAATTCATGAGTATATACTAGTTCACTATATTCATGGTACTGTGGCCCAACCCTAGCTAAACCTGTGTTTTTGGAACAAGTGTTTAACGTTTTAGAGCACTTCGTACTGAACTATGGGAAAGCATTGAGCCGTCCCGATAAGCAACCCAAAAGGATGTCCTTGCTGTTTAGAAAAAGTAGTTAACGATGTTTAGAAAAAATGGTTAATGATTTAAAGTACTTGGTACTCTACTATGGGAGAGCTGAAAGCCGTCCCGTTGGCCTCTCACTTTATGAGATACGAGTCACATTTGACGAGTGATACTGAGGGAGTAACTAAGGTGGTTGCGTCCAGCGAGTTTAACCAACGTGGCAACCCTTTCTGGTCAGATAGTGCTCAAAGTGCGTCCCCCTGATACTAGTTTTTTTTTTCTTTATAAGTATGAAATTCAAGGCAAATTATATTGGAGATTAAGTCACCAATACTCGTCTCTGTAAGCTATTTCATTAGAAACAACTATCTTTTTATATAAGGTCAACGTGCGTGGGTTTCCTCCTCAATCGAAAAGGGTGCGCGCATACCGCTCCTCCAGTCCGGCCGTGGAGGTGGCTACCTGCTACTACAACGACTACTACATACATGGACGGTGGCAGCGGCCGTGACGATGATTCCCAATTGGACTTTATGACTCAGTGATCCCCACTAGACCACGCGTGACCGTATCAGTGAATGGTTAATCTACGCGCATTTTCTTTCAAAATTAACAATTACACTTCGTTTGTTCTCCACACTATTTCTACTTTTTTTAATGTATATACTATGCGCGTTAGGACTGTAACACAATATTTCGTATTCGCTCGCGAAATCCCCGCGTAATTTGCGCACCCCCTTCTTGGGGACCTATAATCGAGGAAAAAAAATGCGCGAATTTCGCTAGTAAATACGGTATATCATAGCTTTCTGTCCCATAGTGAGCGTGCTCTGGCACCATAGAAAAGTCTTCTTCCCATTGTTTTTCAGGTGCCTTGATGGTGATATAGGCGCCGACTTTACGGCAACAGAACAACACAAAACACGTGTGCCCCTTGAATTCGGAGGCAGGCGCTTATATTAACGTGCATGCTGCGAATTTTTATTGTTCAACAATTCACCGGAAAAAAATGGCAGCATAACCACTCAGTGAATGATGGATAGTGGGGCGAAGCATCCGTCCATTCATTCGTTCTTGCTTCCGTCCATCCATGCGTGCGTCTGTGTGGCCGCCCCAACGTCCATCCACCCGTCCGTGCGTGCGTCTGTTCATGCATCCCCACGTTCATCGATGCGTCCGTCCCTGCTTTCGTTCATGCATCCGCTCCTGTGTCCGTCCATGCGTCCATCCGTCAGTGCAGCCATCCGTGCGTCCGTTCATGCATCTGTCTGTGTGTCCGTTCGTCCACCTATTCAACACTCCAAGTACCACCATCGCGCATCTTTTCATCATATATTCCTCATATAGAAGCACCGCCATCCAGCGGACATTCCAAGGACCGAACGAGAGGAGGCACACGCACACTTTCTTACGGCATGCGCTTCGGGTCTACTTCCCACCTTTAACCACCTTGAGTTCATGTTACATACTAGTTCACTGTATTCATGGCACTGTGGCCCAACGCTCGCTAAACCTTTCTAAAATCTAGGAGGTTACGCCCAGCGAGTATAACATAGCAACCTCTTCTTATCTTCTGTGCGTTGTTGCACAATGAAAAATTCGCAGCGTGTGCGTTAACTAGAAGCCGAATTCTCCTCTCTCTCATTCCCCGTTAGCAGCCACTGGCATGTACATTGAGCACTATCTCTTATTGTTCAACAACGCACAGAAGAAATCTCTCACCAGCACCACCTTGGAGGTCAAAATAATATATTTGTTACGCACTACGACAACGGCTACGTGGGACGAACGGGTGCCGCTTTAAGGAGCTTCGCCTAAAATATCCATGCCACCAGCACAACCTTGAGGGTCAAGATCCAGTTACTATATATGCGGGGTGGCCGGCTGCTGCTGAAAAACATTTATTTACAGATGTTATTTACAGGGAGGGTGGGAACGGTCCTTAAGGGGCCGCCCCGTACAAACACTAGGTGGGCTCCCTCTTACGAGAGCCCATTGGCGTTGGCCGCGGCCCGGGCACGCTCGACCAGGGCCCGTTGGGCCGTCAGGTCAGAGCAGCCGAGCAGGGCTGCCTCCCAGTCCTCCCGCGAAGGGTTGGGTAGTGGGGTAAGGTTTGGGGTTTTTTGGCATGCCCACACCATGTGGAAAATGTCAGAGGAACTTTCCTCACAATGCGGGCACTTCCCCGTGCAAGCGGGGTCAAAGTGTTTTATGATTGCCGGGCACAATAGAGTTTTAGTGTAAAGGCGAAGGAGGATTCGCTCCTCCGCCTTCGTGAGGCCCTTACAGGGTTTAGGATAGACGTTATGGCCGGATTGATAAAATTGTGTGATCTCCTTAAAGGTGTAGGCAGGATTGGGTTCGAGTTCTGGATCGGTAGGGGACGAGGATGGTGCCCGGAGAGTGAGCGCGCGGGCAGCGGCATCGGCCGTCTCATTACCATCGAGGCCCGTGTGAGCCGGAGCCCTTATGATCGTTCGGTGCGCGGGGGCACCTAGGTAGCTGCTTTTCTGCAATATTTTATAAGCACGGTACGGAATGTATCCCTGTTCAATATTGCGACAGGCACCCCTTGAGTCGGTGATGATGACCCTCGAGTCCTGATCTGCGGCGGCTAGTGCGATGGCGATCTCCTCCGCGTGCGTAATGTTATGTGCACGGAATGTGAGTCCATTTACAACGGTGTTTTCGTGGACGACCGCAGCCGTATACCAACCACCGTGGTGCGGGCCGGAGGCGTCCACGTAGAATACCCCGAATTTGTGGCCGTAGTGTCGAGCCAAGGCTTCCGCCCGCGCGAGGCGTCGGCCAGTGTAGTCGTCTCGGGTCATGTTAGCCGGAAGAGGGCGCACGTGCAAGGAGTATCGCCAAACTTCTGGAATCCGTACGCGCTCTTCCGTGTGTATTGAATGATTGATGTGTAGCCGGGCAAGGAGGCGGCGACCCGACGGTGTTTTAGAGAGTCTAGTATATTGGTTTGTCAAGTGCGCCTCTCTCAGCTCCTTGAAGGTGTTCACCATTCCCAAGCCCAAAAGGCGCTGGTTAGAGGTGCTGACAGGAAGGTCGAGGGCGCGCTTGTAGATTTTGCGGAGAATGACTTCGAGTGCATTCTCGTCGGATTTGCGTAGGTGGAAGTATGGAGCCGAGTACAGAACTCGGCTGGTTACGAATGCATGCGCCAGCCGCAAGGCATCTTTGCATCGTAACCCCCCGCGCTTGTTGGAAACCCGGCAGACCATCCGGCCCACCTGGTCCCCCACCTTACGCAATTTGGCCAATGTTGTGTCTGCTCTGCGATTTTTGTGTATAAAAAGCCCCAGTACTCTAATCTCATCGCGTTCGGGTATTGGTCCGCTGTGAAGGAAGAGGTCGATCTTTGCGGTGCACTTTGGTGAGGGGCGTATGTGCACGAATCCCTATTTGGACGGGGAGCACTGAAGGCCGCAGCGACGGGCATAGTCATCCACGATGTCCGCCGCTTGCTTCAGGCTTGCCTCCATGTCTCCTGCCGAGCCGTGTGACGCCCATATGGTGATGTCGTCGGCGTACAGCGCATGCTGTATGCCTTCGACTTTCGCCAGCTGAGCGGGGAGTCTCATCATTGCCACATTGAATAGGAGGGGCGAGAGGACCGCTCCCTGCGGAGTCCCTCTTGTGCCTAATCGGTAAGGGCCGTGTTCAATGTCCTGAATCCGAATGTATGATTGTCGGTCAGTGAGGAATTGTTTAATATAGTTGAAAGTGTTTTGGCCGCAATCCACCTGTGAGAGATGTGTTAGAATAATTTCGTGGGTCACGTTATCAAAGGCCCCCTTCAGATCCAAAGCGAGCACAACTTTGTCATTCAGGGGATACTCGACTGGATCGAGGATCTCATGGTCGAGCTGAAGCAAGACATCTTGCGCGGACCGGTGTGGGCGGAACCCGAACATGGTGTCTGCAAATGCATTTTTGCTCTCCAGGAACGCGGACAACCTGTCGCGCACCATCGTCTCCATTAATTTTCCCACACAAGAAGTAAGGGAGATAGGGCGGAGGTTGTCCGTGTTAATGGCTTTGCCCGCTTTGGGTATGAAGGTGACCAGGGCGGTCTTCCACTCAATTGGTAGGCTTGTTTTCCCGATCCAAATGGAATTGATGTAGGCAAGGAGCATGGTGTAGGCCGAGTCAGGAAGATTGGCAAGTAATTTCACGGTAATTTTATCCCTTCCCGGCGCCGTTCCTCGCCTCATTTTTGCTAGGGCTGCCTTCAGGTCGTGTAACTGGAACAGTTGATCCAGCTCCGCGTTCTCGGTACCTGCATACGAGTACGCCGGCCCTTGGGAGTCCTGCTGAGTGCATAGATATTGGTCTCGGAGTTTACATGCCAATTTGGCTGTGTCTCCGTCGAAGCTGTGAAATGCTCGTTGCAGATGCTTTTGTGTCTCTGTTCGAGTTTGGGTCGGATCAATCAAGGCGCGGAAGAGGCGCCAGGTACTCCGGCTGGACATTTGTCGAGCGGCCGTGTTGCAACGGTCCACCCAGTTAGAGTCAGCGAGCTGGGCCGCGTACTCTGCTGCTCGCTGGGTGAGCTCAGCGATGCAAATTTTGAGCGCGGGGTGGCCAGTCAATCGTTGTACAGCGGGAGCAGTCTGTTTTTTTTCAGTCAAGAAACTTGCTGGCTGACGCTGTCTGCGTCGGCATTGTGAAGCGTGAAAAGGGGAACAAGAAAGAGTAGATTGGGAGGTGGGGGTGGAGACGTGCATGCGTAATGGGTATGTACGCACCGCGGGGAGGGTTGCTTACAAGAGAAAGAGGGAGACGCGCGTAGACTGGCAGACGCTGCCTGCATCGCTGTTGCGAGGTGAGAGAGGGGGGAGCGTAGGAGAGAACAGAGAGCAGGATAAGCGCATACGTAGTGGGGTGTAGATGCTACATAACTGTGGGACACATCCCGCGGCATAAGATGCTTCGCATCTGAAATCCTTGATTAGGTTGTTTCACTGCAGGCAACGTTTCCGTGCAGCGGTTTCGTCTTCTTTCAGAGTTGCAGCCTTCGAGAAAAGAAGCCTGATTGTCAAAACGTCAGCTTCAGCAACTCACTCTCTCCAAGGATTTCAGAGGTGAAGCGCCTTAAGACCGCACATTGTCCTATCGTACATAACTAGTCACTCACCGTCTACTGCAGATGCAGAAACCCAAACATCTGTGATTGAGAAAAGGCTTATCAAAATCTGTTAACTACAACAAGCAATATAAAAGATCGCAACGCGTAAAAAATACCAACATGTCACCACCCACTCATCAGAGCGAGTGACAGAATAAAAGGATACAAGAACAAAATAAAAGGTTGATACCCAGAACAAGAAAGGGGGTCTTGATGTAAAGTGTAATGCGCGTTGCTCAGCCTTACCTTCAGCATACACTTCGTAAATGTTCATTCATTGTGAAGGTTCACCCCCACGGGACGGCTTTATGCTCTCCAATAGTAGAGTACTCAGTACTGTAAATCGTTAACCACTTTCTCTAAACACATTTTCTAATTCTGTGCCTCGGGCGGCACCGCCTTCTGCCTTCTATGCAGGGGCCGCTTCCACTTTGGCCCGTCTCCAAGAGGTCGACCCGGAGATAGACTTAGCTTCGATCGAACTCCGCGAGCTAGTCGATAGACTTACTCCGGAGTTACCTGAACGCTGTGGAGAACATGACCTGTCCCAACACAGTCCTAAGTGGCGGTTCATTACTGCCAATTTCTTGGACGCTAAGCGCGCTACATTCATGTACCGCCTGGCCAGAGGGCGCCTGCCCATAAAGTTTTAGGCCCCTCACGAACGCCTCTACAAAAGGAACATGCCCCTTTTGCGGCAGTAGAGAGGACGTGGTCCACATTTTCTCTTAGTTTGCATTACAAGCCGCCCTCCATCGAACGATAGCCAGCTTGTTTGGTCACCCCGGTGTTCCTTTCAACACCGTTCGGTTTTTGCAACCCCTGTCGGGACAAGCAGTTAAGCAGTACGTGCTTCGATCTGCTTGTCGAGTGTTCCCACCAAGTGTGGGTGGCATGGTGCTGTGCCGTATTTAGTGGGAGACGACCCGGACTTCACGAAGTACTTGCAAAAGTGTAGAAGGAGGTCTGGTTCGTCCTCCACCGAGAATGGCAGCGCCTAGGTGCAAAGAAATTTTATGAAACGTGGCACCATCCGGCAGTGATTTTCAGTGAGTCAGGAGGGCAGATGACCATCAATTTTTAAAGATGGCGTTCTTTAAAGTTCAACGACTCTGCCTAGTGCGCCGGTCACCCCAGAGTTTAGTTTGTGTGGTCGTTCGCCTAGTCCTTGCATGCACTATGGTGATATTGTTGCCCTGTCGGGCTTTACCCGCAAGGTCCGTGTTGGTCCCCTCTGCAGGCTCGGCGACTCTACTCGTCGAGGCGGAGGGCGGCTCCCTTCCTCGTGAAGGGTTAAGCTGGCTTTTAGCCTTGCTGGTTCACGAAGGTATGTCGAGTATGCGTGTAGCGGCATCCGCTTCTGCACCAAACAGCCCTCCTGTAGTCCCAAAGGGACGGATTTTGTCTCGCTGGGCCCTCGTGCTCAGGAGACGGGCTGTGACCGCAGCGCGCCTCGTGCGCTGCCTTAGCTCACCTTGCCAGGGTACGTTCGCTTTGTGTGTCGTGATCGAATTACTTCACCGAAGGGTAGCCCCTATGTTGGGCCTCCCGGGCTTGTACGCTAGGAGGCAGGCCGCGTCCGCTTGGCGCCTGGCGCAGCCCCCTTGCCAGGGTATGGCCTTCTGCCCGAAACAAAAACTTCCCTTCTTCAGGGGCTGTGCGGTTGGCTACAGCCGTCCCCCAGTCATGTTAGGAGAATGTGCCGACTTCTGCGCTCGGAGTGGTGGCGGCAGGCGCGGTTCTTCAGAAGCTGTTTGCGGGTATGCTGTGGTGCTGAAGGCGACGACCGTCGGAAGCGGCGACTTTATGCTGATTGGTGCTCGGCCACGGACGCTGCGACAGAGTACCTTTGGAGGGCTGTGCTAGTGACGCTACCACCACGACCAAAGGCGGAAAAGGGTACAGGTCGGGTTGTGCTACTTGGAGGTGCTCACATTGAAGAAAATGACCAGGAATTCCTGGGGCTCGGTCCCAAGTTTGCCTTTGAACCAAAGCTTACCGCCACGGAGAAATTGGCAATGACTCATTCCGTTGCTAACCAGGTTTCTGAGCCTAACCGATCCTTTTGTTTAAAACAGTGTATTGATGTGGTTTCCAAGTGCAGTACGAGATTCAGTCGAGATGGCCAGTCGCGACGATTAGTTAGTTCTTTTGCCGCAAGTGATTTGCGGCTTTTGGTGTCTGATAAAGAAGGTTCCTTCGTCGTGATGCCCGCGGGCATGTTTCAGGATAAGGCTGTTCAAGCAATGCAAAAAAACTTCAAACCAGTCACTTGCAAGCCGGCTTCTGTTAAGAAGAAGGCTTTGGCATTATTGTCAGACCTAAAGCTTGAACGACTGAGGTCCTTGGCGAAGAATTCAAAAAGCCTGGAGTTGCAGGTGTTCTTCTCCGCCAAGACGCATAAACCCGATGTACCCTTTCGGGCAATTGTGTCGGAGAGTGGCTCGTGGCAGCACGTTGTCTCGGGCTACTTGCAAACCCACCTCAGCTCGTTAAATGTAGTGGATCCATTCTTGGTTAGGAATTCACAACAGGTTGTTGATTTCTTGGGTAATCAGAACCTTTGGGAAAAAAAGTCTGCCTTCAGTGTCGATGTTCAGGACCTGTTCTACTCACTGCCGCATAATTTTCTGTTACTATGTGTTAAGGAAACTATCACTGAACTAAATGAAGAAACGCGGTTTGTTGACAAATGTGGTATTTCTGTTCAAAGTTTCCTTGAACTTCTTCGTTTTTATCTTGATTCTACTTTTGTTTCTTGGCAAGGGGATTTGTTTGTTCAGGCCTCAGGTGTATGCATAGGTTCCAGAGTTGCCCCGGTCCTAAGTGACATATTGTTGAGTAGAATTGATCGCGATCTAGAACGAGAGTTTGAGGGTCGGGGTACACGTATATTTAGGTATGTGGATGATTACTTGGTTTTTTTGGATAGTGTTAGTAGCTTACATGATAAGGTGAACATTCTCAAGGCTTTTAGGGAAAGGGGGCATGGTCTTCAGTTTACGTGTGAAGTCCCCAATGAAAAAAATGAGCTTCAGTTCCTTGACCTAACATTGCGATTCCAGGACGCGCATGTCTGTTGGTTATACGCTCCCAGATCGGCTAAACCCCTCCTAAACTTTAAATCTGCTCATTCAAAACTGGTAAAAAATGGTATAGTCACTTCATGCCTTCATTCAGCTGTCACAAAATCCTGTTTCCATGCCACAGAGGAAAGCTTTCGTATTCAGTGTGATCGGCTTAAGACAGCGGGTTTTCCCACCGCCTTTCTCGTTTCTGCTTCCGAGCGTTTGCTAAAGAAAGTAAAAAGTAACGCGCAGCCCACCAACCAACCAGCAACCTCTCAACGCGAGCAAAAGCGTGTTGCAGTGATTCCCTATGTACATTCCATTTCACATAGATTAAAGAAAGTTGGGGGGCAATATGGTGTTGATGTTGTTTTTTCAGGTGGAAATAAATTGGGTAGCTTATGTGGCAAGATTCAAAGACGCGTAAAGGGTATTACGAGGGCGGTTGATAACACTTGTTCAATCAAGCACGTTAAGAAGTATACCGCATGTTCGACCGGCGTAGTCTATAAAATTCCTTGCTCGTGCGGGAGTGTCTGCATAGGACAGACCGGTAGATGTATTAATATTAGGCTACGGGAGCATGAAAATTCTTTAAAGGGTGGGGTTCCGTCTCACCTCGCCAGCCATTGCCGCGATTGCGGTTGTATTCCTTCATTTGAGCAAACCGCAATCATCGACCGCCATCATAATCAAAGGACACGTGAGATTGCTGAGGCTTACCACATGGCGAAGAGTGTTGGCATTTGCGTTAGCCAGCCATCTGTTTCTTTATCTGAACAGGAGATTGGTTTCATTGATCGGATGTAATCTTGCGTAGCACATGATTTTCTGTGTACACATGTATATATATGCTTTCTTTCAAATAAAACTTTCAGTTGTTAGACCAGCGCTTGTCCTGATTCCTTCTCTTGTGTGTTTCCTTTTGTGCGCTGCCCACTATGGACTTCCCCCTCACACGACCCTGGGGGGGGGGGGGGAGACATGCCGGGACAGCCGTATGGATGATGATAGGTTGATGAGTTAAGTGTGACTCTGAGTCAGAGTGCCTTCGGCGCCGCGTTTCCTTCCTATCTGACAACGGCATGTTGGGACGGTATTATGCTCTCCCATGGGAGAGTATAATGCACTCTAATTTGTTAAACACTTTTTCTAAACACACAACTGCAAGTTAGACACCTTTGAGCCAGGGGCAGCTTTCAGCTCTCCCATAATAGAGTACCGAGTACTGAAACCGTTAACCACTTCTATATACACAACCATTTTTGGTGTGTCTGTGGATGTTGTGTTCCGCCACGATGTTCTATGGGATTTTAATTGATGTTCACTGTTCGTGAGAAAAACTTTCTCTAAACACGCGACATATATATTGTACAGGAACCAATGGTAAAGTAAACTCTATCGAAACGTTTGCGAATAGTGTTGGGGAGCTAAGCAGCACGGCTCAAGGCGTCTTTGGGCTGGTGGGTGCCCATCATGGCAAGCCAGCCACCGAAGAATGCTTTAGCTTTCGACGTTCTCGTCCCTCGGGGAACTAGTCCCGAAGACCTTGTTGACGCGACGTCTTCAATAGTAGGAATCGAAGAAACATACTGCGTTCAACACTTTTGGAGGCCTGAACTGCCAAGTCACCGGCAACAGTGAGGCCGCACTGGCCCAAATCGTGGATGCGTCGGACCTCATCATCCGAAAAGAGTGCGTCACCGTCGTACCCCTGGGACCCCACGTGACCCAAATGACCGTCCTGTTCTTGCCGTGCCGCGTACCCAGCGAAGTCCTCGCATACGCACTGTCCCCCTACGGGAAGGGGCTGCACATCAGCAGAGGACTTAAGGGGCCACGTTTGACCATGACCACTGGAACGCGATACATCCGTATAGAAATGAAGACCTCGTCACCGGTGCCAGTCTACCTCAAAGTCGCAGGCCGTGTTACCTGTGACTACAAAGGAACCCTGCAGGTGCACCGCCGATGTGGTAACAGTGGGTACTTTCGTATGAACTGCACAGCCGTTTTCGTGGATGGTACGGCGTATATGTTCATGACGGGAAGAAATGTTCGCTGCCGTTCCGCCGCTGCGGCGACCCACATGCAACCGTCGCCTCCACCATCCGACTGTCGTACTCTAAGATGGCATCCAAGGACTTGCCACCACTTCAGCCAGGAACGCTGTCCAAAAACAAGGGAGAGGGTTCGTCATTACTAGCCACGGTCAACAGCCAAAAAGACCAAGAAGCGAAAGTCGCACCGCTACACCAGATGGCTATAGTGTCCTCGGCCAGCCCGGACCCGGCAATTCCTCCAGGTTCAGTGGATTCGTCCAGTGCCCCGCGTCGAGTGATCATGGCCGCAGAACAGGCCGAGCCTTCGCCAGACAAGGCGCCTCTTGGGGAATTCGCCGCAGCAGGAGATTCTACACCTGCCGCTCATTCTATAGCTGAAAAATCAAGCGGAAGTGAACACATCATCGAGGAGACTCCATCCCAAGGCGACAAGGTCTGCATCATCAAGGAGTCGAGCATCACCACGAGTGAGACGCCCCTACAGATCGATGAAGACGCCAGCCCCAGAGACGTTAGCTAGGGCAGTTTAGATGCCTGTTTTCTATCCTCAATCAAGAGCCCTGGCACCAAACGCCACAGAGTATCTAGCGGTGATTCAGAAGCCCCATACAGAGACAGAAGTTTCCTGCGGACTTCACAGCAGCCCCGGACGCCTCGTGCTTCCGGCGGGTCGCGTGGCCGTAGAAAATGACTGAGCTGCTCGAGGGGCACCCGCTCCCGCGTCTGCTAAAGGTACCTCTGCTTTTCAGTGTATTCATGGTGAATTTTACTTCTTGCCATGGCTCTAACTTTAAAAGCTCTAACCTTTAACTTTCAGGATTTCCGCAACCCACAAAACAGACTGGAGTATTAGCTTTTGCGCGTTCAGTGTCCTCTGACCTACTGTTCATGCAGGAAACTAATTTTCTTGAGGTATCTGACGTACTAGCTTTCAAACGCGCATTCGGTGTTGATTGCTTCTTTTCGTACGCCAGCACGCGTTCGACTGGGGTCGCAGTCATTACATTTAACCGAAGTCTTGTACGTGTTCATGATGTTTCTTTCGAAGCCTTCGGACGCGTGCTCGTGTTCGACTGCACCTTCTTTGCCTTGCGTATAAGATTTGTCGGTGTTTACACCCCAGCGGTGTCTGTGAATTCTATAGTGCTTTTTTCGCTTTTTTGATACATTCCTTTTAAATTCACGACTTATGGTACTCTTAGGGGACATTAATTGCGTCTTAGACTCGCACGCAGACGTTCGTGGTCTGGGGTGCGGCCGCTAATCCTGAACGCCGGAGAACTTGAGCATGAAGGTGTACACAGTACACATGAAGGTGTACACAGTAGCAATTATGCCTACACTTGGCGGCAAGCAGCGTCGAGCAGCAAATTAATCGCATATACGAATCCCCCGGTCTCACTGCCTACGTTCATGACACTGGGGTAATGTCATTGCCACCGACACCAGTGTACACATTAGCGATCACCGTCCGGTTATGCTCTCTCTCCGCCTGCTAGCGTGGGCGACGACGATTCAGGGACCATGGTGTCTCGATTGCCGCATCCTCCAGGACTCCCTGTCAACGGAAAAATTGTCCAGAGCGTTACGTGCATCGCTCATTGTCGGGGATATAGCTGATTGGGATCGCCTCAAAGAACAGTGGCGTCCCCGTTGCAGTGCGTCGGGCAGGGCATTTCGCGCCCGTATGCCCAGAGATGCTTCATTGTGAATCAAACAAGTTACGCATTGCCCACCGTGACCCCAGATCTTCCTCCGTTAGGCGGCATGGCAGGAAGAGCTCGTTGAATGATACCAACGTACTATGCGCGCTTATTCGCTCTCCGCAGCAGCTTGACGCGGTAGACATGCACCGTGTGCGCACCCTGAGGTGCTAAGGTATGCACGCAGAGTTCTGCTTCGTGCCCCAGGCTCACCTGCCCACTCGCTAAACTCTATTGCACCAGCTGCTGCGGGTACACGTCACTTTCAGCCGATGGCTGAATCTGTTTCTGGTGTCAGTTGCCCAGGATCCCTTTCTTCGCATCCCCTGTTGAATAATTTACCACATGATTCGATTATGCCATACGACATTTCGCTCACCACCATCCGACGACAAAATAAAGGATGCATTGGACGCAATGAAGATGGGTTCGACCCCCGGGCCTGCGGACTCGCTGCAGAGTTTTCAGTACAGTTCTGGCCTATCATTGGTAAAATTATGTCCCGGGTCATTCGCAAGTGTTTCCGAGATATCAACCCTTCCAACCTCTTTCCACACAGGCCGTATAACTCTAGTCCCCAAGAAAGACCAAATGTCCATGCGACCAGAATATTGGTGCCCTATTACTCTGCTTAATGTAGATTACAAGCTCTTGGCCAACATTCTGATGCGCCGAATCAGACCATCTTATACACGATTAATCGCTCCCCACCAAGTACGTTCTGTTTCGGGCCGAGAAATATACACCCATACGTAGTTAACGCAAGACATCATTAAGTACATCACTAGCCAATGTATACAAGGACTGTTGGTTTCCTTAGATTAGGAGAAGGCTTTTGATTTCATAGAACATGGCCACTTACTGAATGTTTTACATGCATTGGATTCCCGGATAAGTTCGTTGACCTAATTCATGCAATGCATACTAATTCAGAAAGTACCCTTTACATAAATTTCCGTGAGAGTCACTCTTATCAAATAACGCTTGGTGTTTGTCGAGGGTGTCCCCTCTCCCCAGTTCTATTCATCCTGACATTAGAGCCCTTCCTATAGAGGCCGTTGAACGTGACCCGCAGATTCGAGGTTTTCCCCTACCTGGTAACACTCAAGTAAATGTCACTGCACATGCAGATGATATTACTCCATATATATTTTCATAATGAACAGTCGCTGCAGCATGCTCTTGATACTTTCCATTTTTTCGCCATTATCTCCAGTGCAAGGTTTAACTTTTCTAAAAGCCAGTATTACTTTATTGATAATTCCAACGGTCGTATTAGCATCACGTCGCCTTTACACAGTGGTCTCCTAACATTACAATACTAGGCGTTACTTTCACTGCATTTGGTGTTCAGGACAGCATCTGGTCATTCATCGTACGAGCTCTTCAAAGTGACGTAAAAGAATCCAGACACTTCGACTTCCCCCTCTTGGAACGCTGATACTTAGCTCAAATGGTTTTGGTACCTTTGCCAATCTGTAAAACCACCACTCCACGTCTCCAAGAAAGTGCAAAGCTGCATTGGTTCATTTTTTTTTTTTTGGTCTGGTGGCACAGGATTATTATCTCATTCGGCGTTAGCTCAACCACCAGATCGAGGTGGTTTTGCATTCCCCGACATTTCCATCACGGCTTCTACCTTGTGCCTCCGCACTTTACTGCTAATACTGAACAGCGATGATTGATTGATTGATATGTGGAGTTTAACGTCCCAAAACCACTATATGATTATGAGAGACGCCGTAGTGGAGGGCTCCGGAAATTTTGACCACCTGGGGTTCTTTAACGTGCACCCAAATCTGAGCACACGGGCCTACAACATTTCCGCCTCCATCGGAAATGCAGCCACCACAGCCGGGATTCGATCCCGCGACCTGCGGGTCAGCAGCCGAGTACCTTAGTCACTATACCACCGCCGCGGGGCGAACAGCGATGATACGCCCGCTCAGACACTAGAGAGTTTTAGTACTGCGTATGCTGCGTACGTGGCGGCGTTGCGTACGTAAGGACGCCGCGTTCTGCGTAGTGCGCATGCGCAGACCGCAACGCGCACGTATCGCGTTTTGTACGCAGCCGCTACGTACGCACGCATGAGATGCGTGCGTGCGTACACATGAGGTGATCGCGCCGCTTTCGAACAAGTTCGCGACAGCGCGAGACTTTGTTTTGCAAAATTGCGGCATCGAAGGCAAGCACAGATCGGCTCTGTGGCTTAAAATATGGCCATAATCTGGCTATAACACTTGAATTGGCTCACATTGACTGTCAACAACACGTGCTTCTATTTTGGTCTACCAGATTACGCAACACGCTTCACGCTCGTTACGTACGCGGGTACTACGGCGTACTAAAAGCCGATTAGTGGCAAACGACGCCACGTAACGCAAGGCGCTTGCATGATGCGTACGTAGCACCGTTCCGCAGTACTAAAACTCTCTACTGGCTCGCTTCCATCTGGGGCCATCACTACACGTCTTCCTGGCGGCTAGCCAAATTAACCAAGGTCCGCAATCAACTGAACTGCCATCTCTGTATCGGACCCTTCTGGCATTTCACCGCCGGATATAGGCTACGCGCCCAAATATAGAAGTAGCCGAATCTTAAGTGGGGGACAAAATGGCAGCCCTGCTACGGCCTTTGGTGCCCCAGCGTCGTCAATCTATAATGAACCGCCCTTGGAAACCAACAACAGCAGCAGTGTCGTAATGGCATCTCCGGGACTTTATCTGGTGGTTGGGCTGGGGCTTGTTCCCCACTCGAAATCGGTTGCAGCGATGGAAGGGGGTTGGCATTCCACTTGCCCCAATCGCGTCATAGTCGAGACCAATCGACTGGTGACAATTGAATTCGTGGTATCGCACCTTTTTGGGCGTGCGGTCCATGCTGGTTTTCAAAGGCAGGGTGTGCGATCATTCGTGTCTAAAGACCTATTCCCGTGCGGGCGCTTCTCGGCTATTTTAATATTTGCGGGGCTGTTCAGCCTTTGGCGAAACCGATGCGAGGCCGTGGCTTCAAACTGCCGCCGGCGTGCTTTGTGGCTGATACTGGGCCGAATGAGACGAGAGATATTCACGCTCCTCTCAGAGAAGCTTTTCTTCCTCGGGAGCACGAGTTTCCGTGGCATTTGTCGTGCCCTTTCGTCAATGTTGAACACGAAAGGGTAAAAATCATTTTTTCTACCGATTTGGTGCGCCCCGTTGAGTAGTTATTCATGATTTCGTTTGTGAGCAATTGTTTCGTTGCATCTATTGTATCGTTATACTATTCATTGTATCATGATATCGCATGAGTTGTTGTGTACACGTATGGCAAAATTGTCATGTATATAAAGCAATAATGTCTTCGTTGCAACGTATTGATGTTAGTCGTGATACACAAATGTCCGAAGTGTATGTGCCCTAATACTGGAATGTTACGACACCTTTGTTTTTTGTACATAGTGTAAATAAACTTTTTTTAAGCAGGCGCCTTAGCTCCATAAGCTGGGACGTCTATATGTTCTCCAATAGTAGAGTACCAAGTACTCAAAACCGTTAACCACTTTTTCTAAACTACTGGACGCCTCGTGTCGTAGTTATTGGGACGGATCACTGCTCTCCCATAGTTGAGGAAGCAGTACTCTAAATCGTTTAACACTTCTAAACACACGCACACACAAAGTTGATGTTGGGCTGTCGGAGGTTGTCCATCACGGGACGGCCTTATGCTCTCCCACAGTAGAGTACCGCAGAGTACCTTGTACTCTAAATCGTTACCTACTTCTTTCTAACCTCCCCCCCCCCCCACCGCGATGCTCCACTTACCGTTTGGTTTGCGCCAGGTCTCATAAACATTCCGCGAACTGGTTTATGGCGTAATTTTTGTCGACACGGCCTTATCAAGTGTAAGGCGTAAGGAAAGGTGCTGTGCTCTCTCATAGTAGAGTATCAAGTGTTTAAAATTGTTCAGCACTTAATCAATTCGGAGCCTTTCTCAGGCCCATGTTCATATATTATTCTCAGCCTTAGCACGTGTTTTTCTCCTCGGTTGTAAGCATTTATTGCACTTAATGTACAAAGTAGGCCAGTACTCACGAACCAATCGTGCTGTGGTTTTTTACCTCGTTACTATTTTTGCGCCTTTAGAACGCATGTAGAGGGTACAGAAACTTGAGGAAAACTCGAGGTAAGGCCGAAGATGGTTTGTCAATACGGGCCTTGGTCGAACGATGTCGCACGTCGTGCGTCGGCGGCAATGTCCACACTCCCACTGCGCATGCTCGCGCCTCGCGTATCATGCCTCATGCTTGCGTCTCGTGCCAACTGTTTACTACCCCCCCCCCCTTCTCCCTCTCTCACCTCGCAAGGCCGACGCAGGCAAAGCCTGCTAGTAAAAACCCGACCGCTTGAGCTGCACAACTCTGCACTGGCAACCGTATATATGTAGACACTGGATCGCACACCTCGTTGAAGGCAACGCTTCTCGTTCATTTAATCAATAAGAATAATAAAGACGAAATACCAATTAGGCATTCCCAAACCATACACAATTACGCATCATTTCCGCTACACCTCCACCACTCTACGACGCACTTACTCGAGTTTCCCCTGTGGAAAGATGCGGGAGGCATTCTTTTTTCTTAACACAAAGGGTGGTGTCAACGTGAATCGTATCCCGATAGACTTTGCATTCACGCTGGGGTAACTAACCTATTTGTCGCGTTTAGTGTTCCCAGTAATGCCAATGAGAGTTTACCGCTCTCTGCAGTAAAGTATACATAGTACTATAAAGCGTAAATTCTTCTTTTCAAACACACATCTTCCTTTCTTTTTGACTGGGAGGGCTTTCTGTTCTCCCACAGTAGAGTACCAAGTACTCTAAGTCGTTAAACACTTTTTCTCTAAACATATAACACATCTGCTAAGTGCTGCTTTCATATACCGGATCGCTGTAGTCCCATAGTTGTGTACGAAGTACTCTAAATTGTTAAACACTTCTTCCAAACATTCTTGAAAGCGAAAAGCACTGTATCTGCCTATCTGGGACGGATTAATGCCCTCCCATAGTATAGTATGAAGTAGTATAAATCGTTAAGCAGTTCTTAAAGACAGTTTTCTGTTTCCTGAACTAGAACATGAAACTGGCATTAGAAAGTGTGCTGACCAGTAGAAACAAAAAGCAGAACGGTGATAAACCAAACAATAATATTGTAAGGAATGTGCAGTTGGGTGAACAAGAGGCCATAAAAACAGAAAGAAAAGCAAAGATCACGCCTGCTGCCGTTTTGCGGCAGGTAATACAACTCAAGGTGAATCGTTTGTGTTGTGCGAGATGTGGAGTTGAAAATTGTTGCAACACGTCGACATTCGCGAATATTCTTTGCTCGCAGGCTGCTCGAAGGCAAGTCACAACTCACTGTCATCACTCTATGTTTCCGTGCAGTAGCAGGTAAAGAGCAACGCTATATTCAAGTTTTTCGGCAAAACACGTTGATATATCATTGATACCTAGTAGAACAAGGGCTGTCGTTCCAGCGATCGAAACGCTTCAGAGATATAGCACGTCTTGCTTTTGTGCAGTTTTAGGTTCTGAAAAAAAGATAAAAGGTAACGGAACAGGTTGGAACCTCAGATTGATTTTTTGTCTCTACCAAGGTTTAAGAACGACAGTGGATCACTTGCCTTTTCTTATGGCATTTCCTTACCAATTTATTAGGCTATCAAGCAGTAAACTGCTCTGTATTCTATCAGTCTTTTTTTTGTTGGTGCTGTCACTGAAGTTGTGTTGATTAATTTACACCTTCAGACCTCATTAAGGCTAACGTGAGCAATGGTGTTATTACACAATATGTTTTGTTTTCAACTTTACATCTCTCTTTAATAAAAGTGGACCTACTTTGACAAGGGTTTTTTTTTTTGTACCTGAAGTTTGAGAATGCCAAGAAAAAATAAGACCCTTCTTGGTGTGGTGAAATCGTTTTCTTTAGAACATTTGTTCAATGTTTTATAGTAGCCCTCGTTTTTCATCTCCAGTTTATTGCAAATATCAGATAAGAATTCCTATTATCGGGACCATCTATTTCAGTCTTCTTGTCAACCTCCCTTCATTAATGATTCCGAGTCATAAACTTTCAATGGGCACCAGAGGGCTAATTTGGGCCAGTTAGTACATATCCATAGCAAAGTAGCAATGGCGCGAATACCAAGAAAACAGGACAGAGCACTGGCTTTTGAAAAAAAAAGCAATCATTTTTTATGTGAGTACTTTTGATATGCGTCTGAATTAAAAATAATACGCTCTTTTGTGGTTATGCGATTTCCTCTACTATGTACAAAGTTGAGCCCGTGGAAGAACGCCTTTTAGGGTCGAAGAACCTAGGCTTGTCGGCGTGTCATACGTCGTCACACTTCATCAAATAAGGTAAGCGCCACAAATATACCATAAATCCCAATACTCGCCGCAGCTACATAAAAATTAAGGAAACAGTTAACTGAAAAAATAGCTGACGAGGTATTTCACTTCATTACTCGAAATCTGTTGTATCCTATCTCGAAATTTGTTCCTAACGCCAAGTTTTCTTCTGTAAAGCGCACTTTGTAGCATGTTGGAATGTGTAACACGAAGGCAACTTACGACAATGTCGCTGCTAATGGGCAATAAGAGAAAGAAGAGGAAGAATAAAAACATTACGCTTCACTGCATTCCGACGCAATTTTCTGGGGATGCTTGTGGAGCTGAAACAGTTGTTTCTACAAGTGCGGTTTCCCGCTTGGCACTACTAGTACGTCACCGAAGAAATCTCTCTCAAGAGAATGTGGAAAATCACCTCTGTCAAGCATTTCTTCTTCAACCTCCTCCTCCTCCTCCTCGGCTTCTTTTCCTTTCTTAATTTCTTGTTTCATATCTCACTGCCCATTAGGCTTAACTGTGGGAAAAATCAGCACACACTGCATTCTTCGGTCCTCGCCAACTTTCACGTCAGCTGAGTATATTCGTTTGACTTTTGTTTTAGAGTCTGAGACGTTACAGCTTTAGAGTAATCGCACTCACGAGAGTTCACGCTGTCTGCATGCATACTGACATTGAGTGAAATGCCCCCAACACGGACATTGGTTAACATATTTCCGAGTCCCGTTAACCAACGCGCTCAGAAAATGGCCATTGCGAACGAGTGTAGTTCTGGCTGTTCCAGTCTAGTTGCGAATAAATATTTCCAAGCACATTTTACCTTGTGAGCAGCTTCGTCCCGCGTTTCTTAGTTCCGTACACTTCTCAATACCTCTTTTTTTTCGTGTAAACGCCGCAATATGACATTGAGAACACTTAAAGCTCGCCTACATTATTTATGACCTATGGTGTTACTCCTTATTTTTGTACCGATCAGCGTTATGTATGCGACGGTGGTCGAATGATTATGGCACTGGGCCGCCTACCCGTAGGCCACGGTATCGAAACCGGGCCATGGCTGCCAAATTTCGATGAAGGCACACTGGTTGAGGCTCATGTATAGCTAGATTTAGGTGCACGTTGAATAACACTCATTGGTCAAAATTTACAATGCCCTCCGCTACCGCGTCCCGGATAATCATATATATATATATTTTTTGGAAGTAAAATCACAACAGTTATTCCGGATAATTATTTTCCTCCTTTTTTTTCTGGCTTTCTTTTCTTGATCTTTTCACCCTTACCGTAAGTATCGGGATGCGTTGTGCCCCTCTAGGTGGCAGCTGTCAGCTTGCTCTGCCCTTAGTTTCTCTCTGTCCTGGCGTTTTTATGTTCTTATAATAATAAAAGTATAATACTGAGTTTACTATTATTATTATTATTATTATATTATTATTATTATTATTATTATTATTATTATTATTAGTATTATTATTATTATTATTAGTATTATTATTATTATTATTATTATTATTATTATTATTATTATTAGTATTATTATTATTATTATTATTATTATTATTATTATTATTATTATTATTATTATTATTATTATTATTATTATTATTATTATTATTATTATTATTATTATTATTATTACGAGAGCTCTATAGGAGATCCAAAATTGTAAGGAAATGCCTGCCCACTTCAGCAGTTCTTTAGTAGCGCTTGAGAAAAAAGAAACATATCGTACGGACTACACCACCGCTTCGTCAAAGCCTTTCACCAGAAACCACCTATGCGCATTTGCGCATTCCCTACATTCATCCTTGGGCAGTAACCGTAACGTGAGCGGTACAGTCGTCGTCTTCGTGTAATCTCCACCACTGACGCCTCTTTCGATCTCGGAGGCCCTCACTTTCTTCGATTGCGCTATTACGAAGCCTGTGAAGCGACACACCACGTGATCTCTCATCCGTCCCAATTTTGGACCCCAGGGCGGAATTCGCGTTCGCCCTGCGTAGCGTGCGAGAAATCGCTGAACTGGAAAGCAGATCTGCATTTTTTTTTCGCAAAAGGGCGCGTTTTCTGCCATTCGTTGTTCGCCGAAAGCGTTTTTCATCATACCGTGAGGCAGTGGCGTAGCCAGTGAGTCACACAGCAAGACCATGCCTTCCTTCCTTGACTTTTTGTTTTTTTCGCCATGGCGTACAGAGTGAAAACAATGAACGTGGCAAGGAGGTGTCGCCCGGGCCCTTTCCCCGAAGTCAGAGATGCCCCTGGCCTAAAACTATTTCTTTTTGCACCCGTGCCGTGAGGAAACTCCAGAAGATTTCAGAGGCAACATCCAGTGTGTTTAGAAAAAGTGTGTAATGATTTAGAGCACTAGTTACTCTACTATGGGAACGCTTAAAGCCGTCCCGTGGCAACGCTAAGACGAACCGATACCAACGTATCAATATTGCTATGCTCTTCATTCACCGCAGTTTGTAGCTCTACACTAAGGTTTTCTGTATTCCTGTTGTTTACGAGTACCTTACCCTCTCCAGTCCCAGTGCACGTATTCCCGAACTTGAAGCTATTGCTTGAAGCGAGTGCAGCTAATTCTGTAGCGAATATTCCTTGACATTTCACTTTAATTTCTCGCCTGGAGGGCATTATTATACTCAATCACAACAAGATGACGCTCTATGTCAGGCATCAGTGACGCGAGGCGGGTTCGAAATTGGCATTTCCAGCAAACGTCAACTTTTCGTCCTTGTAATGAGGAATTAAGATATTTCTGTATCATTTTACCCAAAATAAGCGGCAGCCCTATTGAATGGTCTCTAATAAAGTTTTAATAATTTTTCATGCATAAGGTGTGTTCTAGATAGCAGTTAACAGCAATTTAGGTTAAATCGGTGAGTTTTATTTAAACAGACTTATCAGTAAAATAAGTAATTTCTCATTTTGTTGTTGTTTTGTACTCAGGAATGAAATAAAGAAGCTTGAAATTGAACTGAACAGGAACTTCTTTCTTGGTGCTGAAACGAGAAATGCAGTATTAACAATCCATTTCTTTATGTGTACGATCCTTACCCTTTACAAGTGTTTAAAACCGTTGTTTCCAAAAAGAAAAGGGAAAGCGGGGTTAGTCTGTAGGGAAACAAAATTTCTCAGTAACACAAATAGCAAAACCTCTGCCGTGGCTCAAGCACGCGGGAAAAAGACGATACGGAGGCTTTAGCTCCAAAAAAGGCCTCAATTTCCAGTCATTCGCTTCGGCATACAGCTGCCGACGTATCACGGTGATACCGCCAGTCGTTTCGCTTCACGGGTTTGTGGTTTAAGTGCGGATGGGGCAGAAAGAGAAAATTAGACTTTGTCGCCACAGCACTGCCACCGCACCGCGGAAAATAGGATTAGTTCGTTTGAACGTTCTAATCTCCTACCATGACACCAGCGATGCAGAAAAAAAAGCGTCTAAGCAGCCGCTGAAGTTCATGAATATTGCTTTATATTCCTGTGGTGTCGTTGGTTAACAAGCGACAAATCGTTTAGTACATCACACATGAAAATGCAGGTCTCGTAGTACAGAGTAAACGTAGATGTTCATGCATTCAAAAATATCAAGTGGATTCATTTCCCGCAAGTAGTTCACATAAACTATAGAAGCATATTGGTGTGTAAGATGTAATTATTCTATGGAATGCTGGGTTTATGAAAGGGACGCCATATGAGTGGTACGCTTGCACAGCATAAAGCAATTCATGTAGTGAGAAAGGAATACTTGTAAGGGTGCGTTTCGAAGACCTGGACTGAAATAATTAATAAATACTGGGGTGGCTTTTTTTTTTCTTACCGGTCAAACAACCTATCGAATACGCATTTTTGCTCTTCATCACGGCTGTATTTAGAATAGCTTAAAACTCATTAAAACAATACACGCAAAGGGAGAGCCATAAGCAGTCCCCGAAGCGCATTCGTTTTTTTTGTTTTTTTTTTTGTTTTTTTGTAAGAATAGGTGCCGCACCTATGAGAAGCAGACATGACGTACGAAACTCTTACATAAAACACACACACGCACCCGATGGCCCAGCACAGTAAGAAGTTATGAGTTGAGATTTGTTGTTGTATTTTCTTCAGGGACGAACTCGTAACGTCTCTTTGTGCTTTTGTTGTCCCATTATAATATTGATAGGAAGTTCATCATCATTGATAAGAGATCATCAACTTGCTCGTTGATGATCTTCCGCTCCGATGGTGCCACTCGGTAAGGTTTCTGCCTAATGGGATGCGCCGACTCGGTGTGAATCTGATGACGTATCCGGGACGCTGGGATTAAGGGCCTTTGGCTGTATTCAGAAAAATTGAACACTTTCGAGTGCTTAGATAGAACGTCGAGCACTGTATGACGTTCGCTTTGGTCAAGTGACTTGCTGACCATTTGTAGCAATTGGGCATCTTCTAAACCTTCGAAGCCTAGAAGTTCATTTTGGTTGGTAGCATCAACAAGCGCAACCAGCGTCATACATGACTCGGGTCTAAATACTGCAAGTTTCATGGCGCCTGGCAGGATTGCAAGCTCCATGGAACTGTTCATTGTCCACACATCTGCCCGTACATCAACGACTGACACTATACAATGGGGAATGAAAATGTTCTTTTTCAGGCATGCCAAGGAAATCGGTTAGAGCGTGGCGTCAAACGTGCCACAGTTGTTGCTGGAACATGCCACGGGAACACACACGGCAGAAAATGCAAAAACGACTGTGTCCACGGAGACGAAAAAGATGCATTCCTCCGGACAGGAATTTTCCGAGAGCGCCGTTGGGAAACTACCGTGTATAGAAAGATGCCCACTTCTGCAGTCTACAGATGCCCCACACTCACACAAGAAGTCTATACCCAAGATAAGGTCATGTGTAGACCGCGGAAAAACCGCAAACTCTGTGCAAAACACCTTGCCACACAGCGAGACGTCCAAGGTACAATATCCCACCGGAAACAACACGTCACCACTTACACCACGAAATGTCACCCCACGGTTCAGGCAAAACATCACTTTTGGTCCAAGCAGGTTCTTAAAATTTACACTCATCACCGAGACTGTCGCGCCTGTATCCACAAGTGCCGTAGTAGCCACTCCATCGATAAATACATGAACTTTGTTCTTCAACATAAACGCTGACGGGGTATATCTGTAGGTAGCACCTGTGATCTCTCGGCCTCACCCCCACTGGCCGCACCGACTAGTTTTCCGGCGGCGGTGTACGTGCGCGTCGCCGTGGCGACGGTGATCGTGGAGCACGGGGAGCTGGTGGTGGCGTCAAACTTCGATCAGAGGCCGGCGAGGGGTAGCGTAACCCGGTAGGTGCGCGTGGTTTCCATGACGTGGAGAGCGGATGGTCGAAAGGTGGGTGAGACATGTGCCAAGACTATCGCTGATATGGGCGGTGGTCACAAAAACGTGCAATATGACCCGGGACGCCACAGTAGTAGCATATTGGAATTGGTCGAGGGGCACGTGGCTGCTCAGAGTAACGACTCCTCTCAGAAGGCAAGGGATAGTGGTGCCGCCCTTCAGGGGCACTGTAGGCAGGCGATGTTGGGTAAACAGGCGGGCGAAAACTTCGTTCGTAGTTGGGAGTAGTTGACGGGGGAATCCAGCCTGCCGTGTGCCTTGATATTCATAAGCGTCTGCTGCGTTGATCGATGGTTGCCATGGTGGAATAGAAACAGGAGTCCGCACACGTTCTGGCTCGTTTACGTACACATCCTGAAAATTGCTGGGGCGATGATAGGTCTGCTGACATCGAAGCAGCTCTTCTCTGACAATCTGCCGTATTGTCAAAGCAAGGTCGTTAGGCGGCACTGTTTGAACACTTGCCACAGTGGGGACGTTGGACAGGCGGCCAAATTTTAGAGAAATTCGTCGCATCTTCAGGGATTCAAAGGGTTTTTACTGGGCCCTGAGTCCGCGATCACAGTATAATGATGATGATCTCCACCGCCATGGCTCGTACCCACTCAGAGGGATTGCAGTGAAGGCAACGTCGTCTTCATTCTCTCTCCGCGCTTCCCTTGTTTTTCCTGGTAGTGATACTTCTTATCATTATTTTTTATTGAAACTTTCAGGGCTACAGGCATTATGTGGGGGACTGGTTACAACAAGCGATAAGAAAAACGTACATGAAGATGAGGCACTTTAGTACACACGATTCTGTTAGCACAGTTTTTTATATTATTTAGTGATCCCAAGAAAGTGATAACAAGTGCACTAAGCTTACACACATGTACATCGTAAGAACTGAAGGCTTGGATTACAAAATGCAATGAGGTTACATAGACAACGAAAAAAAAGGAATGTTTCGATTAAACAACGTTAGCTAGAACTGCTTGAAAAAAAATGGTTATCGTAAATTGATACGGTATATTCGGGATGGCGGTAGGCATAATCATGCACATTGCATGAGGTCGTCTTTTTTTTTTTACAGAAATGAAATCATGCAGCGTTGTAAATACACTGCTTTGCATTTAGCTTGCTGTTCTCGTGAAACACTACACTTTTCCTCGTCCCCTTTATTTACTCAACAAAACTCGCATCCTCATGGTGCCGTGTGCAACTGCTCTGTGCCCAAATTACCGCGGCAGCTAACTTAATTAGTGAAATGCGCTTGGAGCCATGGCTTCCCTGAGGTGCTCCTTTGGACTCGCTCCATCACAGCATTGCGGCTTCCACATTGCGGTTAGTGACGTAACCGTCAACTAGAGCTTGAATTCCTCCCTATGCAATCACTGGGCCAAGCAGTGAAGCTGTGGCTAGGGATGGCTTCATACAATTGCTGCATATAAGAGCAGGGGAAGTCCTCGTGGTATCGTTTGCGTCAGAAGCGGTGGCATAGAGAAGCCATCTCTCACCAAGCGCTAGGTGTGTGTACGTTTAAATTGTGGGGAGACCAGAAACGTCAAGGCACTGGCAGTTTGATACGATGATAGCAACACTTACCCAAAGGGTTTCTGTCACAATGTTTTTTTTTTTTAACTGTGTCAAGCCGATCCCCTTGTCTGTATGGCGTTTCAATATGCGCGATGTACTATGATATGGTCTTATGAGCTCTTTTACGATGAAAGAAAAGTATATATTTCAAATGTATACAGAATGAGAGCTTTTGCGAGACCTGACGATACTTCGCTTGCTAGGGGCAAAGATCAATGCAGTATCCTGAAAAAGAAAATCACAGCATGTCTACGGAGTGAATGATGATGAGGGGAGCGGGGAAGCTTCGAAGGGTTTTATCAGCGAACCGTGAATTGTCAGCGGGACACGTCCGCGGGCCACGTTCGTCTGTTTGTCTGTCAGTCTGTATGCCCCTCCGTCCGTCAGTCGTCTCTTTGTCTATTCATCCGTCGGTTCGTATGTCCGTCTGTCTATCTGTATGTCTGTCCATCTGCCCGTCCGTCTATCTTGTGAACACTTCAATTACCTGCAACTCGCACCTTTTCATCATATATTCATCATGTACTACTACCACCATCCAGCACATACATTCCAGGGACTAAAACAAAAGGTGGCTACTGCATACAGGAGTCGCACAACCCACGCCTTAAGGAGCTTAGCCCCAAAAATTAAAAAGCGGCATTCCTCATTTTAGTAGTTTAGGTTAAGACGTAAAGGACTTATAATCGGCGGCAACTTTTCTTGGCACCGAAAGGAAAGTTACGGAGCCAAATCGCGTGCATTGTACCGCCAGTGAATGTAGTGTTAAAGTAGCACCCGTATTTTCAACATGACATATAAATTTTTCTCCTCTATTTTCTACGTGAAGCTATTGAGACATGACGCAGCTCACATCACTGGGATATTCGTAATTCTTTCATTTAACTGTTGTGACTTCGCGTTTCTGAACGCGTGAGAAAATTCCGCTTCATACGTGCACCTTAAACGCTAAGCGGTGTCTGCGTCTACATGAAGCTAAGGAAAAAGGAAACATATCATGAAACGCTGATGGTGTGCCCCCGTAACTTTCCATAGCGTTACGAGACGCGCGCCAAAAGCGACTACTTCGCGGAATGCTACACGTGCTAAACTCCGCCTCGTAGCTTTTCCTTCAGCGCCAAAAATAGTTCGCCACCATCACTCCGCTGTCACAAAAATATCAACCTGTGTCAAGTGTCCTCTTGATAGGCGCTCACCATCCCGTTGTTTTAGATGCGGAGCATCTAATACTCGAGGCTTGTAGTGCGGCGCCGTCCGCAAGCTTCCTCCTCCTTCTTCCACCATCTGTGCATCCCTTCCTCCTCTACACACCGCGTGCGCTTCTCCTCTTCACAAACATTCGCTAGCTGTATAATGTAGCGCCCATGCGCCGTCACGCTTCGAGAACATCGGCAGCTGACGCGCGCGCATGCGCCGTCGCGCTTCGAGAACATCGGCAGCTGACGCGCGCGCATGCGCCGTTGCGCTTCTCCCCCTTCTCGAACATTCGACAGCTGACTGTGCATGCGCCGTCGCGCTGTATATATACTCAAGGTCGGCGCTCGCTCGCTCAGTTGCCGCTCGTCGGTTGGTTTGTACGGCGCGTCGACGTCCAAGGTCGTGGTGAAATGAATTCCAACGAATCCACAAACACAATGATCGACGTCCCTTCGAACAGCGCCGCCCTTTCGCATACGTGTGTACGTGTTCACTCATTTAACACCCCCTCCTACAACCACGTTAACCAATTTAGCCATCGACCCAAGTAAGTCGCAATTTAACACCCCATTTCACAACCACGTTAACCAATTTAGCCATCGACCCAAGTAAGTCGCACTTTAACACCCCGTTAACCAATTATATGCTCCGCATCCTCCTCAGTGTTCCCCCGAGGGAAGCTGCGGGCAATTTTTTTGTCTTCTTTTTGTATCATAATATAAGTCGTTATCTTCAGCCGATTGTTACGTAATGTTGCTTTAACCTGAAAGACACGCGCTTTTATAATTACTCCTGATTATTATGCAACTTTACTTACTAATTCGAACAATTTTGCGAGATATTAAACAAGTATCTCACAAGCATGCTGAGCGGTGACGAAGGTCTGTGTGAGTGGCGTATGAAGCATAGCTACCAAATCAGCGGTGTCATGATCAGGCATTAGACTAGTTGTCGCTTCCTTGAAATGTAGTCGTGCTTTCTTCGATCGCCTTCCTTCTCGGGACGGCTTTAAGCTCTCCCATAGTAGAGTGCCCTGTGCTCTAAATCGTTACCCCTTTTTTCCAACCCCCCCCCCTTAAATGTGAAGCGGGACGGCTCAGTGCTCTCCCATAGTGAAGTAATCGAAATCATTAAACATTTTTGTAAACGCAAGCCTGTTCATACCGAGACAACTTAGTGCTCTCTTCCATAGTAGAGTGCCATGTTAAATTCTTAACCACTTTTGCACACACTCCAAAGTGTCGGGGTGGCTCTATCCTCTTTCATAGCAGAGTGCCGTGTAGTGTAAATTGTTAAATTATTTTAGGGACTATAGTCTTTCTGGGGATACTTCGATGCAAGAATTTTGGTCTGTTGGTCGACTTTTCTGTGTGTCACCAGCTAAAATTTCACCACATCCACAGCGCTCACCAATATTTATCTGGTTTCGGCATCCATACTTGTGCCTATTGTTGGTTAAAAGGAAATATTGCGCGTATCAGAGGGACAACCTCAACATTGTAATATATATGTAGTGTTTTAAACTATAAAATGCATACATAAGTATACTGAGGAACGAGAATTATATTACGCTGCGCTAACAATGCAACGCTGTGCGCCGAAAGGCAGGTGTTTCCTGCGCTTTGCTGTAGTGGCCCCTACCCGTCACCTTGCATTCCACAAATTATGGAATCCGAGATTGGGTGCACACGCCGCACGCTCGCCACCTCGGAGGCTATCCTTCTGTTTTCCAGGATTACTGCCAGATGGCGATCATGTCTCACGCAGTGATCTTCAGAATCTCCTCCCCCGATTTCCTCGCACAGAACATCAAATAAACGTGTCATTCACTCCCCCCAGATGCAAGAGTATCGTCTTTTGACGACCTTTGCTGTGAAACGTATAGATACGGGGCCAAATTTTATAAACACGGTCACTGGCAGGGAAAAACAAATATTGCTTTTCCTCACAAATAATATGTAATTCTGTAGGAACGCAGTGCCTTTTGTGCTTCCTTTTTCTCTTTGTTTCCTTCAGTGATCCGTGATCTGTCAGAGTTTTTACGTGCTGTAAGTTACATCTTGCCTATTTTCTCTTATTTGTTCGTGTCACCTAAAATTTTAGTTACACCGGACAGTTGTACTTACCTGAAGTGCTGTTGCTGGCATGCAATAAACTTCTCTGTTTTAAACGTTTACCATATAATTTATCTGCAAAACGTCTCTGTTTTAATTGCTTACCATATATTTGCCCAATTTCCCTTGATCATTTCTGTGTTTTCTTTCCTCTCTCTCTCTCTCTTTCATCTCTCTACTCCCCGTTCTTGTTTCCCAGTGCAGGGTAGCCACTGGGCATGTCTTTGGTTGACTCGCCCGCCTTCTTTTCTGTTTTCTTCCATCCTTTTGTCGGTAACTAAGTTTTTAGAAATCGAATCGACCGCGTGGCGCGCTGTTTGGAGTGGCCCGTTACTTAAGTAAATGGGCACATGTGGATGAGCGTCCACGACAGCCTGAAATTGGAAATGGCTGGCAGGCTGCGTCCGCTGAGCTACGAATGCCCGAATAAATTTTTCTATTATTGCTTTGCAAGGTCTCCACGCCTGATTGAATGCTGTCGCCAATTCACACACTGTGCAAATATTACAGTGGCAAACTCTTTAACTGTGTATATTGTGCTTGTTCTCAACTAGATTTACGGAAAATGGTATTCTATATAGCTTCAAAATTTGGCCAGAAAAAGAGCCTCACGAGTTATGGTTTGAAATAATTACGAACAGAATAAGATGGCCTTTGACGTCACAAATCGTGCGACGCTTTAATTCTCCTTTAACAACAGTGTCAAGAAAAGTTAATCCGGACATGCTCTTTTATTTGCGTGCTCGATTTTTTAAGTTTCGGCACTTGGTTAAACACGTGTTATAGTAAGCAGCTCGTACGAAGGGTCTACACTTTCATAGCTTCGTCACATGCCCTGAAACAACTGAGCCTATTCTTACTGGAACGAAACTACAGTAACCACGTGCACATTTACACGGATGGCTCTACTACGCCGTCTAGTTCAGGTGGAGCAGTGGTTATACCATCACAAGGGGTAACTCGGTGTTTTAAGACTTCACATGACAACGTCAACGACGACAGAACTCGAGGTTCTGCGCAATGCACTGGAACTCATCAATTCAAAAGAAAGACCAGGTAAATGGGCTGTGTTTTCTGACTCAAAAGCAGCGTTACAGTGCCTGATATCAGTTCTCCGACGCGGATGCCACGACCAGTTGACCTACCAAACTGTGAAACTTCACCACCTTTTAATACAAAAAGGTTACGACATCGTCTTTCTGTGGTTACCTGGGCATTGTGGTATAGGAGGCAATGATTCTGCAGATCATGCTGCTCACACGTCACATAAAGAAGCGAACAGCGTTCCGATTCCGCTTTCAAGAGCGGATGCGGCGAGGCAGATTCGTCAACTGGCCCGCAGTCTCACACTGACTGAGTGGAACACACCAAGCATACGACGTACAAGACTGCACGAGCTTGACCATTCACTACAACTCCGGCCTCCACCCAGCCTACATCGACGTGCAGCTTCGCTTCTCTATCGCCTTTGGCTGGGAGTTGCTTTCACGAAAGCTTATACCACGTTAATCGGAATTACTGACAATGCGGCGTGCAATGTTTGCGGCACCGACGAAAATATTGAACAGCTGCTGTGCCATTGTCCTCGATTTGCCTCAGATAGACAAGTACTTGCCAACGCAATGCGGCGACTGGATGATCGGCCTCTTTCTGTGCAGGTGCTATTACAGCAACGTCCACATGCCTCGACAGCCCACAAGGCAGTGAAAGCCCTGCTGTGTTTCCTGGGAAAGACAGGCTTGTGTGAACGCCTCTGACATGCGGTAGAGTTCTACACGCTGCAGTGAAATTACTGTCAGTCTCTCCCCACCCTTTTTTTTCTCTTTTCCCTCTCTTCCCTCTTTCTCGTCTTTCTTGTCCCCTTCCCTAATACCATAGTGTAGGGTAGCCAACCGGGTGTCTTTATGGTTAACCTCCCTGCCTTCTCCCTTTTGTTGCTTTCTCCTCCTTCATATCTTCGTGCACCTCCTTCAATTTTCATTTTGATACTTTGAATTGTCCAGTGAGCCAAGTGCTAATAAAATTTTCTCATTGCCAATAACTTAAATAATAGAAAAGTAAAGCTCATGCCGGCTGCTTGATTCGTGAGAAACAAAAAATAAATAACTGGTATGCCCACACTCGAACATCATCGCGAGCTAAATAAACATTACGGACAGGCTCAACAAGATGGAATGCATGCCTCTAAATTCCAGAAACGAATTCCACTAACGTTACGGACAGCACTGTTTTTCTACAGAGACAATCTTAGCATTCTTTACTTTTCCATTACTTCTCTTTCGGTTATGTATGAAAAACGCAGCACTTGATGTAGGAAAACAATGTTCAACTCTTTTCGTATAAGGTTAGTCGAAATCCATACAAGTTACTTACTTTGTGTTTGAAATGAGATTGTGTGTCCTCTGTATGTATTATTGTGAACGTACAGAGGTGATCTTTGGGAAAAAATATTATAAAGGTATTACAGGTGATCTTAGAAAAAATAGTACTTCTCTCTCTCTCTTTTTCTATCGCTCTCTCGACATAGCAAGCAACCCGGTGACAATTTCCACGGCAATTCAGACAATAAGTTCTTTTTTGTCCTCAGTAAGCACCTTGTGTTTTTGTGACAGCGACTTTAAGTTGCTTTGAGTTTAATTATATTACTGTTTGCTTTTGTCATGAAAGTAGAAATGTAACTTTCAAAATTATATTTGTGATGAAAAAAGCTGTATCTTTCGAATAGCATCGTTCCTGAAGTTTGTGCATTTTCCGTTGTCTTTTCTAGTCTGTGGCAATGATGACATGTTTATATGAAATGTTGCTATCATGAAGTTGTTCTTTACGCTATTTAAAAAAAACTGCTAATATTGTGTTAGCTATGTAAAGCATGCAAAGGGTTCGACAATTAAGTGACCGGAAATAACTGGACGGCTTGTTTCCTTGTACATGCAGAACGCAGTGGGTGGGAAACAACCATGTTAAGAAATGCACGCATCTGCTTCAAAAGGATAAAAAAGCGACGTGAACAGCAATAAGCAATGTCTCTCGCCGTAATCTTTGGCGGGCAAAAATAAAAAAGGAGGATACGTCTGTTCTACATTAACTAACCTAACTAGGCGTTCGTTATACCTTCAAAAAAATAACCAAACGATACTAAACGTAGGAATGGCGGGGAAGCCAGCTAATGAAATTCCAACAAACGTCTAATTGCACATGCACCAGCCATCTCTTGGCGGGCGGTGCTAATTGTACAAGATCGGATTGGCGAACGCCACTCACCATTCGTAATGCTCGTGCTCAGCTCTCCTACATACCGCGGTTGCGCTTCATCATCATCATCATCAGTCTGACTACGTCCACTGCAGGACAAAGGCCTCTCCCATGTTCCGCCAGTTAACCCGGTCCTGTGCTTGCTGCTGCCAATTTATACCCGCAAACTTCTTAATCTCATCTGCCCACCTAACCTTCTGTCTCCCCCTAACCTGCTTCCCTTCTCTGGGAATCCAGTTAGTTACCCTTAATGACCAGCGGTTATCCTGTCTACGCGCTACTTCCCGGCCCATGTCCATTTCCTCTTCTTTATTTCAACTATGATATCCTTAACCCCCGTTTGTCCCCTAATCCACTCTGCTCTCTTCTTGTCTCTTAAGGTTACACCTACCATTTTTCTTTCCATTGCTCGCTGCGTCACCCTCAATTTAAGCTGAACCCTCTTTGTAAGTCTCCAGGTTTCTGCTCTGTAGTAAAGTACCGGCAAGATACAGCTGTTACAGCAAGATACAGCGGTTGCGCTTAGCGTAGCGGAATTGGTCAGTGCATTTCAGGTCGCATTAGCTCAAGGAAGCACTAGTGTAGGCAGGAGACTTCACTTTGAACGTTGGTAGCCGATTTCTCAATGCCGTATTGCATTCAACAGTATATAAAACAGTATTTCATTTCTTCGAGTGAGATTAAGTCGTCCAGCGTGTGTTGTGTCCTGCCGTCACAGTTGCGAACTGATGATGACTTCAAAATTCCACGAGGGCGTGAAATATTTTAACGTAAATTGAACAGCTTGATCAGGCTAGCAAAAACGCATTATTTAGCACTGAATAAACCTTGAAAGGCGTGCTAGTTGGTATTTGTTCATTTTTACTTTCACAAGAAAAGAAAAAAAACAAATAAGAGAAGCTACAGGACAATCATTCTAGCTTCTTGAGAATTAAAGCAAGTTGGTACGGGATTCATCTTGATTTAGCAGAGCCCGTGTTGTGCACCTCCTTTTCCTAGTCCTCGTACTTCATTGAACAGCTAAATCAAGATGAACCCTTTAGCCTCTTTTTGATCATTTTCAAAGAAAAAGACGGAACTAAGCAAACGTGTCCAGAAACCATTAAGTTTAAATGTCTCCATCTTGAATTTGCGTGCCAAATTGTTAGTGAGGGTTATCTTTGAGGTCACAAATTTCAACTTACTTTTCATGCGCGTTGATTATCGAAAGAACCCAGAAATTTTATCATCAGTTCCTGTGATCATATCACAAGCATCTTTGTTTAAATAAGTTTTAAAATTAAAATATATACCACACTTTACCTTTTCTAGTATGTACTTGTGGAAGAAAGATTTGATATAAAAAGGGAATCCCCTCTTACAGCCAATGCACAGGAACGCAAGTACTCAAAAAAGAAAAGCGTGAAATGCCAAGCATCCAGCTTTTTATATAACCAACTGATTACGCATGTCGCACAAGCTTGTGAGTTGCAAAACATTGTCGATGATATATATTCTAAATGAACGAATGTGTAGCGAAAGTGCACCGTATTCCTGTGAGCATGACGAAATGCATTTTTTTCGCATTCGCAATTCATTGTTAAATTTACCTCCAAGCAATCTCAATAGGACAACCTTGAGACGCCTCAGATTTTAGATTTCTCTATCCTCCTTGACAGCTGCCACGTTTGGGAACGTGGAAAACGTATTAACAAGATGCCAGTACTGATGGTTATTATTAAAACGGTCGAACCGCAAGGATATCCTTATAGGCGCGGGTGATGTTCTTTATTTACTTATCTCTCCAACGTAACATTGACCAGCGGTGTAGGAGAGAAAGTATGCGAGAAGCACGAATGGGATAAGAAAATTAAAGCTGATGCATTGCTTACTTTTCAACTTGCTGATGTATATATTTTTATTTCTATCATGCATTGTGGGTCAGTCGTTACATTTCTGCATGTTTAGGGGTATTACACCAAATTTATATCCTCAGCAAGGCATGCACAGATCTGCACTGCGAGTTAACTGAGAATATTCTTGTCCTCATCTTTTTTCATTGGTTAATGCTGCACCTCTTCTGAGCTCATAAAAATAGCAACATAGAAAAGATGACGCGAGAAAATTGCGGAGCATCTACGGATTCCCTACGGGAGCACGAAACTAATCTCTGTGGAACTGTGAAAGCGCCTTCGACTTGTATTTTCTGATTCCGTCCCAGACAGCGAGAGAGATGGATTAATTGAGGCTCCAGGGGCTACGGTATTCGAAAGCGTGCATGGACGTGAAGTTTTTAGGGCTCGTGGGATTAGGCTCATTTAGGGGGACCCGCTCATTCTAATCGGTAATCATGTGAACTCCTCAGACTTGCTGACTTGGAATGAAAAAGTAGAGCTTATTCTCAGAAATTTAAATTTGCTTTTCGCGAAATTTTTAAATAGGTTCGCTAGCAGGGTTCACGTGTATCCATGCCATGGTTAGTTTGCGAGAAATGTTGATTTTCTGTTTAAGTCAACGCTGAGTTAAGGATTGAAGTATATTTTTGTTCTCCTGTAATCACACTGTTCTTCATGGGGACTCTTACGCCATTCATTGTAAATATTACGTGGAACAGCATAGGTATAGTAAGTATGGATACTGTGTCGTGCAATAGTAACAACCACCTGTCCTCTAGACTGCAGGCAAGTGGCGTGCAGCTTCATCGACCGCTCATTATTGTCAATCTATGGACATTCAGTGATCTTCCAGAACTTGTCTGTAACAGTTGCATTTCCCTTTTAAACGAGGAAAGATGACATTACATCGTCACTTCTATTTCTTGCGGCCCACATTACACTGCCTTTAAATTCACTATTAGCAGTGAGCACGGCGGATGTCTCTTGTTCTTCATACGCTCACTTGCACTCCACTAATCTAGAACAGTCCTTCAACACCACCACCCTCACATTAAGCAGGCGTGTCCAAGTGCCCTGATACCGGACGTATATAGGCTTGATGAGTATTCAACGTTGCTTCACCGCATGTAAAATGGGCTCTTGCATCGAGAATACTGGGCAGGTCCCCGCCGCGGCGGTCTAGTGGCTAAGGTACTCGGCTGCTGACCCACAGGTTGCGGGATCGAATCCAGGCTGCGGCGGATGCATTTACGATGGAGGCGAAAATTCTGTGGGCCCGCGTGTTCAGAGTTGGGTGCCCGTTAATGAGCCCCATGTGGTGAAAATCTCCGGAGCCCTCCACTAAGGCGTCTCTCATAATTAAATGGTGGTTTGGGGACGTTAAATCCCACAAATCAATCAATATTGGCAATGTGCGAACAAGCCTGGTGAGAACCTCGCTTGTCTAGAGGGTCAACTGTTGAGCTTATTCTTTTTTCTCTTTCTGGGCTTTGCACTGAATTTTTTTGTCTTTCTGACGTCATCTATTGCCGTATAAAGAATCTGGCTTCAATGTCAAGGCTTGCCCTCTGCGGGACTGAATTTTTCTCCCGGTCTTGTCAACTCCTTGTAGGCATCCATTTCGCACAATATCTATACAACAGCTCCATTCATTTTTTTTTCTTCATGAAGCAAAGACTAAAGCCTTTGTTCGATGCTTGTTGTCCGGTCCAGGTAGTATCAGTTCGCTCGGGATGGGGCATGTCTCGCCGATCGAAGGAATGAAAACCAAACACGTAAGAGACACGAAAGGTTTACTAGATTACGTGCGAATCGTGGAATCGATTCCTTATCGATCGCTGGCAGCTGCCCATCCGAATCGTGTGCATAGTCTGACAACGGTGGGCTATTGCCTACCGTTATTCTTTCGGGGCACGCTATTGTAAATCTTGCCACCCTGCCCTTTCTGTTGACCGAAGTTATAGCCTGGGTTACCACAAACATTGTCCTGAGTTCAGTTCTTGCCCAAATAAATATTTTTCATGGAACCTTTTGCGACATAACAGAACGTATACTCATGGCTCAAAGCAAGCAATAAATACAAACAGTCACTTTCATTTTTCGCTTTCGCTGTACACAATATTTTCAGTAAAACTACTTTAAACTGTTGTCATTCTTTTTTATCTTTGCTCCAAGCAAGGGCTCTGTCAAAGAATAATTTGAACCCACTATACTAGGGAGTTTCATATCCTTATATTTTTATTATTAAGTGTGTGTGTGTGTTTATGCAACCGAAAATCCAGCTGTCGGGGCAATCACTAGGTAGTGCATGCTTATGTAGTGCTACTTGAAAGAAAAATGAATATCTCTCCATGGAATTGGATTGATTGAAACAGAAAACCTGGCAGCAGCATTTTTCTTTCATGGTAATTACGCATGGGTAATTAAATACCTGACATGCACCTTTCTTACGCCAGTTTTGGCAGCTGCTTGAAATCCCATGAGGATCATCAGTTATTCAAGTACTTTGCATTGCGTGACCATTCAAAGCTCTTCATTATTCAAAAATTCCGAGTTTCCAGAGTTCATGGTGCACCCTGTATTTAACGCCGCTGTACTTACCGCAGAAGTGCGGGAGCTTTTCTTGCTGGTCGAGAGTTGTGATATGGCCCCGCCGCAGTGGTCTAGTGGCTAAGGTACTCGGCTGCTGACCCGCAGGATGCGGGATCGAATCCCGGCTGCGGTGGCTGCATTTCCGATAGAGGTGGAAATGTTGCCCCGTGTGCTCAGATTTGGGTTCACGTTAAAGAACCCCAGGTGGTTGAAATTTACGGAGCCCTCCACTACGGCGTCTCTCATAATCATATGGTGGTTTTGAAACGTTAAACCCCACATATCAATCAGTCAATCGAGAGTTGTGATGTGCTCGGTTAGTGCGATCCGCGTATTTCAAGGAGGCCGTGGACAAAAACGAAGAAATTATCACTATGTTTACAGCGTCAACTCGTGGTAGAGTGAATGATTCGATGTTCAAATGATGAATGTCTACTACTCGGAAGCTCTTTTGCAGTCTTCAATATGTAAATGTGTGTTTATAGCTGTACCCTTAGTAGTCTCTGCAGAAAACGCACTTCAGCGACGCCTATAAAGGCCATCTTTAAATTTTCGCGCAAGCACACAGGGCCACAGAAAGGAAGACAAACGGGCCGAATCGCAGCTTTGCCTATAAAGTAAAAATGGGGACAATATATTACTTGGTAAAACTGACATATGATATATGAAGTTATATGGAGTAGCACAAACAAGAGAGCTCAAACAATATAGTGGGCATGTACTACGTCACTGCTATTACGTGACCGTACCTAGTGGGGACAGCGTTCGTATTCCCTAACTTTAAAAACACGCTATGCTACGAAACGAAGCTAATAACGACACCTCCGCGATTACAAAGGTGGCAGATGTGTTTAGAAAAAGTGGTTAACGATATAGAGTACTAGGTACTCTACTATGGGAGAGCATAAAGCCGTCTCGTAGGCCTAATTAGGCCTGAGCCTCACACACAAGGCAGATTTTTCGTAAGACACATAACGTATCGCACTTTATTAAAACGTTCATTATGAAATATTGAGAGTGCAAACTAACGGACACAAAAGAGGAAACAAACGAGCGTAGGTTTTCCTCCTCTCTTCTGTACCGTTAGTTCGCGCTCTCAATATTTCCTCATGAATATATACCAACAAGCCCGCCTATCAACCCTTCTCTAATAAAACTTGCAGTTGGCCTAGTCCATACGCCTACCTTTGCATAAGTAAAGTGCAATGCGATAGGCATAAAGACGAGGATTAATGAAGTGTCGTTTAGCATGTCTATTCAGTCGTTGTATCTCTTGGTTGCTGAGAATACCATGCCTATATGTGTGCCCAGTTTAATTCAAACCCTCTTGCCTTATCTTTTCTGTCCCAAGATGTCCAATTGCAGTCCTCTCTACGAAATGTGTAAATAACCCCTAATTATCACCGACAGTTCTCAAATGTCCCCGCGTATACATATGTCGCTTTTGTGGACTGCTGAGACTCACGAGAGATCCTACCCCACAGATGTACCCACGGAGAAGGAATATTTGTACACGGTATGTTTTCGTAGTAAGTAGTAAGTTTTGAACAAATTATTCATTCGGATCTCGAAGCTTCATCTTGTTTTGAGTATGCATGGCAACTGGCATTTCATGATTTTGTTCTCACATTACCACATGTTATTATGTAGCGTTGTGGTCATACAGAGTTGAACACATTTTTGATGGCGCCATGTCTTGTTGCCTTTGCTGCTTCGTCCGAGAAGTGACGAGAATAGACACCCTTATAATTTCTTTTATTCATCATCCGTCATGATAATTTTTTTCTGAGCGAGTATACGCACTCGTCATATTCATTTTGTTTGCTCTTTTATATCATCGAAAAAATCCATGATTGTTGCAATAAATATGTTTATAAAAACAGCTAGCACCTATAAAAACAGCTTCGAACTAAGAGGTAACCATGTCTCTTTTGAGTAGACTTTTTTGCGCTGGGGCTACAAGATGACAGCATAGAAAATATACTACATAAAGAGTGGCCACGGGCGCCTTTTAGCGGGAACAAAAAAGGGTGTGACCAACCGCTAGATGGCGTGCCCAAGCTCGCTTTTACTCTTTTGTTAAGGCATATAATAGCATCCTCAGGAGGACAATGAATACCCAAGTTTGACGTCAATTGTTTGTAAAGAACAAATTTTATTGACTTGTGCAATTTTCTATATCCTCTCTACATCATGTTCCGCTTAGGATATTTACAGCGTTACAACAGAAAACAGCTATGAATGTGTTGTCTTTCTGCATTAGTTTTGCGCAAAGGGGAACATTCGTGTAGTTAAGATGTACTGTACTTGTATTCCCTTTGCGGATGCATGGGCGTGTAGCCTAGTGATAAAGACGCTCTCCTTCGAAGCATGAGGGTACGGGTTCAAATCCCAGCGTCGGAAAGAAAGAAATCTTGTTATTTTATTTATGTTGAAGACATTACCGGGTCTGTCCAACCACTCGTGGCGCTGAAAGCAGCGCAGTAGCTGGGCCGCAGAGCCCTACGGGAGTATCCGCTCTTTATGTAAGTATGTTTCTCTATGATGACAGCCTCTATCTACAATGTTCATTGGGTTTGTTTAAGGTCCGGTGATGCGATCTGCTCAGGCTTATTGGTTAGTTTTGGACGCTTGTTGCTATGTTATCCTAGCATTCGAGGTGAAGCTGTCTCTCCTTTCGCGAAAAGTCGATGCAGTTGTACTTACGCTATTTAAAAAAATGCACAGCATTCCCACGGAGTGAATGATGAGTGGGGCGAAGCTGAAGGGTTTTATCGGCAAACCGTGAATCATTCGCTGGCCGCGTCCGTCCGTCTATCTATCTATCTATCTATCTATCTATCTATCTATCTATCTATCTATCTATCTATCTATCTATCTATCTATCTATCTGTCTGTCTGTCTAGCTATCTATCTATCTGTATGTATGTATGTATGTATGTATGTATGTATGTATGTATGTATGTATGTATGTATGTATGTATGTATGTATGTATGTATGTATGTATGTATGTATGTATGTATGTATGTATGTATGTCTTACATCAGCGCTTACGGAAGTCATGTCAATTTCTCCTTACGCTATAGACAACTGCCATTCTTCGGATGATCATCTCTTACAATTTCGAGCTGTTGCAAAGGTCTGTCCTCTCGTTCGTAAATAGCTTTTTAGCTCCTCCTAGGCTAATTATTTCTGCTCCTAGCACTGGATGCACTTTCTACAGAGCGAAAGACCGTAGCAGCTTGTGGAATGAATGTTCTGCAATATAAAGCTCTTTGTTTGGTGAACTACGTTTCAAAGGAAGAGAAATACGGTGCACTGTGGTGAATAAGAGAGAAGCAGAAAGATCAATCGGTCAGGAACGAGCTTATGTAGCGTCTCAACGACAGCAATTTCTTTTTTTTTTTTGCCTCTTCACCGGTGCTGTGCTTCTGACGGGTGCTCGACTGCCTCGACACATTCGACGTACCTCGCACTAAGTAGGTAGAACTTTTATCCGTCGAGTGTTCCATTAGAACTGCTCTTCGCGGGACTTTTGTGGCCCAGCACTGGATATGATAGCGTCTGAACGCAATGAGCACCGTGATGAATGTTATAATTGAACGGGTGTTCAGCGAGGCGCACCCTGAAGCAGCGGCAAAGGCGACGGAAAGAGACGGAAAGTTGTACTGTGGGTTGCGTAATCGATTCTCGGCCAACCACGCACTTTTATCCGCAGTAGGATGTCTATACTATGTTTTAACCACCACAACAATTCGTCTAAAAAGGCGTTATCGCAATATTAAACGACATCACCTGGATTAGGAGACATGTGCACGTAGTGCTTTTTCTGGTCGGCGACAGTGGCGGCCCGCCGTAACTGAATGGAAAATAGGCTAATGAAATCGCGTCTGACGAATAAAGCTCAAAAACAATAAGACGAATAAAGCTCAAAAACTACTCCCTGTTCTACACAGCAGAAACTTGGTTAAACAGTCCGTTAAAATTACTGTGTCACACTACAAACCTCGTGGATTCCCAGAGTGTTTAATACTTTACAATGGGGACCCGTGTTTTTCCGATGGGCCGCGTTAGATGCCTTGGGAGGCCCCACGCTTTGTAGTGCGAAACTGAAATTTCGCCAATGTGTCCCGGTAGGTTCCTCCTGCATAGATCCTGGAGTCATTTTCGAAAACCAGCTTGTTTCAAAAGATATATTTACTTTCGCCTATTTTTCACACAGTTCTGCAGGATGCCGTTGTTGCCACCGAGAGATGGTGTCACGTACAGACATGCTGCCTCCGTCAGGTATGGGTGCGTAACACGCCATATGAGGCGGAGTCTAAATAACGTTTTATACACTTTGTTTCTCTCATTCACCTTCAATCATTCATCTTGTGCTGTGAGCATCGGTAGGCTCAAGGAACTATAAAAATGACGTTCGTCATTGCCCTAGGACTGGCCCGCCAGCTGTACGGATCTGTCACTTACGAATAGGCCATAAAAGTATGCTGAGAAACGGCAAAAATTTACGAACTCCCGGGACTGTCGAGAACGTTTCGCAATGGAGATGCCGTTAAACGAAGCCTCCGGAGCAGTAATGCTCCCCGTTTGCCGTGGAGATTCAATGCGAGGCAATTCCACTTCGAGCCATAAAAAATTGTTTTTTAATTGCAGCGGTGGTTATTGCCCCACTTAAACTAGAACCAGCATGCCGTGCTAAGCGCTGCTTGTCGTTATTAGAGCTACCATATATGCGTGCAAACCGTATCGTGGATTTCAAGATCAACCCACAGTAGCAAACACGAACGAAGCCGCAGCAGACATAGCACACGGAAAAAGTTCAATGACTATCTCCTATTGGCTTCCTAAAGCTGGTCTTAGCCTCAAGATTCATGATGAAGTATCAGCCGGTAACCTTCACTTCAGCAAATAATTCGCTATGGAAGAAAATAATATGAAGCAGCGAAATACTTTCATGCATTCGATACTTGCGTATGTACTTGCCGAACAATATTCTCTCCGCCCGTATATTCAACTTTCCTTCAACAGCCGGTCTGAAACCGTACGCGAAATATCATCGGTCCTTCGAAGACACCCTGATTCGCTTGCAGCCTACTATACGCCAAGTGCCGTTATTGTGCTGCTCGCCATACAGCGTGCAAGGACATTGAGACAGTTCCATTGTCGCTTTCATTTGCCACTGAAGTGGAAAATAATCCGCTTAGACCGACTTCAGGCGATGAATCTTACCTACCTGCCTCTCACTTGCCCCAAGCCATTCGGAATTCTCCGCCTAAGAGTGCACGCACGAATGATGGCAAACGTCTCAGGAACTAGAAGTACCTCCTCCTTAGATTACGGGAACCATATTGCTTTTTTCGGTAGTGGAACCATAAAGTGATTAATGTTGGCGCGAACCCATTAGCGTCTATTATGTCTTTTTACGTTGCCAGGTGGCTGGCCTGGGCTCGGCTGAATCAGACGCGGAACTGTCGTGAAATGATCGCGGGCTCTCTATAGATAGAGCGAGATGTTAGTATAGGCCAAACCGTGTAGCACTGTTCGGTCAGTTATATAGTTAGCGTTGAGACAACGGGAAGACATGGGCGGTTCACGCGCAGCGACATGTGAATACAATAAAACAGAATATTACTGATGTTACTTTCGATTCCTTCAAATTCAAAACGCTCGCCATCGGCGTGATCATTCTCTAATTACGAGTCCAGCTCCATAAACAAGCGCGCAAAAGGTAAATCTGTTAATAAACATACATATGTAATGATAATGAACTGTATTCTAGTGTATGGTTTTAATCTAACTATGACTGGTGCAGTAGCTTTCTTGTTTTTCTATAACCTTCTTAACTTTATTCTATTGTTCCTTATTTTTATTTGGGTATACTTTTCTTCCGGTTTGTTCTGTTATGCGTTTAGTTTGAATATATATAATTGGGTGGTAGCTAAGGTCTAGCTGTCGTCATAACCTTGATGTAGTTCTGAGTCATCGGTTTACACGAAGCTCCGCAGAGCGAAGGCGTGGCAATCTGAATAACAGTAGTTAAATGCACCCTCACAAGATCACTAAGATGTTCCATGGCTGCATACGCTGCTATTCTTCGCTTCACAGTGGCAACCAGTTTTCTGTCAACTTTTACTTCTTTTTTTTCTTTTTTCTCCGCCCAGGCACTACATTGTTTTGCATGATTTATCCTTTTCGTACGCTTCGCCTCCCTTGGATGCAAGCACACCTCTTATTGAGCTTCATCGTTGTTTTTCTTTGTAGGTTTCATGAAGCCGTGTTTTCAAACAAGGTTCTTCATTAGACAGCCGGGTGTTTTGGGGCGTGATGCAAAAAGACTGGTGTAGCTGCGTCTCCCCCTCAAAGTAAAAGAATACCAAAGTTTAAGATAAAATGAGATCGGTAGCCAGGGGGCACATTATGCAACACAAATACAAACAAACAAACAACTCTGTATAGTCACACAAGTGATGCATTGGAGACACAAATTGAGACCTCGTCAATGGCTGATTGCCAGCATGCCCTGGAGCCATCTGTTTGAATATAAAAACATGAAAAAAAGTTTTGTGCATACAGGAACGAGAAAAAATATAGTTTTATAAATGCTATCAAGGCTACTTGAGGTTATTTGCTTCCCTGAGCATGCGTGCAGCTTTTGCTGTCTTTATTTGTGAGTGGGGTCACTGAAAGGTCCCTGCAAGGTCAACTGTAGGTCAGTCGACGACGGAACAGCAGATATCAGTCGTCTTCGAGGTTTGCCATGGGGGAATAAAGCGTTGGCTTCTAAAGGCGAAACAAGAGAGTGAGAGCGATGGACAACAACGCTAGACGCGCATTTCCGTGATATGGGCGGGTTGTTAATGAGCCTAAAGTGGAAGTTACACTCTCTCAGGCCGCCTTTGCGTGGTCCTTCAGCTCACAAGATTGTCCTAAGAAAACATTTTCTTTTTCGTTTTTGAAGTTCTCCTAGCTGTTTTTTTTTTTCAGGTGGTGCCAAAAAAAAAGAAGTTTTGTAGTCCTTGCTCGTTCCTAAGCAATCAAAAATAGCACGTAACTTACCATGAAATTCTCCACTCAGAAAGAACCACGGAAGATGTATAGCCCAATCAGTGTAGAAGTATTTTGTTGCGAAGAGCTTACAGTGTTTAAACCGTTTTTCATTGCGTTCTGGGCGATGATTGTTAGAGAAAGGAGAACCTGTTTTCGCACGAGTGTGGTGTACCACACTACTTTTTAATGATACGTTGAGCCATTACAAGTGCTTGAACAGAAAGCATTGTCGCCAGTTGTGACAATACATATACGCAAAAACACTTAATTTTTGATGATTTAATTGGTAATTCTAATGAAACAGTGTAGAAAGAAGGTGAAGGAAAATAAAGCTGGGTTACTCAAGAAAGCTTGGACATGGGCCGATTGTGACATTGTTGCTTGCGACCATTGCGGCAGCGATGAAACGATACAGCACGTTCTCTGTCACTGCCCTTGTTACAACGTGCGAAGACGGCAGCTAGCTGCTGCGTTAGCTCGTCTTGACGAGAGACCCTTGTCAGAACAGTCAGTGCTTGATAGGCGACATAATCTGTCTTCGCACAGAAAATCAGTGCAGGCATTATTGGACGTTTTGCTTGGTAGTGGCCTATTGAATAGACTATAGCACCCCAGCTCACTTTTTTTCCTTTCTCTTTCGCGCGTCTGTTTCGCTCGTCGTTTTCTTTCCCATCTTTATTCCCCATTCTCCCTTCCCTTAGTGCGGGGTTGCAAACCGGATGCTCCAATTTCTGGTTAACCTCCCTGCCTTTCCCTTATTTTATTATCTCTCTCTCTCTCTTACCAAGAAAACATAGTACAGAATGGTCCAACCTTTTTTTTTTCTCAGCTATCTTGTGATTCTCCAGAAAGTGAACAAACAGAACCGAAGGACGCACTCGAAGTAACGTGTGTAGCTTGTAAGTCAGATGCCGAAAAAAAAAGACACTGTGCAACCAAGAACTCGTCTGTATCACTCGGAACACATTAGTGCACCCAGTGCATCTCTGAAGCACCGCCCAGCGTCTCGTGGGAGCAATCATTCGGCATCCATTTCTGGGAGCATCCGGAACCCGTTCTCATTGCATTTAGCTTGTTGCATGCAGTTTGTTGCCACCCCGCAAATAAAGAGATTTGCTTTAGCTGCACAATGAGCCAACTCGAGATTATTTCTATCCCTGACTTCGTTTTTTACGCATTCGCACTTTCTTGTGCCTAATTCATTGGGCTTTCAATAAAAACGAAGAATTACGGCTTCTTAATTGCTAATAATTAAACATTACCGGGGTATGAATATTACTAAGCCAGGAAATACATAAACAAGTACAGTAGCACTGCACTGTGGGACTTCTGTATATCTTTGCGCGGTGTCATCACTTTCAACGGCGTTTGGTGGCAGCTGCGTAATTAATAAGAACGAATGTCACTGCTTCCTGAGAAAACGCTGACGTAATATTTCCATCGTTCTTCTTTTTGCGCACATATGAAATATAGTATAAGAACCATTTATTCTTATTAGGCTAGAACTACGAACTTTTGTTATTTGTCCTAAGGCTTTGGATTGTGATAGCTTCGCTCAGTATCCATTGGCTGCCTTTTCCCCTTGAGAACTTGACTTACGTAACCGCCTAACGTAAGTATGGGTGCGCAGAACAGCCTAACGTAAGCATTGGTGCGGAGAGCGTAGATAAATAAATGCGTACTGTAATCAAAAGAAACACGGCCTCTCGACTGAAGGCCCGTGTGAGACAGGCTTTATTATATAAACTGTGCTAGCAGTTGATTACTAGAACATGCTTATATGACAAAAAATAGTTAATGGCTGAGACGGGAACGTACGTCGACAAACAAACACAAGACACTATGCTTGTCTACACCTGTCCACTTAAGGCTAATCCTAAGAAAATGCATAGCGTAGAAACGAAAGCCGGACAACAAGGCGATGGGACTCGTTCTGGCAGCGCTCGTCCCGCCGGCCGTCTTGAAATGTATTCGTTTCTACGCAATGTGTAACTGTCGATAATGACAAACCCACACCCCCTCACCGTACTTCCTCTGAAGTAGTAGTATTAAACTGTTGCGTGAACCTTTCCCGTTAATTTATATTCTTTATTTGGGCCTCTTAATGGCACTTGGTAAGACGCTTATGCCGTGAGCACACTTACTAATGGTGTCACGTGAGGAATATTTGCAGGCGTCATAGCACTGAGCCAGGATAATTTACGCGTACTTTTAAAACGCATGGGGCACGTGTTTGCTGACATGACATCGCAGAGCTTTGCGTTAAGAGACTATGAAGCCATGGGCCTATGTCTGTTCGTGTGCGAAAAGCATTCGCTCCATTTTAGTCCACTAACAGACGCAAGTGCCGACACCTGTTAAACTACGCTGACGAACTTCCTTTCCTCTTACGCTCTCTATGCATCTTCGTTAAACACTTCAAATACTCATTTCACTGCGATTTTTTTCCTTCCGTGTTTATACTTTCGGGAGATGTCCTGCTCACCGAGCGATACCTTCTTGTGTACTTCGTTTGCGCAATGCGTCAGATCATGATCTTCTTGAAAATGACGGTACCGTTAAAGAAAGAATGCGACTAACAGTCGCGTGTGTTGCAGACATGCTCTGAATTATACTTCTGACGTTCCGCCGCAAAACGCGGCGCTCGTTTGTCTCGCGTGTGTAGCCGTTATCTGCTGCGTAAGCATGTGTAACAGTAGAATGAACAAAGAACAGCCAGCATCCCAAGTTATGTTTTCACGATCAGCGAAATATGCATAGTAGCGCCGTGTGAAATTTCAACGCCACATGCAGCACCGCAGGTGTGTCATCTCAGCGCCGCGTACATAATGATTCACGACTGTCACACACGAAGTTCTCATGCTACATATGCGACAGAGCGAAATAAAACAAATAATAGGCCGGCTAAAGCATGTCTCCACGGTCTTGCTTCTGCACCGTTTGGTTACGCTGTACACAAAAATCATCAGCGAAGTTACAGGACAAGCGTGAAGAAATCGCAACTACAAGGTGCACTTGCAGAACGAACATTAACTCAGCAGTGAGAACTGTACTCTAGGATCGAAACTCATTTATTTTTCTGTATGACGACTCCTATGAGCTCGTGATAAGCGTGCCATGGCGATGAAATATAGTCCCTTAATGTAAGTTTGGCTCTGATGTAAGTGTTCGAGTCGAAATTATGCCAACACGACTCGAACAGTAGACAACTGCAAGTACGGTCTTACTTGGCCATGACTTTTCACTTTTTAATTCATCAGTACTGTGGTGGTAGTGGTGCAAGCCTTTATATGACTTTGTCACTTGCAAGCCTGGTGCCTATGAGTGGCTCCACGTGAGAACGGACTCTTTCAGCCTAGGAAACGACAATGGTGAGCACCGGCGCTTTCCGGACTTTTGTAAATGACTGCATCGCACTGACGAGCGCCTCCTTCTGAAAACTGTTTATCAATACTGTACTGTGCCCGGCGGCGCTAAAACATTTCGATTTATCCTTTGATGGCACGTGCCAGTTCAGTGTAGAGGTGGCTGAGGCCCTCACCATAGTCTGGACATGCCAGTCAAATTCATCTATCCCCCCCCCCCCGAACCCCACGAGAGAGTGCTGGGAGGCGGCCCTGCTGGGCCGTCAGGACCTGAAGGCCCAAAATTAACTGTTTCAGTGGACGCGGGCGGCGTTGCTTGCCAACGGAGCTCCGGAATAGGGGTTTCATCTATAGTGCTATAAAGGGGGGGGGAGGCAAATAATGCCTAACCCAATCACCTCTACTGTAACTATTTATAGGTTATTAAATATTTGACCACCTACAACCAACTGTTTTTCCACAGTCGGGAATTCTGACTAGTTCATACCATGTTAATTTAAAGGAAGCTCGTAGGAGTGATTTAGAAGGGGGGGGGGGAACCCCAGACCCACAAGATGTCATATTGACGCGATGTTTTGTGCATTTAGAGCTCATATTTGTTGCCTCCTTCGAATTCTCAGCTTGTGATATACACCAGTATATTGAGGATAACATGCCGTGCCGGCTGCTTGTTGGTATAGTGTCATTTATCATTGCTGGAGTGCAGTCTGAGGATCATCTATTGCTCAACTTAAATATTGTCACTGTGGTGTGTTCTTAAAAACACGCTTCTGAGGGAGGAATAGAGGGATGATTTAATGGGAGAGGGAAGCAAGGAAAGGCAGGCAGTTTAATGAGATCTAGTCCGCTACCCTGCACTTACAAAACAATCAAGAGGCAATCATAGAGAGGAGGAGAATATTGATGAGGAAAATGAGCCTACCATGCTTACTTAACGCTGCTGAAGGGAAGAATAAGGACGAGTAAGAGATAAAAAGAATAGAAGTTCTAAATGTGTGTGCTGGCTTCAGATTTCTTATTTTTCTATTCTTCTTTTCCTACTCCACCACTTCGAGTAATGACAGAAGCTAACTCTACGTTTAAACTTGGCTTTTAACGTTTGCTCTGCATTTTATATTGCCTTGCACAATTTCTCTCACTCTGACGTCTGCTCTTCTACCATCAAAACGACCCTCCTCACAAACATCACAATCGTGATGTTTCTGTATGTTCACAGTTTGCAAATGAAGAATAGAATTAAATAAATTGAATGAATCCCCTTCGCGCTCGACCTTCGCCGCTACGCTAGCAGGTTCGCCCTCGAGTTGCAACTCGTCTTCGCCCACGCAGCACAGTGCAGAAGTCACCCAACTGTGAAATAACACCACGGGGCGTATACAGCAGGCCGACCACGTTTATTGACGCGATGTTTTAGTTCTCCCGCAAAACGTTTCTAGCAGAATCAGCGCGAAACCCTGTTCCGTTGTGAACCGCTCGCCACTTATCACCAGCGACCAAGTCTGACTCTTCTGCTCCGGACGCTAATCTGTGTTGGGCGTGCACCTTGATGCGTTTTATCTACCCCTTTATTAAGGCGTTCTTTTATAAACAGACCACGCAGTGGGGTTGGTTCTTTTGTAGACCCTGTTTCTGCTAGTATGCTGCATTAAAAATACGTTCTTTTTTCTTGCGGCGGTTTCATTTCCTGACTTGGAGCCCAACTCGCCAAACGCAACAGGGTCATGTCGGTCTCAGAAAGTTGCCCTTTGTCTTCCGCGGTACAATTTACGCTACGTTTTTGAAGTTTAAATGGTTGCACTTATTTCTCTCCGGAAAGGGTGCAAACAGGGAAATAAAGAGAAGTTGGCCG
>WOVY01000093.1:0-206780 GCA_013436015.1 Rhipicephalus annulatus | reverse complement strand
CGTAGGTTACGTCGCTCACGCGGCGTATTACTTTATACGGACCGAAGTATCTGCTGAGCAACTTTTCGGAGAGGCCACGGCGCCGAACAGGGTCCAAACCCAACTTGGTCTCCCGGACTGTAAGATACGTCATTGTGACGCTTATTGTAACGTCGTGCATCGACCTGTTGCTGGCTGACCAATGTGTAGCCGGGCGAGCTGGCGAGTTTCCTCGGCACGCTCTGCAAATTCTTCTGCTGTCAGTTGTTAATCGATCAGCGCCTTCATAGGGAAGCATCGCATCCAGCATCGTCTGAACTTCGCGGCCGTAGAGAAGGCGAAACGGTGTAAATCGGGTTGTTTCTTGAACGGCGGTGTTATAAGCGAACGTCACATAAGGCAAAATGCGATCCCATGTTTTGTGTTGGACGTCGATGTACATGGAGATCATGTATGTGACTGTCTTATTAGTCGCTCGGTTAAGCCGTTGCTCTGCGGATGGTAAGCAGTCGTCGTTCGATGCCTAGTGTTACTTAGCCGAAAAACTTCATCAATAAGTCGTGCAGTGAACGCTGTTCCTCTGTCGGTTATCACTGTAGATGGAGCACCGTGGCGCGAACAATGTGGCCACATGAAGAACTGTGCTACCCAGAAGCCGTGGCTCGTGGTATCGCCTGTGTCTCAGCATAGCGGGTCAATAGTCAGTTGCAACAATGACCCATTTGTTGCCGTCGGACGATAAAGGAAATGGGCCGAGAATGGTCCATGCCGACTTGGTCAAATGGCTTGTGGGGTGGATCAATTGGCTGAAGTAATCCAGCCGGCTTGCTTGGTGGCGACTTTCGACGCTGGCATTCACGACAGCTTTTAACGTACTGCTTCACGCTTGCTGAAAGTCCGGGCCAGTAGTACGCCTCACTTACTCTGGCGAGCGTTCGTCGAGTAACCTAGATGACCAGATGTGGGTTCAATCATGGCACGCGAGAGGACTTCGTCCCGCATGTCCTTCGGAACGACGAGGAGGTAAGCGCGGCTCGTAGAACGGGCGTTTTTTTTATACAGGACATTACCCTCGGGGCAGAAAGACGTCATGACACGAAATAGATGGCGAGGGTATAACGGCGCTATGACCCTCCAGATAGTCGATGAGCGGTCGAATCTCTTCATCCTCTCGCTGGCGTCTGCTCAAGTCAGATGAGCTAAGGGTGCCCAGGAAACCATCATCGTCGTCTTCTTCTTGATTGACTAAAGGTATGGGTGCACGCGACAGCGTATCAGCGTCTTCATGCTTCCGTCCAGACTTATATACGATGGTAACGTCAAATTCCTGTAGACGCAAGCTCCATCGGGCCAGTCGTCCAGAGGGATCACGAATGTTTACCAACCAGCAGAGGGCATGGTGGTCCGTCACCACTTTAAATGGACGACCATAGAGGTACGGGCGAAACTTCGTGATCGCCCACACTACTGCGAGACACTCTTTTTCTGTGGTCGTGTAATTAACCTCGGTACGGGACAGTGAGCGGCTGGCATAGGCAATGACTCGTTCTTTGCCGTGTTGATGCTGGACGAGCACTGCGCCGAGGCCGATGTTACTGGCGTCAGTGTGCACCCCTGTGTCAGCATCATCGTCAAAATGCGCAAGAACAGGGGCTGACTGCATCCGCTGTCGTAGCTCGGCAAAAGCAGCCTGTTGTTCGGTAGCCCATACAAACGGTGTGTCGTCGCGTGTAAGGCGAGTCAAGGGTTCCGCTATCTTCGAAAACCCTCTAATAAATCGTCGATAGTAGGCGCACAAGCCCAGAAAGCGTCGAACAGCCTTTTTGTCTGTAGGATGCGGAAACGCGGCTACAGCGGCAAGTTGTCGGGGTCGGGTCGAACTCCTTTCGCGTTGACTACATGGCCAAGGAATTTCAGCTCTTCATAACCAAAGTGACACTTCTGCGGTTTGAGTGTAAGATCTGCTGATTGAATAGCCTGTAGCACACTCCTGAGGCGATGAAGATGTTGCTGGAAGGTTTCAGAAAAAACGACAACATCATCAAGGTATACGAGACAAGTTGCCACTTCAGACCAGTAAGCACAGTATCCATCATTCGCTGGAAGGTTGCGGGCGCTGAGCACAAACCAAAAGGAAGGACTCGAAATTCATACAGGCCATCAGGGGTAACAAAGGCCGTTTTCTCGCGATCTCGCTCGTCAACCTCGATCTGCCAGTACCCGCTTTTTAAATCCAAAGAGGAAAAATAGTGGGCGCAGCGTAATCTGTCTAACGAGTCGTCGATGCGTGGCAGCGGGTACACGTCCTTTTTAGTCACGCTGTTCAGCTTCCGGTAATCGACGCAAAAACGTAGCGTTCCGTCTTTCTTCTTGACTAGGACGACCGGAGAGGACCATGCACTGTTGGAAGGCTGGATGATGCCGTCGTCAAGCATTTCTCGAACTTGCGTACGAATGGCTTCTCGTTCCTTCGCTGACACACGGTAAGGCTGTTGGTGTACTGGGCGAGCGTCGTCGTAAGTGATGATTCTGTGCCTAGTGATCGAAGTCTGGCGCACCTTAGAGGAAGCAGCGAAGCATGACTTGAATTCAAGCAAGAGTTTTCGCAGTGCTGTCTGGTTCTCTGGTGTGAGGTTAGAATTAATGTCGATATTGTTTAGAGACGTATCGGCGGCCTCCACTGCGTCCGACGAGAAGCAGATGGGAACGGTACTTAATTCATCTGCAAACGCTAACGAAGTGCCACGAAAAAGGTGTCGGTGTTCGTTGCTGAAATTTGTAACGAGCAGTTGAGATCGGCCATCACGTAGCTGTATGATACTCCTAGCCACACAAACACCTTGAGACAGCAAGTGTTCAAAATTACTTTTCTGCAATCGCTTCACCATTTCGCAATCCACAGCATGTGACGTCGACAATAACACTGGCTCTTGGAGGAAGCGTTATACTTTCAGCAGAAACACGAAGAATGTCGGCACGTTGTTGGTCGTCCTGCTTGTCGATTGCTCGGTCGGCTGAGAAGGTGATGCGATTCTCTTGAAGGTCAATGACAGCTCCATACTCCTGCAGGAAGTCAACACCAAGAATAAACGTCGCGTGAACATTCAATGGAGCACAAGGAAACTTGCTACAAAAGTATAACTGCAGACCCGAACTCTGCTCGTGCAGGTTCCAAGCGGAGAGACGGTGTGGCCACCAGCCGTTCGAATCACAGAGCCATGCCAGGGCGTGATTACCTTCTTTAGTAGTCTGGTCATTTTCCCGCTTAGTATAGAATAGTCCAGCCCCGGTATCAACTAAAGCACCTACTGCATAGCCGTCTATCAGCACCGGTATATCCAGAGAAAGCCGCACATATCGCTCAGTCGAATCCACACCCTTTACTGTTAGCGTCGATCGGAGGTCTTCAGCACGTCGACTGCCAGCGACCTCGCCTCCAAGGGTCGCTTGCGTTAGTTTTCCCGGCGGGGACTGGGGGACCGTGCGCCAGCATGGCGCTGTGGCGAAGATGAAAAAGCGCCTCGGCGACGGTGAGCGCGGCTGCCGTCCAGAAGGCGGTGGCATGCGCTGTTGAGCCAGGTAGTCCTCAATGTCCCGGGGTCGCTGGCCATACCGAGGAGGCGCTGAATATACTGAAAAGCCGCGCAGCCCGAGGCGCCGGTATGGACACTGGCGGTACAAATGGTCCGCTTCACCGCAGTGGAAGCACAAAGGCCGGCGATCAGGAGTGCGCCAAAACATCAGATTTCCGAGGCGAAGCACGTCTGTCGTCAAGGTAGTGCGCTGGTTGTTCCGCAAGATGCACAGGGTTGGCGTAAACGAGGGGTGGGGGCGCGCGTGTGTTCTCGTAGTACCGTAGAGGCTGCGCCGACTGAAGTGAAACTGTAGGAGGTGCCTGAACAAACAGCGGGGAAGAGGAAGCTGGGCGCTTCAAGGCTTCCGCATAAGTCGCACGGTGGTAGTCAGCCGGGGCCGGTGCGGCGTTATCCAGACTCACAGGGTCACGCAGGGCATGATGAAGCTCGTCCTTGACGATACTTGCAATAGAACTCACCGTAGGTAGTGGTGGTGTGGCAGCCTTTTGCAGCTCCTCGCGTACTATAGAGCGGATGAGGTCGCGCAGACACTCGGTGTTGTTCCCAAAAGTCGTGGGAACTTGAGCAGTGGACGTGCTCACTTGCCGGTCATACAGGGTGGATCGATGCTGAAGCATCTTTTCCATCGTGACGGCTTCAGACAAAAACTCGGCGACCGTGCTCGGAGGGCTCCGTACAAGGCCAGCGAAAAGCTGCTCCTTAACTCCTCGCATCAGGTGACGCAACTTCTTTTCCTCTGTCATACCTGGATCAGCCCGTCGGAACAGGCGCGTCATGTCTTCCACATATGTCATGACAGTTTCGTTGGGCATCTGGATGCGGGCCTGGATCGCTCGCTCCGCTCGTTCGTGGCGATCAGCACTTCTGTAAGTGTCCAACAGCCGGCGGCGGAATTCGGGCCACGATGTCATCTGTTCCTCGTGATTCGTGTACCAGGTACGTGCTCCATCCTCCAAATAGAAGTACACACGCTGTAGTTTCGCCGCGTCGTTCCAGTCGTTCAAAGCAGCCACGCGTTCGAAGTCGACCAACCAGTCCTCGACGTCTTCGAGCTCGGTGCCATGAAACGGTGTCGGAACCTGTGGACTTTCGAGGGTGTACCGAGTCACCGGGGGGTTTCCCGTTCCTGTTAAAGTGGTTTGCACGGACGTGCTCATCATACTGGTGTGAACTGTGGGGTCAGCTTCGGGTGGCAATCCCCTGATCCTGCGGCTTGTCCGATGAACGGGAGTGTGGACTCGCACTGGGCTTGTGGTGCTGCTTCCAGGAGGGGTTTGAAACATCCGTGAGGGGCTACCCCGCACCTCCACCAATTGTCACGTCGCTCCAGGGGATGTCGACAAGGTCTATTGATGTCCGAGCAACAGGGCTCTAACCAAGCGCGCCGGTTGGGCTTGTCTTCTAGAGCGGGGGTTCACGCGCACTTCTTTCTTCTTCGTGGTGTGTGCCTTCACCTTGGCATACGACCCACTACTAGAAGCAGGTGGCAATATGTTATAACACATTGAATGAAGCTCAATAAACTCATTAATTGATTGATTGATTGAAAGTGACACATCTCTGTCCCTGCACCTATCTGAGTTCGAGCTGATTTCATCTCTCAAGTAATACATTGGTTCATTTTCAACTCTGATTACACTTTTGTGAGTCGGGTTTTTGTTATTGGCGTGGCACATGTCAGGTAAGGCTGCCTTGGGGGTATATATCCCCGCCGTGGTGGTCTAGTGGCTAAGGTACTCGGCTGCTGACCCGAAGGTCGCGGGATCGAATCCCGGCTGCGGCGGCTGCATTCTCGAAGGAGGCGGAAATGTTGTAGGACCATGTGCTCAGATTTGGGCGCACGTTAAAGAACCGCAGAAGGTCTAAATTTCCGGAGCCCTCCACTACGGCGTCTCTCATAATCATATGGTGATTTTGGGACGTTAAACCCCACATATCAATCAAATCAATTAGTGTTATATATGAATTGAAACTTACTGAAATATAGTCAGCGCTTGTGTGTCGTCTCTTTCTTTGTGGTGTGTCTGTATTTGCGTGGCAAAAATACCTCTATGACCATTAAAATGTTCTACGTTTCGTTGCCGCAGACATGATCCTCCTCAGCCTGCGGCGGGTCGATACAAGCATCCATCAACAAAGCTTGCGTAATGTCCAGTCAACTGACCTTGTGCACGTCCATACCTTCTTTGGGACTATAGTGAACTAGAATATGATCTAGGGGCGTGACTGGCTTGGCTCCGGCGTCAGCTTACACGCGGCTGCCGCCAGGTGGCACCACTGCTACCTTTCATGCCAGCTTCGGGTGCGTTGTCGGGCATGCGGACACCTCCAAAGCTGCAGCAGTGGTTACTTGGAACGCGCATTTACTTTCCGGTTCAAGCAGCCGTATTATTAACTCGTTAGTGCGTGGACAACCTGAACAGAGCGTTGGCATGGGAGATCCAAGCGAAGACACTGTCGGAGCGCCGCAGTTACTGTTTCTGCAACCCTGACGAAACAGGGATAATCCGTCCTCCGCTTCAACATTTCACGATGTACATGTTTGTTTGTGCGTGATATCTTCCGAGGTACCGACTCCACCATGGTCTATGTGCAGCAGAATAGAGCGCGCTACGCGCCCCCGCAAGAAAACTGGTTGAGAAGCGTGCGGAAGGACTTGGGGAATGAAAAAGCGCGTCTTGTGTACACTATGACCTCCCTCTCGCCTTCGCTGGCCCTCTCGTCTATATTACTCGGGCTAAAATTTATTTCGAACATCCGCGAATGACCAGAAAGTGACAGCATAACGCTTCCCGTTCATGGTATTGGCCTTAACGTGTGCTTCGATACGCGCGTATGAGAAAAGATGACAAAGAATAACACGATGCTATATGTAACGCAATACACGAAACGAAATAAAGCAGCATATTCACTTTTCCATGTTTTGTTAGACAGACACAATCCCTTAGGATAGCTCATACCTATGCCTTGCATGTGCCTTGGTCAGTCGCAAATTCAAATACATACACTCGCGGCCCCGATTCATGGGTTTCCACAGATATGTGGACACAACACTTCCTTGGCACCACTGCTGCTCGCAGTTTGGTCACTCACCAGCGAACACGAGTGCAACCACAAGCAGCACACATGACAATTTCGAAGAGCACACAGAGAACAATGCAACATTCGTTGCATCTCGTTTAAGCGCGGTAGTGCTGCAGAGACTGCAACGCCAATATGAACGCACCACCGAATGCCAGCGTTGGTTTCGTTGTGTGCCACCACAGCGCACAACGCAACCAGCGTCGTCAGCCCGCTGACATAAGCGGTTGAGCTTCCAGGCCTTGATGAAGTTTCTTCAGGTGGCGGTGGCTTAACGCATCAAACTGACACACATATTCACGCACGCGCACTTATTGACTCCCACACTGCCCGCGCTATCCAGAGAAGACCCCGTCAGCGCGCGCTCGCCTCTTGCACATGACATGAAAAGGCACAGTGGTACCACGAGAAGGGGGGCGCTGCGAGCGCTTGATGGTGACGGAAGCACTCCACATCGCCTCCGTAGATTTTCTGCTATTTCGGCGGACACCCACCCTGGTACCCCTGAAACTTGGGTTTATCTTCACCGCCAAGCTCTCCGCTTCGCCTAGACAACACCTTCATCCAGGTGGGTCCAGTTTTGACAACTTGAGGGACGTCCTTCACTCCCGGCTACAACGCCGCCTCGCTAAGGGCTTTCAGGTCGGCGATGGCGGCCGCTAACGTGGTTACGGGCTATGATCCTACCTCAAGCCAAGTACTGTCCATGGAGATTTCATCCTCCGTAAACACTATGCCATCAGAAGACGAATACCTCGACGACATGGTGAGACTGTGGCAACGCAAGCAAGCGAAATCGAAGTCTGCATTTCAACAACAACGAGACGCCACAGCGGGCCGCCATTCCCCAGCCTTGCAAGGAACGCCGGCGCGCCATTCCTTCGGTAGTGTGCCTACCTCTGCTACGTCCTCACAGCCGGCGAAGTAACGCAAGTGGCGTCCGCGCCAGACTCCTTGCCTCTCTGGCGACGACTGCATCGTAGTAGTGAAACCTCGCGTTCCCTGCGAGCTACGCACATTCGTCCCGGCCGATCGCGCGGGCGACGCCATCCGCAGCTACCTCGGCGACCGGACTACCACGCAAAATCAAGTGTGGCCGATCTGGGAACAAAACATCTTGGTCTGTAGCACCACCATTTTGCCTATGGCACAGCGAATCCTCAGGGCTTCCAGCTGCAAGTGGGGGATCGGCAGCTGCCCGTTCGGGGCTACGCCAAGGCACCAGGGGATGCATGCAAGGGCGTCATCGACATAAACCCTGCTGAAAGCCCGGAGAAGATAAAGTCAGAACTGCATTGGCCTCGAGGTACTATCCTCGCGGTCCGCAAACTCGGAGATTCCGCGGCGGCGGTGGTGACTTTCGAGGGCACGAAGTTACCCGCTGCCTTTTCTACCACTGCGTGGCGACGTATATCCACGCCTACAAGAAAACGGTCCCTGTTTGCACCAAGTGCGGTACCATCGGTCATCGACCACCTCAGTGTCCTCACCCCGCTCCAACCCAGTGTGCCAAATGTGGAACCCCCGCACCTGCAGGTCTCAATGCCCATGACTGCCACCCCAAGTGCCTTCTCTACCACGGCGCCCATGAGACTGGGACCAGTGGCTGCACGGCAAAATATCGGAAACGCAAGCAGCCCTCAATATCTCCTCGAGGGACCACCTCACGTTCGTCACAGCCAGACAGCGGCACCAACCTGCATCAGTCGGCTTCACCACTCCACGCCGACACTCAGGCATTCCCACCGCTCGAAGCACCAGCGGCGGTACTTCAGGTGAGCAGTTGGGCAGAAAATGCTGCTTCTAAGCCTCTCTCACCCCCTTCTGTCAATCCTCCTTCTCCCGAACTTGCGGCCCTTCGCCAGCAAGTTGCGGCACTTCAAAAGCAAAATTCTCTTTTAACTAAACAACTCGAACTCTTAAATAAGCGACTTCAACCCCAACAACAGTGTACTGCAAGGCCATCCGGTATTGCCTCCTCTGTCCAGGCGGCTATATCAGCTACGGCCAAGCTTAGTCCTCACGCTAAGTGCACTCCCATTAAACCACCGGTTCAAGCAGCCATGTGTACTCCAGCACTCGGAACCGGTACCGCATCTACTCCAGAAGCTCTTGAGGCTCCTGGGGCACCTCAGGTTCTCTTGCCTGCTAACAAAAACTCTCCCTAGCGAGGAGCGCGCCCCACGCATAGAGGAATTGAAGCTTCGACGCCTTACGCGCGTCGAAGCTTTAAATAATCACTTCCTCACCAGCTTCTCTGTCCAACGCATAGTAGTAGAGGTTACTTAGGCTATTCAAGCCTGGGCAATGGCCCAGTTTCGACCCAAGGCATCGCGTTCCTGCTCCTGCTCGGTGAGCAGTGGGGGTTCAGCTCCACGGCGTCGTCGTAAGGTGGCAACCACCACCCCGCCGTCGGACAATCCGGCCTCCGTGCCCATCCCTGCCTCTGAGGATTCCGAGCGGGACATGGAGGACCAAATATAAAACCTAAGACAGTCACGATGGCTACCAATCGTAGGTCCCGTTCAAACATTGCGTCTAAATTCGAGATCATACAGTGGAACCCTGGAAGCTTCAGGAACAGGCGAAAGCGTTCACATCTTTCCATTTTCCTCAGCTCACTTGGCTCTCAGCCGGCCATCTTGGCGCTCCAAGAATCTGGCCCTGCTCCATCCCTTTCTGGCTACTGCTCCTATGTAGGCGGCACCACCACAAAGCTCCTCGTGCATAAAGCTTACACGGCGATACAGATTGACCTCGATCTGGATCTTCCTTACGACTACTGCATGATATTAGTGTTGTCTCAGCGGAGGGGCCAACCATCAATACATATCTTAAACGTGTACTGTCCCCCTCGCCTTGCGAGGGCTTCGTTTGCGCATCTCTTCCATCGGGCGCTGCGTATAGCGGCCCGACAACAACTGGTGATTGTCGAAGACTTTAATGCTCTCAGCCCTCACTGGGGTTACCACTACGAGAAGGCCCGGGGCAGAGAGCTCAAGGAGCTCATTTCCTCGCTGAGCCTCACGCTTCTTACCGATCCGGCACAACCCACACGTTCCGGCAACTCGGTCACGCGAGACACATGCCCCGACCTCTCCCTCACCCGTCACATCCGCGATGCTACATGGGAAAATTTAGGCGAAACCCTAGGCAGCGATCACTGTTTACTCCGCATTTCGTTCACACCGCGGCAGAAAATGCGCCAACACTGGGGCCAAGCCCGTCTCACCGATTTGACTCAGTTCAGAATGCAACCATTCCCCGCCGTCCTCTCCTCGACCGAATATGCAGTGTGGGCATCATACGGCCTCCATATGAAACAAGCGAACACTCGCACTCTTACAACCTCTCATTTAACTCCTGCAATCGATCCACACCTTCTACACCTTTGGCGCGCTCGCCGCGGGCTCGTAAGGCGCTGGAAACGCAACAAAACTTAATCAGACACATCGCGCTCGCATTGAGGCGCTCACTGCAGAGGCGGGCCGCATACTCTGCACAACTTTCCGATGCTAACTGGGCAGACACCTGTTCGAAGGCTGCAAACCAGATGAGCTCTAAGAGTGCGTGGCGACTCTTTAGAAGCCTTCTCGATCCTTCCACCACCAGGGGAGAAACGCAACGCCAGCTCCACCGTGCTCTGCATGCCTTTCAGGGCACTACGGATGAACTCGCGCGAAAACTTTGTGACTGCTACATCTGCCACACAATTGATCTTCAGGCCCAGCATATACGTATTCCGGCGCCCCTAACACCGACCTCGACGCCCCATACACGCTTTTCGATTTACGATTTGCACTCACGAAAATGCGACGGGGCACGGCCCCTGGACGCGACGGAATCACAGTATCGCTCCTGGCAAATCTCCCCGACCAAGCACACCTCTCGCTACTCTACCTTTTAAATTCGATATGGGACGGCTCTCCGCTTCCAACGGAATGGGCCGCATCGGTCGTGACATTCATACCCAAATCGGTAAAGTCCGTTAGTATCGAGGCACTGAGACCCATCTCACTTACTTCTTGCGCAGGCAAACTCATGAAAACCATGGTTCGCGAAAGCCTTTCCGCCTACTTGGAGGCCAGGAGTACCTTTGCCGACACAATGTTTGGCTTTTGCCCGCATCTGTCGGCGCAGGACGTCCTGCTCCAGCTTCAACACGATATTATAGAGCCGACTACTATGCGCCATAACGATAAAGCCGTGCTCGCTCACAATCTCTGCGGGGCGTCCGACAACGTCAAACACAGCACTATACTCACTAACCTGTCTACCACAAACTGCGGGCAAAAGACTTTCAACTACAGTCGCGCCTTTCTATCACATCGCACCGCCTTCATTCGCATTAATTCTAGCGAACACGGCCCGTACTTATTAGGCACGCGGGGTACACCTTAAGGGGCAGTCCTGTCTCCTCTGCTTTTTAACCTGGTGATGATGAGCCTCCCCTCTCTTCTAAGCGAGGTCGAGGGAACACAACGCGCACTATATGCAGACGATATTACAATCTGGACCAATACCGGCTCCTTAGCGCAAATTGAAGAACGCCTGCAAAAGGCTGCCCTTCTGGTGGACACCTACGCTGGTTCATATGGCCTGGAGTGCTCTCCAGCTAAATCGGCTCTTCTTTCAGTCTCTCCGCTACCGCCGCCTCAAATTTTTCTTCCGTCCGGGCCCGTCCCGTCAGTGCAAAATATTCGGGTTCTTGGCCTTCACCTCACATCGTCCTTGGATCCAAAGGGCACACTAGCAGGCCTCAGACGCACCAGTGAACAGGTGAGCCGCATGATACGGCGAGTGTCTACCAAGCGCGGCGGCCTCCGCGGGTTTCAGTCCCTCCGATTGGCCCACACGTTTGTGACCAGTCGCGTCCTCTACGCCTTGCCTTACCTTCGCCTGCGTCGTCGACACGAGCACCAGCTGGACGTCCTTTTTCGTTCAGTATACAAACGCGCTCTGGACTTACCTATTGCAACTTCCAACAGCCGATTCGCGGCTCTGGGGGTACACAACACATTTGCAGAGATGCGCGAAGCTCATCGCATTAACCAAATCAATCGACTGTCGCAGACGCCTTCAGGGCGCCGTCTTCTACACAGACTTGGCCTTAACCCGATATCTGACCAAGACCCTTTGCAGCCGGTACCAGAGCTCTGGCGTCAAAAGCTATGGGTGGAACCTCTACCCCGTAATATGAACCCCGACCTCCATCCTGGCCATAGACTAGCACGCGCCACGGCCCTTCATACGCGATACTCCGATCGTCCTGGTGTTTTCTACGTGGACGTCTCGGGTCCCTCCCCCTCGGGTCACATCACGGCTGCCGTGATTACAGAGGGCAAACACGTCGATGGCCTCTCCTTTCGAGCAGACACAGTAACGCACGCTGAAGAGGTTGCCATAGCTTTGGCCGCCTCTCACCCGGCCTCACGAACCATCCTGACGGACTCGCGCTCGGCCTGTTCTCAGTACCTTCAGGGTTCCATCGCCCCGCTGGCGGCTAGCCTACTACAGGCAGCCTCTTGGCGCTTTAACCCTCATCCCATTCGTATAGTTTGGACCCCAGGCCACTGGGGCCTGCCCGGCAAAGAGGCGGCAAATGCCGCTGCCCGCGTATCTCCTGTCCGGGCCGTTGCCCCTCCATGTCCCGAGACGGAATCTGGCAATACCAACCTGACGCGCTTTCGCGAAATTTTGGCTTATTACCGGGCTTCGCGCCGCCTCTACCCGGACCCCGCACGCGGTTTGGAGAAAGTGGACGAACGACTGCTACGCCGCCTGCCGACGAACACCTTTATAAGTCCGGCGGTCGCCAGGCACTTTTTGCCGGAAATCAATGGCACCTGCTCGACCTGTCATGTCCTCGCCGACACATATCACGTTGTAGCATCGTGCCCAGCTAATCCCGTCCTTTCTCACCCCCTTTTCCTATCCCAATTAGAGAGGCTTGGGAGGAGCACCTGCTCGGCTGCTCTACCTTGGCTGCGCAACGCTCCTTGGTGGAGCGCGCACGGGCAGCTTCCAGCTTCACTGGCGTCCCGGAATAGGGTCTTGCCACTATAGCACGCCGATGGGCCACGTCGGCTCTCTCTAGTAGACTTTTTCTGAAATAAATGTTTTTTACCACCACCACCACCACCACGAGAAATCCTTGCGGCTGTCCGTGTTGTTTTGGACCACCGAGACAGCAGCCGCAGCCTCCCGGTCGTGCCACTAGATCATATTCTTGTTCACTATACTTGAAATTAACGACAACTCGGTATTCTTGGCGACAGCTTTTCTTGGCATTAAAGCGAAGGCTATGCAGAGCCAAATTACGTGAATCCTACCGTCAGTGATCGTAGTTCTACGGTAGCGCTCGTGTTTTACACGTGAAACGTAAAAACTTCTCCGGTATTTTCTACGTGGAGCTATTCGAGACAGGACACAGCTCAAATAATGAGGATAATCTTAATTCCTTTAATTTATTCGTTGTGACTTCGCGTTTTTGAACGTATGAGAAAGGCCCGCCTGTTTACGTGCACCTGAAATGCTAAGTGGCGTCTGCGTCTACATAAAACGCTGCTGGTGCATCCCCGTCATTTTCCACAGGGTTACGATGCGCATGCCAAAACGGACTACTTCGCGTAGTGTTACATGTGCCGAAGCTCCGCCTCCATAGCTTTCCCTTCAGCGCCAAGAATAGATCTCACCGATAGTGATCTTAGGCAATCGCGGCAGATGCGACTTGGTGATGAGCTTGTCTATCGTCCGTACTATTACAGGCACTGGGACCAGGGCTGTCACCAGGCGTAGAATCCTGATGCCACTTTTCCCGTGAGAGGACAAAAATCCATCCGGAGCCTTCATCCTCCAACCTGGACATGTCTTCAGCGAAGACCATGTCCTCGAGTGGCATCTTTGCAGCGCCTCACTTGGCACGCCAAGCCAAACGCCATCGTAGCACGCGACAAAAAAAAAAACACGGAAATAAAAGGGCGAAAATGTGGTCTACCCGCATGAATTGAATGTACACTTGATTATAGGAATTGACTGGTTCAGATGAGTTGAATAAACTAGGTCAATCGGCAAATGTTTGGCCGAAAACTTTTTAAAAAGGAGGGGCAAAGGCGAGCGTTTCCGCCTCACGTCTGGCAAGCGGCGTCTCTGTCTTTAACCGGGAAGTCAGCGATTGACAGCGCGAGGGCGAATTCATCGACAACTCAAAGCACATGGGCACAAGTATAGCAAATCAGTTCGGTGGACACTAGAAAGGTCGAGGTAATGTTAAGAAAGGAAAAGAAGGCAACCACTCGTTTGTAGCACGAAACCGCAATAAAATTCATACGGATTTCTCAGAAAGAACAGTGTCTTAATAGCCGAAAAATTCGTCCTGGTCCGGCGTTCAAATCCGGTACAAATGCATTTCCGCGGCGGTCAATCTAACAATAGAGCTAGATAGGAAGCTAGCTATTGGCAGCGCGAGGGCAAATTTATCGACAACACCAAGCACATGGACACAAAGATTGCAAAACTTATTTTGTAAACAGGTGTTCATTATCATTTTAGAACTAAACTATATAGGGTACACTAAGTGGCGTCTTAGTAATAGACTACGTAAACATAACTACAACGCTATAAATAGACTTTAAGTGGAAAAATTTCTATATCAGCGCACTGAAAAGATTGTGGGTGCTGCCCTAATCTGTACAGCTGCATTGTTATTGGCCAGTCTCGGAATCATCTGACACGCGAAATGAAAAAAAAACCGAAGCTATAGCAGCTATGGAAAACTTGTTTTTGAGGTCACTATCAGTTGGATGGACGAAAAGAAATTACGCACATACAGACCACGAGCAAAATTAGTTGTGTTTTTTTGCGCATGTATAAGATAGATGTGAAGAGCATGAAATAAATAGTAGGAAACAAAGCGGCTACCTATCTCTACGTCTGTGTCGTCCTTTTCTTTTTTCTCTTTATTTATTCTGCGCTAATACAAGCTATGTTTATGGATAACCAGCTCGCCCAAGCCACAATACTTCTGAACATTCTATTCGCTCATTCCCAGACATTTGCGGCTTGCGTCATTAGTGTGAGTACCAGGCCATATAGAAATTTAGCACTCATTGACAATGCAGATGCACTTGAAGTATCATCCCATGCTGGCCCTGTTTTATGTATTACCTACGTAGACTGTCACAACCCTATATATGATTCTAAAATAGTACCATGGGTGATAATTTAGACAAATCTTCTTTGTTTTCGTCAGATTTCTCACAACTGAAAATCCCTTGGAAGGGTAGGTGGTGTTCATCTAGAAAATAAAATAAAATATTATTTTTGTAAGGTCATGCGATCGACTCCCTCCACTGAACCTCCACCAGACCCTCCACCAGACCAGACCTTTGCAGGTCTGGTCTGGCTCAGTCACCTTCACACCTTCATTGTATTGAAAGTGAATTTTGGGCCACTTCTTTTTTACGTGCTCCTGGTTTAATATGCAAAAAAAAAGAATATTAAAGGACTCCTTCGAAAGAAGGGCCCGAATTTGTCACTTCCGGTGATAGTTTAATTGTTTTTGCCACAATTGGTTTTAACCACAGGAGTTTTTTCAACGCCGTGTCTATTTCTTTACGAAATCCTAAAGGAACTGAATGTTAAGTGTAACTTTCTATATATAGTTATGTTAGTTACAGCTGTGCACGTTTTTTCTTGCGGTTCCTGCTTAGTTTTTATTATTTTAGGAGTTTATATTGTTACGGAAAAAAAGAGATGCCGTGTCAATGAAGCTGGGGAGTAGATGTATTCAAAACCAGCGGTAAAGGCGTTACCGGTTCACCAGCAATCGAGCGGAGACAACCCTTCGTCTTCCTCGTCAGGCACACACGCGCGTCGCCCCCTCGAATAATAATATAAATGCATGTAGCATAACCCCCGGTGGCACAAGCGCAGTCTCGGCGCATCTAAATGTCAACGTCACTAGGAGAGTTGTAGGGCCTCAAGCGCGCAACATATACAATATCGGTAGCCTGTTGGGCACATGAAGGCGATGGGGTGGCAGGACCCATTTCATATGTTACAGGAGTAACCATCCGAAGGACTCGGTATGGGCATGTGTAGCGAGTAAGCAGTTTTTCTGGCAAGCCAACTTGACGTGTCGGAGAGCAGAGCAGGACCAAAGAACCGGGCGGAAAATGTACGTCGCGGTGTCATTGATCATACAAACGCCGCTTTTTCTCTTGAGAGGTCAGAAAGGGAGTACGGGTGATTTCGCGTGCATGAGCAGCCCGAGTGGTAGCGTCCATGGCATATTCCCTGGTCGGTACTGCAGGGGACGGTATGACGGTGTCTAGAGGCAATGTTGATTCTCGGCCAAACAGCAAAAAAAAATGGAGAGTAACCAGCAGTGTCATGGCGCTAAGAATTAATTATAGGCAAATGTGATGTACGGCACCGCGAGATTATAGTCGGTGTTGTTGATAGAAACATACTTAGTGAGCATGTCTGTAAGAGTTAGATTTAGACGCTCTGTGAGTCCATTGTTTTGCGGGTGGTGTGACGTCGTCAGCTTGTGTCTCGTTTTACAGGACTGCAAGATGTCGGCTATGACCTTCGACAAAAAGGTGCGGCCACGGTCTGTAAGCAGCTGCCGCGGGGCTCCGTGTTGCAAAATCACGTCCTTGAGGAGGAAGTCAGCGACATCTGTGATGCAGCTTGTTGGAAGAGCTCGTGTGATGGCATAATGCGTGGCGTAGTCGGTGGCCACGGCTATCCACTTGTTACCAGAGGAAGACACGGGGGAAGGGCCAAGTAGGTTCAAGCCAACGTGAAAGAATGGTTCTGACGGAATGTCAAGTGGTTGAAGGCATCTGGCGGGAAGTGTCGATGGTGTTTTGCGAAACTCACATTTCTCACAAGCCACAACGTATCTTCTGACTGAGCATGCAAGCCCCGGCCAAAAGAAGCGTCGGCGTATTTGGTCGTAAGTGCCTGACACACCAAGGTGGCCAGCAGTCGGAAGGTCATGAAGTTCATGTATAACTTTCGAGCGAAGGTGTTTCGGAATGACAAGCAGCAGGGCCGGCCCATTCGGCTCAAAACTTTGGCGGTATAATACACTATCGTGGAGCATGAATGAGCGATGAAACTGGTTTGAACATGGTTATTCAAGGTGCTCAATGATAGCACGCAAGGAACCATCATGGCGCTGCTCGTCACTGATGCATGTCATTTGCGAAAGGGAAAAGACGCAAGGCTCGGTGTCGGCGTCAGGCATAGTGCTTGACTCAGAAACCGGGTAGCGGGACAGGCAGTCTGCGTACTGATGTAGGCGTTCTGACTTGTACGTCACCGTGCAGGTATACTCTTGCAGTCCCAGAGTCCAGCGCCCGAGCCGGCCAGTAGGATCCTTCAGTGACGTAAGCCAGCATAGCGCATGATGGTCTGTTATCACAGAGAAATTTGTCCCTTAAATATATGGGCGGAGCTTTGAGACTGCCCAAACAAGAGCAAGACATTCATGCTCTGCAATGGAATAGTTGCGCTCAGCAGCTGTGAGAGGCGGCTAGCGTAGGAGACAACAAGGTCGTGTCTCCGTTGGCGTTGGGCTAAGACGGCTCCGATTCCGTGACTACTATCATCGGTTCCTACTTCTTTCGAAGCGGATGGGTCAAAGTGGGCCAGTATACGTGGAGTAGACAGTAGCGTGATTAGGTGAGAAAAAGCAGCAGCATGGTCGGTACTCCACGTTCTTAAGAAGCTCTGTGAGGGGTTGAGCGATGGTTGCGAAATCTTTAACAAGCCTTCTGAAATAGAAACAAAATCCTGCGAAACTCCGGACCTTTTTGACTGACTGGGGTACAGGAAAACTGGTGACTGAACAAATTTCCTCGGGGCCCGGCTGCACACCAGAGGCGTCGATAAGGTGGCCTAACGCTGTAATTTGCCGGCGTCCGAATTGGCACTTCGACGAGTTTAATTGATGACCTTCTGTGCGGAATATGTCCAGAATAGCTGACAAACGCTGAAGGTTCGTTTCAAATGTTGGGGAATATACAACGACATCGTCAAGATAACAAAGACATATTGACCATTTGAACCCTTGTAACAGAGAGTCCATCATGCGCTTGAACGTGGCTGGGGCGTTGCATAAGCCAAACGGCATAAACTTAAACTGATATAGGCCATGTGAAGTTACAAACGCAGTCTTCTCTTGGTCTTTTAGGAGCGAAGCTCCTTATAGCGGCTCCCGTTCGTCCCTCGTAGCCGTAGTAGTAATGTGCAACCAGTATTACATTTTGACCTCAAAGGTGGTGCCGTTGAGAGATTTTTTCTGTGCGTTTTTGAAAAATAAAAAATAGTGCTCATTGTACTATCAGCGTCAAATGAAACCCGAACAGCGGAGCGCGTGTTTAAAGCATTAGGAACAGTATAGTGTTGGCCGTCCAGTCATCACCATTGACAGGCGTGCACATTCGGTCTGGCAGCACTGCGTGGTCCCCCTACAGTGCGTTATCCTCGTTTCTGCTCTAGTTTTCGCATGGTGGTAATGGTGGCCATCATGGGCGTGCCAAGCGCTTTTGATCGTATCACTCGCAATTCCTTGCTTTTACTTCAACGTCGTAAAACAATCAGTGACTTGGCACGATAAAACAAAAAGATAAATATATTCGGTTTGCGGTTGATTTTCAAACGATCGTCTCATCTCGTTCGCCAGCGCTGCTTCACCTGCGCCCTTCTTTCAGAGACCGACCTGCAAACGCGTCACTTTACCTGGAAATTCCGAGCGTTTCTTCGGAACAGAGAGCGCAAATTGTTTCGCCTTACCGGCGGGAAGCGAAATTGCGTGAAAATGTCAGCACTATGAACCAACTTTTGTCTACTATAGGTAGAATAAGCCAATAATTTGATCATGATGGACTCTGTGTTGACAAACCGTGCTACAATACTCGCCTTCGGCTGCAGTAGTCTAACCTCTGATTTTTTTCTTTTGTTCCTTTCAAATACCATACCTGGAACACAAGAAGAAATATTACACTACAGGCGGATTGCGCAGTGCTGCCACACCGGATGTGCGGGCCTGTCTGTGCCAATGACTGGTCGACGGAACGCACTATGCTATTGATAAGGCTTGTGTCACGCACTCCGCTGTTCGCGTTTCATTTGATGCCGATAGGACATGTCAATGGCTGCTAATGGGGAATGAGAGACAGGAGAATTCGGCTTTTAGTTGAAGCGCACGCTGCGAATTTTTTATTGTTCAACAACGCAAAGAAGACAAGAAGGGGTTGCTACGTTATACTCGCTGAGCCTAACTTCCTAGGTTTTAGAAAGGTTTAGCGAGCGTTGGGCCGCAGTGCCATGAATATAGTGAACTAGTAGACACCATGAACTCGAGGTGGTTAAAGGTGGGAAGAAGACACGAAGCGCAAGCCGTAAGAAAGTGTGCGTGTGCCTCCTGTCGTTAAGTCCTTGAAATGTCCGCTGGATGGCGGTGCTTTTATATGAGGGATATCTGATGAAAAGATGCAAGATGGTGGTACTTGGAGTGTTGAATAGGTGGACGAACGGACACACAGGCAGATGCATGGACGGACGCACGGATGGCTGCACGGACGTATGGACGCATGTACGGACACAGGAGCGGATGCATGGACGAAAGCAGGGAGGGATGCACAGATGAACGTGCGGCCGCACGAACAGATGCACGCACGGATAGGCTGATGGACGCACGGGCGGCTCCACAGATGCACGCATGGATGGATGGAAGCAAGAACGAATGGACAGACGGATACTTCGCCCCAGTCAGTCAGTCAGTCAGTCAAAGAACTGTATTTGGTCCTGAGAAGACGAGAATGCCCCCGTCAAGGGGGTACCGTCTGGGGGCCCCGCCCATGATGGCACCGGGAGGTTAAAGCTCTCGGCGACTTCGCGGGCTCTCTGGACAGACCTTAGCTGCTGGTCCTTTGCGGAGCTAGTGATAAGCTGGAGCCAGTCTTATTCAGTGGAGGGAGATTCTCAGCCCCTGTGCAAGTCGTGACACTGCCACAGCATGTGCTGGAGGGTGCACCTCGGATGACCACAGCGCGGAGAGCGTGGGTCTATTCCGTCTACGAATTTTGACCAAATAAACGGACTTGGATACGTGTTTGTTTGTAACATTCGCAGGGTGATTGCCTGTGGTCTGTTTAGATGTGGGTGTGGAAGCGGAAACTTCCTACGCCCTAGCTGATAGTTCTTACAGACCACGTTGAAAGTGAGAAGATGGTCCCTTTGCCACTGTTCTCCCTCAGCCTCCGAGTGCCCACTGCCGGCGTGGTGTGTGAGACCTCGCGCCTGGGAGTGTGCAAGTTCGTTGGCGTTTGGGATGGTTTCGTGAGCATCACTGCCCACATGACCAGGAAACCAAATTATATGCTTTTTGCCTGTCCAAGATGCAGCAGAGAGAACGCGCGCGGCTTCTTTGCACACCGAGCCTTTCATAAATGCTCTAGAGGCGGCTCGCGAGTCTGTGTAAATAGTAGTACGGTTCGTTGTGGCCATGACGATGGCCACTGCCACCTGTTCGGCTTTGTCGGCATCTGAGTTTTTGAGCGTTAGTGATGTCAGCAGCTCTCCCCGTAACGACGTAGCTGCTGAAACAAAGTGTTTGGAAGCTGCGTATTGCGCTGCGTCAACGAAGACGACATTGTCCTCAATCGTAGCCGCTGTTTGAAGGGCTCTGGCCCTTGCTTTGCGTCTGCCGCAGTTGTATTGAGGGTGCATGTTTCTAGGTACCTGAGATACTGTATACATTTCCCTGACTTTGATAGGGAGCGCGCACTCCCTCCGTCTGGCAATGAGACCGTATACTAATATGCGCTAGTAACTGTCTGCCAGCCTCCGTGGAAGCCAGTCTTGCAACTTGGGCGACCTGTTGTGCCTCTTATATTTCGCTGAAGGTGTTGTGGACACGCAGCGCCAATAGATGTTCTTAACTGGTGCTATGTGGGAGACGCAGTACCTTTTTTATGTTCTTGCGAAATATTGATTCTAATCGGGCTTCATCTCTCCTGCTCCACTTGTGGGCCAGAGCGATGTAGTTGATGTGGCTCATTAGGAAGGCGTGAAAGAGTCTACGAAGGTTTTCCTCGGATAACCCCCCTCGTTTGTTGGCCACCCTCATGATTAATTTTGTCATGGAATCGGCTTTGGCTGCGATGCGTTCTAACGTGTAGGCGTTACTGCCATCCTCCTCCAGGAACATACCGAGGGTTCTAACTTTCTTTACGATCGGAATAATAGAGCCGTTCGTTGTCGTGATCAAGATATCGGGGAAGCTTCCTTTCTTTGCACCGATTGTTGGCCGGTAAAGGAGCAGTTCCGATTTATCAGCCGACAAGCAGAGTCCTGCCTTGTGAAGGAAATCTTCGACAACCCTGATCGCTGTTTGTAATCGCTCTTCAATTTGACCATCACTACCTCCCTCGCACCAGAGAGAGAGAGAGAATAAACTTTATTGGGTTCCAGCATGCGGGATTCCCTCCGGCCGCGCAGGGCGTGGGGTTCACCCTATCTCACGTTACACTAGAAGTCCTAATGTCACGCGGGCCTAGACCTCAAGGCCTTCGTGCCCCGGCGCCGCTCGGGTTACTGAGGGTGTCCCCCTTTCGCCTTTGCAGCGCCAGTGCGACCTCGAGCTGCCGGACGGCCCTTCGCTGGTCTTCTGGGTCCGTAGACCCCACACGCTGTTCTACTTGCGGCGGTAACACCGGACCGTCCGCGCTGTCTGCGTCACATCCCCAGAGTATGTGAGCCAGGGTGGCTCTCGCGCTCGCGCACACACTGCACATTTCACTCACGTAGAGTTCGGGGCACACGTGTCGCGCTAGCGATGGGGTCAGCACAGTCTCGGTTTGGAGCTGGCGCAACCTCACCGCCTCCCACCGGGTAAGATCCTTGTGCGGAGGCGGGAAGCCACGCCGTTGCTCCCTGTACCACGCGAGGATGTCGCCGTAATCGAGCAGCTGCTCCTCGCCTTCTTCTTCGGTCGCCGTCGCGTCTTCGGAGGCGGGCGCGGCCGCGGTCCGGCACGTGGCGAGACCACGGGCCGCGGCATCCGCCTCCTCGTTGCGGTTCGGAGATCCTGGTATCAGGTCCCTACCCATGTGAGCCGGGAACCATTTTAGCGTCAGCCTCGACTTGGACTCGTCGCTTGCCAACGCCCTAGCAGCCGCCCCGCACACGGCTCCGCGCGAGAAGCTACGGATGGCCGTCTTGCTGTCACTGAGTATTGTCCGCACGCCCGGGGAGCGCGCCGCCAAGGCTATCGCCATCTCCTCGGCCTGGCTCGCGCTCCGCGTACGCACGCTGCATGACGTGACGATCTTGCCCGTCGTTGCGGCGACCGCCGCCGCCACGTAGGCGTCCTTGTTCTTGACTTTGGCCACGTCCACGTAGACGGCGCCCTCGTCGTTCTGATGTTGCAGCAGCAGCGCCCTGGCTCGCGCCGCTCGTCGTCGAGGGACGGTGATGTTGTCAGCGTAGAAGGCGTGACCGAGACTTTCAATCTCGGCCAGACTGCGCGAAAGTGCTCTTAGCAATAAGTTAAATAGAAATGGGGATAGCACTGCCCCTTGTGGAGTGCCTCTGGGTCCAAGATCAAACGTCTTCAAGCCGAGAGATCCTAGGCGAATGGTAGCTTTTATGGTCTTAAGAAATGAGCTGATGTAGTTGTAAAAATGTTCTCCTAGACCCGCTTCTTTAATGGAATGAAGTATGTGAGAGTGTTTGACCTTGTCAAAGGCCTTTTCCAGGTCAAGTGCCAGAACAGCTCTGGTGTCTCTGGAGACCCTGCCAATGATCTTGTGTTTTCAAAGCAACATTACATCCTGCGTTGACATGGACGGCCTGTATCCAATTAGATTAAATGGGAGGAGATTCCTTTCCTCAGCAAATTTAGTGGCCCGCTTGAGGATAACGCGCTCGGCGACCTTCCCTACACATGAAGTGAGAGATATCGGCCGGAGCGAGCCAAGCTCCAGGGGTTTCCCCGGCTTCGGAATGAGGATGACGGTCGCGTCGCGCCACTCTATTGGATCCTCGCTGGTCTCCCACACCTCGTTGTTTTCATTCGTTAGAAGCTCGATATCTTCGTCAGGTAAATTCTTTAAGAGTTTGTTACTGATCCCATCGGGACCCGGAGCTGATCTGTCGTTGAGCTCATATAGAACCTCTCGTACCTCTGCGCACGTGAAGGGGGAACTAAGAGGGTCTGTTCCGTTCTCTGGCAAAGCAGGAGGGTAGTCATTGTGTGTGGCGGGTTCTGTGCAAAGATATCTCGAGGCGAGCTCATCGATGATTTGTGTCTCTGTCAGACCAGAGTTCTTTAGGTTGTGGAGAAGTCTGTCAATTGTAAGCTGCTGATTGGTTTTGGATTGTTTATCTCCCAGTAGATGTTTGAGGAGGTTCCACTTCGCACCACTCCTCACTTGCCCGTCGATGGCATTGCATACTTCATCCCATTGCTGTCGAGCTAGCGTTTTACTATGCTCATCTATCTGCCTATTAAGTTCAGCAATTTTTTTGCGTAGGCGTCAGTTTAGTTTCTGCGTTTTCCATTGAGCCTGCGCCGCGTTTCTAGCCTCCAGAAGGTGGGCTAATCGACTGCCCATGTGCTCTATCTCTCTTTCTGTCTTCACTTCCTTTGTGGAAGCAGCAACGTCTTCTTTGAGGCGAGTGAATAATTCGTTTAACGAGTTGTATTTATTCTCGTCTTGCTTTTTGATAGCTCTAAAAAGGTCCCAATCTGTGACGTGAAATTTTCTGAGCGGTGATGACGAAATTCTTATCGCGAGGCTGGTAATGTAGTGATCACTACTAAGATTCTCTTGTAAGTTAGTCCATATGGGTTCCTCTGCATTCCTAACCATGGTCAAATCTGGTGTGGTATCCCTGCTGACCGAATTGCCTATTCTGGTGGGGTATCGTGGATCGGTGACCAATGTGAGACCACAAGCTATGATCTGTGCTGCGAGGGCTTTGCCTTTTGCGGTATCCTTGATATAGCCCCAATCCTGATGATGTGCGTTGAAGTCCCCTGCTATGATGAGCGTTCGTTCACCTGCAATTTTACACGCTTTGTGGAAAAGAGCATGAAACGTCTCTTTTCTGTCGGCTGGTGAGTGGTAAACGTTTAAAATAAAAACGGATTGCTTAAGTTTAGCGTTCGGGATGAGCTCGATCATGATGTGTTCAATTTTTAGGTCCGGCCTAACATCATGACGTAAATAGGCGAGATGCTTTGAGACGAGTGTCGCTACACCCCTCTTGCCCTCCTTGAAATACGCTTCTGCACAATAGTGACGAAGAGCGATGACATCGGTGAGCGTTTCCTGGAGAAGGATTACTGTTGGCCTTTCGGTAGCAAAGCTAAGAAAGTGTTGCAGTACTGCCTTTCTTTTGCGGAAGCTGAGACAATTCCACTGCCAGATTACTAGATTGCTTGCATTATCCATTTTACTGACTCGAAGGGGGTGTACGAAGCAGTGCGTGCGGCCTGTATGATTCTAAAATTTCAAGCCTCGCGGTGTGCTCGGTCAGTTGGAGCCTGATAGGAGTAATTTCAGCAATAACGTCATTTCTTAGCTTTTCAAGCAGTATTTGGATGCTTGAGACGTTAAGCGCCTCCTCGTCCATTGGCTCAGGGCCTGCCCTGCGTTTCGCGCCTCTGTTGACGGACGCTGTGGCTGCGGTAGCTTGATCGCTAGACGTGCGCTCTCGCTGCTGCATTTCTTGCAAGATTGACTTAATACCAGCTAATTCCTGTCGAAGAGACGCATTCTCGCGCTCTAGTGATTGTATTTTGTCTCGCGTTTGCTGTGACAGTTGCCCTGGTTGCGCGGGGGCATGGGCCTCACCTGTTCCGGCTACCTTGTCCGCCCAGGTAGCTTGCGAGTTGAAGCCACCCCGGGAACTCCGAGAGCGTTCCGTGGCGGCCTTCCTTGGAGCAGCCGCAACTGGTGTCTTGGTAGGAGCGGCGATTTCCCGGTCTCCGGCGTTGCTCGTAGCGTTCTTCGTCTTGTGACCGCCTTTCCTTCTTTTTCTACGTCGCCTTCTCACAACATAGGGAACTTGGTATCTGTTTTTGCAGGTACGGTCGTCGGTGAGATGCGCGTCTCCGCATAGCGCACACTTCGGTTGCACACATTCGTGTCCGTATGCGATGATCGAAGTCCCGCACTTTTCACACACTTTTTCAGTCGGTCTAGGGCAGACATCGTGCCTGTGGCCGATTCAGTCGCAGTTACGGCAACTGTCGATTTGCCTCTTGTACAGTGTACAGCGTAGCATGTTGGGGCCGCAGTGAACATAGTTGGGCACTTTAATGCCGTTGAACAGTACAATCACGGTAGGGGTCTCCTTTATGCGCCTGACTCCGAGCACCATCAGGTTTCTGGGTGTGACAAAAAGGCTTTGCAGTGCAGGTTCAGCCAGCTCGGTGTCGATGCCTCTGACCACACCTCTACAGGTATTTCCCGGAGGTGTAATGTAAGCCGAGATAGAGTGCTTTTTATCTGACAAGAATATTTCCTGCACTTTGCAGTATGCATTGGCATTCGATTCGGAGGGTGTGCTTATAACAAAGATATTCTGCATGGGGTTCGCACACACGATATCCTCCTCGGCTGCCGCTGGGGGCAGCCTGGCAGCCATTAAAATAGCTTGCGTAACCTTTAACTGACTGCATGTTCGCACGTCCAGCCCTCCCCCCGGGTGGACGACCACTCGAAAATGCGATGTGGGCAGGCGCGGTAGCCTGGAGGCTGCGGCAACCTTTCTCAGCTGGCTGGCTTTAGCGGGGCCAACGTGGGCTCCAGTTTGCCTAGCCGAGTGCGCCTCGTGCTTGAAGCGGGTTTTATCCGCATTCCGCTTTCTGTGGGCAGTAATCCAGCCGTTGGACTCGGCTTCCTCTTTGGAGATTTGCTCTCCTTCTACCATAGCCTCATGAGGCATGGCCTCCTCGGGGGTCGGCCGAACAAGCGGCCGCGCGTTCCGCCTTTCCGTGCTGCGGCGCCCGATGTCGTGTATTAGCACAAATAGGCCTAACCCTTGGTGTCGGAGAAAGAACCCACGAAAGAGGTTCCAGTGGACCTACCGTGATATGGGGTATCCACGTGTTCCTTGAAACTTCCCGGAGTTGCTCCAGTACAAATCTCGGAGGGAAAGCACATCGGACTCAGTTGAACAACGTCAGTTGGCGGAGCCGATGCAGACGCGTCCGCAAGCTACTCAACCACCTAGCGCCTCCTTCGCCCCACTATTCATTATTCACTCCGTGGATATGCTGCCATTTATTCGTCGACAGCAATCTTCCAGTAGCCGGAACGTAGGTCTATCGAAGAAAAGTATCGGGCGCCGTGGAGACAATTGCGAGCGTCATCGATGTGGGATAAAGGGTAAACGTCGTTTTTCGTTATTATATTTAGATGGTGGTAATCTATGCAGAAGCGCCACGTGCCATCCTTCTTTTTAACGAGCACAATGGGGGACGCTCAAGGGCTCGAAGAGGGTTCAATAACTTTTTGGCTAGCATCTTGGTAACTTCTTGTTGAATTACTTTACGCTCGGTGGCAGACACCCGGTATGGTCACCGATGAATGGGATAACAATCACCTGTGTTAATGTGGTGCTTGACGAGTGAAGTCTGGCCGAGTCGACGGCTGTCAATGTCGAAAATGTCACGGTATGAAGCCAGAAGGCGGCATAGCGCGGCTGACTTCTCAGGTTTTAGGTCCGGGGCGATCATGGAGGATAAGGTCGCATCGAGGCACGTGGCATCCTGCGAGTGATGTGGGTACTCTGGACATACGTCTGCCATAAAACAGGTGACGTGGTCGTCAATTAAGGGTCTTAGCGTGGCGATCGAAATTTCTTGGGGTAGAACTTGCTTTATGAAACCGAAATTGATGACAGGTCAATAAGTTCGGTAAGAGGCCATGGTTACGACGGAGTGTGGGACAGTAATGTCGTGCGCCAGAAGAGCATCAGTAATCGGCGTCACGATATAGTCACCGTCAAGCACGGGAGAGGGTGTTGCCTATTCAACAAACGTGAGAGCTTTAGGCGGTATCCGGAAGAAGTCAGTGGTGCACACGCTTTTCGGGAGTTCAGGGTAAGAATCCGGGAGAAGAGGAAGTTCTAGGTAGAGAGTACTGACGGCACAATCGATCAGGGCAGAATGCGTCGATAGGAAGTCCATGCTGAAGATTAGGTTGTGAGGTCAATTCTCAAACATCGTAAATAACGGGGACATGGCGGCCAGCAATGCTAATACGAGTGGTTCACATTTTAGTGATCGCCACAGTTCCACCATCAGCTACCCGATGGGCTTTAGTCGCTGCAGGCGTGAGGACTTTTTTGAGTAGGCGACACCAGTGTGCACTCATTATGGACACTTGAGCTCCGGTATCAACTAACGCCGTCAAAGAAATACCATCCACTTACACCTCAATCGAGTTCGTATTAGTGGGGAGTGTCAATGAAAGATTTGAATCAGTCGCAATTGATGCAGCACTACCTCCCGGAGCTGCACGGTGTAGTTTTCCGTCCGAGAGGATCCAATGTTGACCGGCTGCGGATAGCGGCGTGGTTGGGGCGATGGGGAACAGCGGCGTTGAGGTGACGGCGAACGAGTGGTGGAGTGGCTGATAAGGACGTCGGAAGAAGGGTAAACACAACTGGGCGAATACCGCCGGGGTTCCTCGTATGAGCGAGAAGAGGTAAATGGGCTCCAGTTTAAGGGCGTCCAAGTGCTGTGCCAGTAGTGGGAGATATGGCAAACTCGGTGGCAGCCAAAGCAGATCGGTTTGTCTTCTGCAGTTCTCTATTCCGTCGGATTGCGGGATCACGGAAGAAAATGTGAGTCATGGCGTGGTGCATTTGTTGTCATTGGTCTGGAAGTGGGTGGGGAGACAGAGCAGGCCCCAGGAAAACTGAGCTCTGCAATTTCCTGCCCCACGACGGCTTGAATAACGGAGACCACCGGAGGCGTTTGTGCGGCGCTATGGTCCAGCGGATGTGGAGGTAATGATGCCGAACTTGACGCCTCAAGCTTCCTTCGAACTATTCGTGTCACGTTGTCCTGAATGGGTGGTGCGGCACCGCGATCGGTGGAGGTTGACGTAACAGCCGTGTTTGGTAGCCGCGTAAATTGAGGCTCAACACGGTGACATTTGGCCATTTTGAAGCGGCGGCATTCCTTGATAATCATATCTACAGTCGTGACGTTGGTGTACACGAGCAAGTTGAAGGTGTCGTCCACAATACCCTTGTATATATGGCCCACCTTGTCACTCTCTGTCATTTGCTCGTCCACTTTTAGGCACAACACGAGCACGTCATGTATGTAAGAGACATACGACTCAGTTAAGGACTGCTCACGAGTGGCGAGTTTTTTTCGCAATTCCATTGGGCGACCGGACTGGTCCCCAAAGATGTCGCGTAGTTTCTCCTTGAGGGTATCCCAGCTGGTGAGCTCGGTCTCATGGGCGTCGAACAAGACACGTGAGGTGCCGTCCAAGTAAAATATTACGTTGGCGAGCATCATGGTAGGTTCCCATCGGTGTGTCTGGCTAACACGCTCGTATACATACGGAGCCAGTAGTCAACGTCAAGCCCAGGTTCTACGGAGAATGTACCGGTGTCATGGGAGGTGGACATCGTCAGGTATGTAGTGGCTGGAGCTACAGATGAAGACGCTGACGGGTTGTTGTCATTGGTAGCCATGACCAAAGACTGAACGGTGCGGCCACTGCGAAGCTTCGTGCTGAAGATGGAGAACGTTCCACGTCCACCAAATATGTTACGGAAAAGAAGAGAGGCCGTATCGACGAGGCTCGGGATTAGATGTATTCAAAACCAGCTGTAATTGCGTGACCGGTTCACCAGTGATCGAGCTGGTGATGATGATGGTGATGATGATTCCACAGCCATGGCTCATACCCACTCAGGGGGATCGGCCAAGAATCGATTGCTTAATTCTGTAAGATTTTTTTTATTTAATATCGAAACCAACCACCGGTGAAAAGAAAGAAAAAAAGAAAAGACACCTTAGGCAGAATGAAAGGAGTGCAAATAGTGGTTTGTCACTCGTTCAGATTGGACGATCATTCATTATCTTGAATAGGAATCAGCGTGGTTAAGCAAAGCTCCTGCTTATGTTGGATTATATTTGCAGGAATAATAATCACGCAATTATTAGCTTAACTATTTTACTTTCATTAGGGTACTTGCAAACTGCATAGAAAACGTTAGCGGAGACGACCCTTCGTCTTCTTTGTCAGGCACACACGCGCGTCGCCCCCTAGAATGTCAATTTACATGCATGTAGCAATATTATAATGTGTAATGGCAAATCAATTCGTTTTAAAACCTTGTTTTCAGTAGATGCTTCAATTTCCTAAGCAAGTCACCAGCCGATTCATGACCAATTCCCGCAGTGTATTGTGCCAAAGGTCTGAGGAACCAACCAATAAACCAAGAAGAGGAATTCGCGATAAACGTTTTATTTATTAGGCTCAACAACTCGAAGGCAATCCAGGTGGAGTTGCAGGCCATGACACCATACTTTCATATGATAATTCATGTTCGTCAGTTCGGAAGAGGTGGTTTGGTATGCAGATCATCAGATCCTTGGTGCGTTTTCTGACATCCTAAAATGCAAGACATTTCATTTGCTTTTGTCCCGGTGAGTGCATTTATCCCGCCTCATTTAGCGTGCACTAAGGGAATCGTACGAGGAGTCGACTCTAGATTAACGCCCGCTGAGACTCTGGAAAAGCTGTCCGATGCTGGGGTCATAGCTGTGTACCGATGCAACCGATTAGTTAACGGTGAGAAAGTCCCCACTGAGTCGGTTATTGCTACCTTTGCCGGCACTTCCTGTCCATCCGAGTTGAGAATATGGCCGCTCATTTTCAGAGCCGAACGTCTGGCTTCTCGTCCTCTCCAATGTCAAAACTGTTGGCGTTTTGGTCACAGTGCAGGGGGCTGTAAATCAAATTCACGTTGCCGCATCTGTGGGGATACCCCATCCATCGAAGGAGTGCAACGCCGAAACCGAAGAGTGCTGCCTCTGTGCAAGAAATCACGTGGCCGATTACCTGAACTGCACCGCAAGGTCTAATGAAACGCAACTTCTAGAAATCATGGACAGACGTCGTTGCTCGCGGCAAGAAGCAATAACAGTTGTGAAGGAAAGGGCCTTTGGATATGCTGGAGTCGCGTCGAGGCACGAACAACTAAGTGAGACGAAGATTCTGAATCTTATTGAGGCTGCAGTAGAAAAGGCGATGTCGAAAGCGCTGGAAGACATAGTTACGAGCGTAAGTGAGTGCATCTCTCAAGTGTTTTGCTCACAGATGACACAGCTGGCTTCTGCAGTAGCAGTACCGATAGCCAAGTCGGCACCTTGGGCAGTGGAAGAGAAACCGAATTTAGCCCGACAGCGGCAATCCTGAAATGAGAAAACCCCAATTTTGTCCGTACCTTCTACGTCGACCCACGCGGAGGATGAGAATGAAATGGACGTATGCCAAGATTTCAAGCGTCAGAAGCGCACTGGATCTCCTGTAAAATCTCCTTGCCCAAACACAAAACCTAAAAAGGGCAGCGAAAATGCCAGTGCACTTAATAAGGCGAATATTTTAAAAGCTACCGTTGCTGAAGTGTTTTGATCGTCAACATAGATACTTTGAAAGTAGTAAAGTGGAATTGTAGGTCTTTGATTTTTGCTTCTACTGACTTACTTTGCTTAATTAATCAGTTATATCCGGATATAATCTTATTACAAGAAACCTGGCTTAACCCTGTTAAGAATTATCAATTAAACAATTTTAGGGCATTTCGGTTAGACCGTCCATCACTAGGAGGTGGTCTATTTATACTAGTCTCGAATAAATTTTGCCGCACAGCGAGCATAGCTTTTCAGCTTATGTACACAGATGGTGAAATTTCGGCAATAGACCTCTGTCCACCAGGGCACCGCCCTTTTTCACTTATAAACGCATATTTTCCAACGGGTTTGCATAATACTCAACAATTAGATACTGCCTTAGCTAATTGCAAGAATGATTTCCTTCTGACTGGCGATTTCAACTCACATCATGTTTCATGGGGATTTCGAACAGACCCTTCTGGTACTCTTTTGTGGGATTGGATGATTAATACAAACCTTACCTGCCTAAATGATAGACAGCCTACGTTTATTCGCGGACGGACATGATCGGTATTATATCTCACGTTTTGCAGCCCAAGTGTTTCAATAAAGTCTTGGAAAACAATTGATTTCTCTTCAAACAGTGACCATCTTCCTGTATACTTTGAAATCTCATGTGCTGTGAAATCTATTGAAAGGACAGAGAAAACATAGATCAATTACAAAAAAATTAAAGACTGCTTGTGTTCCAACATTAGGGCAGTGTCCAGTGGTCAAAATGAAGACCTCGGCAGAAATGTCTGTTCTGCTTTAAAAATCTGCAAGAACACTTCAGAATTTGTAATTGCTTCATCGTCATCCAAAAGTGCCCATCCTAGTAGATGGTGGAATAATGAGTGCACACGAGACTATAGAAGAAAAAAGCTGCATGGAAAAGACATATATGTAATCAGAGTCCAAAAAATTGGAAGGATTATCAGTTCATTGCGGCAACAGTTAAACGCACTGTATCGCGAGCGAAAGAGCAATAGGACCAAGAACATTTCGAGTACCTGTCTAAATCAAATAACAAATGTGCTTTATTCGATTTCCTTCGTGGTAGGAAGAAGACCCCTATACCAGGAATCGCTGCCTCAGTAGTCCACACCTCACAGGTACTACAGGAATCATTGAATCAATTGCCTGAACAATTAGAAGACAGGTTCTCAACGCATCTTTCTAATTCGGCTTACGCAACAACCATCTATGACTACACAGAAATATCGACTTCCGAATTAAATCAGGCTATGGAAAGATTGCCAAATGCAGCACCAGGCCCCGATAGAATAACAACTACAATGCTAAAAATACTACACAGGTGATATCCGAAAGATCTGTTAGGTCTTGTCAGTTATTCTCTTAGAAGAGCATGGATCCCTTCTGAATGGAACATTGCGAAAATTATACCATTGCTTAAGAAACAGAAGGCAGGCTATAATTTAGACAACAAATGACCGATAGCCTTCACATATAATGTAGTAAAGCTTATTGAAAGGGTACTTCATGGTCGTATAATTAGGTTTATTAACGAGAAACAACTGTTCACTTCTTCCCAAATTGGCTTTAGATCTGGATATTTCATATGGCATGTACATGTAGATCTGGAAAATTGTATTCATATTGCCCGTCACAAAAAGCAGTTTGTGGCTTTAGTAACGTTAGACATATACAAAGCATACGATAGTGTAGAGTATTCTATCTTGACTAATCAGTTATGAAGTCATGGACTTCTACCTTATATAGTAGCATGGGTGACGGAATTTTTAAGTAGAAGATAATTCTATTGTTATCAAGGCGGTTTCTCTTCCTGTAAGCCCAAGCGAACCCGAGGTGTACCTCAGGGGTCAGTACTTTCCCCGGTATTATTCAACATATTCCTTAGTACCATCCCAGTTCATCCAGACGTGAAAACCTATGTTTATGCCGATGACTTTGCTTTCTTTGCTATGGCACATGATTTCCACTGTCTCTACACTATCTTGCAAGCATATCTTAATGAAATAGAACATTGGCTGGATGGATTGATGTTGAACCTGAATACCGGTAAATGTGCTATTCTGGTTTTTCCTATCAAAGATCCCGTGCATATATCTATTAATTACAAGCTTCAAGATATCCCACAAGTACAATCATTGAAATATATTGGAGTTATGTATAATGAACATCTAAATTGGCGCCCTCACATTGAATACATCGCGACAAAAGCAGTACGCGCGATGGGCGTATTGCTGAGGATGAGCAATTGTAGATCAGGTATGAGAAGGAAAGCACTTTTGATTATATATAAAATGTATGTCCGACCTGTGTTAGAGTGTGGCTGCGTTCTTTTTTTCTGGTGCGCCAGCCTACAAACTTCGGCCGCTCGTTCTATTGGAAAGAGAGGCTTTACGGCTCTGCTTAGGACTCGAAAGTATACTGCAAATGCAGTGTTATACCTTGAAGCACGAATACCAACCTTATTATGTCGCTTTAACATTCTCACTGTGCAGACCTTTTTACGACTATATGAAGCACCGTTTAAACCTGAACAAATTATTTTTATTTAAATCCTGACCTATTCTTCTCCGTGCATTGGCCCAGATTTCCCAAACCACAAATAGTATTTGTTAAATTGTTACTTGAGCCTCTAAATGTACAGGTTCGTGATCTGATTTCTTTATTTGAGCAAGAAAAGTCTCCAGAAATTGTTTACCATGTTTTCTTCCCAACTCACGCTAAGCTATTACCTGCAGGCATTTTAAATGGTTTATTGCAGGACCATTTAAGTACTCTGCCAACAAATGTCATTATAGCAACGGACGCATCTCAATCACATGAAAAATCAGGCGTTGGAATATATTGCCCCGTGCTTGATTGGTAATTTTCACTTCGCTTACCGGATTTTCTTCCTGTCTTTCTGGCTGAATTCATGGCAATAATGTTAGCTTTGCGAAAGCTGAATATTTCCATTCCAGTCGTAGCAGTCACAGCTGATCCATTATCAGTGTGCTCTTCTCTGTCCGCATCTGGTCGCTCACCCATACTGAAACTTTTTAAATCATTGGTTTCCTGTCATCTCCGAATTATTCATTTAATCTGGACACCAAGGCACAAAGGTTTGTTGTTAAACGAAATAGCTGGTTCTCTTGCGAAGGCATCGCTTTCGATACCAATTATTTCTATTTTTCCTCATACAGTATACATTACGGTGGCACAATTTCGCACAATTAAAATCACGCAAAATTTATCAGACCCTGCACTGACGGCTTTTCCAGAGTACAAACACTTGTTATTTCCCTGGCGCAGTGAACTGTCTAATTCAAGGATGACGGCGGAAGTTGTCATCACGAAATTTCGTTGCCGCGTTACCTCCCTCAATTTTCACTTGCATAGATGAGGTATATTGAGTTTTCCTATGTGCATTTACAGTAATCAAGAGGAAACGATCAGTCATTTTTTATTACATTGTCGCCGTTTCGATTTATTCGGGCAAAGCATACTAGCACCACCTCTTCAAAGACTGGGCTTGCAATTATCACAACCTGATCTTCTTTCATTTGGAGCCTCTACACTGGGTTTCAGCCACAGGGATGTTTTATTCGCCGTTCAGGAATACATTACTGCGACTAAACGATTTTCTTGCTAAATTACGGTGTCACTATTTTTCTTCATTTTTTTCTGCAAACTTGATATCGGCATTTCAAATCAAAATTAAATTACAAAAGTTTTGTAAGAATGACGCAATGCTGAAAGTATAGGGCAAATTCACCTTATAATCGGCCAATCCCCTCCTTTGGGTACGAGCCATTTGCACAGGGAAACAACAACAGCAACAGCAACAACAACAACAGCAACAGCAACAACAACAACAACAACAACAACAACAACAACAACAACAACAACAACAACAATGTCCACATGTGCAGGTAGGCTTTCCGGCCCATCGTTGTCGTATATTATTTTACACTTTTTAACTTCTGCTAGAGAATCTACATAGTTACTTCCCTTTCATAGACACTTAAGCTTTCATGAATGTAACTATTACAAAAATATACGTATCTCAATGACATAAATTCTTTAAATCTCAGTTGCACCAAATGTAGTTTTTTTTTAGTTCTGCATCAAAAGAAACAATTGTGAAGTATAGGAAAACAAAAAATTGGCAGCATATCCATGGAGTGAATGATAGAGAGTGGGGTGAAGCATCCATCCGTTCATTCGTTCTTGCTTCCGTCCGTCCATGCGTCCGTCTGTGTGACCGTCCATGCGTACATCCGCCCGTCCGTGCGTGCGTCTGTTCGTGCATCCACACGTGCATCTGTGCGCCCGTCCCTGCGTTCGTCTTTGCATCCGCCCCTGCGTCCGTCCATGCGTCCATCCGTCCATGCAGCCATTCAAGCGTCCGTCCATGCCTCTGTCTCTGTGTCCGTTCGTCTATCTAGTGAACACTCCAAGTACCACCATCTCGCATCTTTTCATCGTATATTCCACATATAGAAGCACCGCCATCCAGCGGACATTCCAAGGACTAAATGAGAGGTGGCACACGCACACTTTCTTACGGCTTGCGCTTCGTGTCTACTTCTCACCTTTAACCCCCTGGGGTCCATGGTATATGCTAGTTCACTGTATTCATGGCACTATGGCCCAACGCTCGCTAAACCTTTCTAAAACAAAGGAGGTTACGCCCAGCAAGTATAACGTAGCAACCCTTTCTTGTCAGATAGTTCTCAATGCACAAGACAATGGCTGCTAATGGGGAATGAGAGACAGGAGAATGCGGCTTGTAGTTAACGCACGCGCTGCGATTTTTTTAGTGTTCAACAACGCACAGGAGAAATCTCCCACCGACACCACCTTGCAGGTCAAAAGGTAAAACTGGTTACACACTACGACTACGACTATGAGGGTCGAATGGGTGCCGCTTTAAAGAGCTTCGCCCCTAAAAAACCTGAATGGCACTCACCTTCGCGAAGTTGAATAACCGGAACGTTCTGCATAGAAATCATGCCTAGCTGATAGCTTCTGGTGAAAGTGGCTTAGCTTTCATGCCTGCTGGTATCACCTTGATGTACATTGTAGAATGAAGTACCGAAGTAAATAACGAGTTTGTTATGAGTCTTTATTGAATAACTCGTTGTCGCCATGAAAGTGTACCCTCCGTTCTTTCATCGTTTTCAAGCAAAAAAAATTAACATGACATTTTCTTGTGTACTGTTATAGTTTTACTTAGGCCTGTTGATTTTTTCTAGCGGAAAACTGTAAGTTTCATGAAGGAATGGGTAAATATTTGTAACTAAGCTATGCATTAAAGTAATTTGTGTAAGGAACAGTACTGTGGTGCATTTTCATGGGGCTGTTTAATATATTAGCGTGTGGATTAACTGTATGCAGCAACTATTGTACAGCTATTCCGCACGATTGTTTGTAGTAGCGTTAGGTGTGTGCGTTGCATTTATCGGTCCATGCGTGGAGGAGCACACTGCTTCTTTGTTAAGATCTATATAAAAGAAAAAAAACACACAACTGATTGGTAATAATACATATGAAATTAAATTTGAATCAGTATTGGTCAAGAAAGTTTTTTTCTAAATTAGTAGCATTGTCCACTAGTCACACTGTTGGGTGCACAATGTGTAAAGCTAGCTTCAACTAGAAGCCGAGATTTGATTATTTGGTAACCGATACGTAATTTCTCACTGTGCATATTGCGAAGGTTTTCAAGCCTCACTGGCCTTGCCTTGAGAGTAATTAGCAATTCACGCTTCATTGTGGTAAGTTGGCATTACATATTGTGTTTAAGTAAATTTTTCTGAAGCTTCGTAATGTCAAGTGTATGCCTTCCACAAATAAAAAAATTTAGTGCAAATGTGCAAACAAAAAAAAATTAAGCCCATGCGATGCACGGTAAATCGTAAAACAAGTTTTTCTAATTCAAATTTATTTGTTTTGTATTTCTTGCCACTACTATGTGGCAAAAATATAGAACAGTGTACATCAGCTGAACGGGTGGATGTCTGAACACTGGGATGTTGGAAAGCAAGAGCTTTCTAGAGACAAAAGATCGTTACCACTATATGGACACTGCTCTCACTGTGCCTTCCTGCCACTATTCAAGACTGCTTTGAAGAGAGCAAACTCAAACACAATTGTCGTTAACGCGACGTGACGCCAGTGTGACAGGAGGGCATATGTATATGTCTAGTGCTTTGATTTAAAATGATATAGTGAGTTTAACAACCATAGTTGACGTTGCACGGGCATTACGTTTACACAGGGTGTTTTTCCAAAGTAGATTTCAGACCTGTTGTGGCTCTGTGTTAAGAAACCTGGCTATATCACGCACAATGCCCTGGTTCGATTCCTGCTGGGATCATGCTTATTGTCTGCGGTATTAGAGTATACAATACAACTATCGGTTTTTCTAACGCTCTTGCTAAATATAAACTATCAAATTACCTTGGTAAAGGGGCCTACCTATCTATGGGAGTGGTTTACGGCCCGTGTTATACGGTTATGTGCACCACGTGTCGGGAGGAAAAGGTTTGACGATGCACGCATTAGGATTTCCTCCTTACTCAATGCAGGACCAGACAGACATATTCGTAAAACCCTCTTCTTTTTCCATGCCAATTTTGGTGTACCCGAAGTTAAGAAGGTAACTACAAGAGCACACAAACATAGATAGATAGATAGATAGATAGATAGATAGATAGATAGATAGATAGATAGATAGATAGATAGATAGATAGATAGATAGATAGATAGATAGATAGATAGATCCTTGGGTTTTTAAGAAATGCTTCATTTAAAATGATGTGCCGGCTGGCTTGCTTTCGGTGTAAGAGCTTAAAAAGTTGTTGGAGGCATTGTATTGCACGTCGTGATGTACATAATCAAAGTGTATATTAAAGTTTTTGGGAAAGACATATGTAAAGTTGAATTGAGTAGAAGGAAGAAAAGGAGTTCGAGGAAGGGAGTTTTACCAGACGTCCAGTTTGCTTACGCAGAGGAGAAGTGATTAAGGAAGTAAAAGAAAGAGAGTACTGTTAGATTTAACGAGTGTTTCAGCATTATATGCTAGCAACGCACTGAAGGAACTATAAGACGGGCTGTTTTCCGAAGAGAATATCCTCAAATTGTGACGTAGGCGTGGCAGGCTAGCAAAGCTATGAGAGCTTTGCTACTATATTCAAAATGATCCGGCTGTTCAATTGACATCTCCAACTTACTACTGCATCTTTCCATGCATTCCAGACATGTTTTGAATCCATTTGCATTCCTCGAACATCGGTGGTGTGGCAGCTTATGGCAGGTGCCTTTTAGCTCATCAAAAACCCACCGTTTACGCGAGAAGCAAGGCCCAGCTTTTGGCCTTCTGCTGCATACAAGGTATTGTCGTTTTGCAGCTGCAAGAAAATAGTTGAAGGGGTAGACAAAAAGCAAACAATCACTTTTTTTCTAAGCTTTAAATTTATCAAACAATATGAGGCCTCGTCATTATCTCGAATAGCTGCTTTGTAGAGAACGATGAGTATCCAATAGCCATCACATATAATGTGCATAAAAGGCTAAGAGAGGGTGTAAACTATTTGAAGACTTCTTAGTATGTAAGTTAGCTTTTCATTGTGAGCAATAACAGGAGTTCACAGTGCGGTATCCAAAAGTGGTTTCCTTAAGCGGGAGCTGGTGTAATTTTCTTCATCCTGCTGAATTGTTGCCGCGCCCCTTTAAAGAAGTCGCTTTATTCCTTCTTTCTATGTATGAGCCAAAAAAGTAGTAGTAGGAGAAATATAATAATAATAATAATAATAATAATAATAATAATAATAATAATAATAATAATAATAATAATAATAATAATAATAATAATAATAATAATAATAATAATAATAATAATATTATTATTATCAGGAGTTTTAGGTCCCAAAACAGCGATATGATTATGAGAGATGTCGTAAATAGTTGAGGGCTCCGGAAATTTATGACCATTCGGTGTTCTTCGACGTGCACTGGCATCGCACAGTACACGGGTCTCTGCCATTTTACCTCCATGAAGTGCGACCTCCACGGCCGGCATCGAACCCGCGACCTTCGAGGAGCAGTCGAGCACTCTATCTAATGTTCCACTGAGGTTAACTCCCATATTTTATCAAAAGGCAGTAATGCACTCCCGTAATTGAAGAATGTTCATGGTGAAATAAGTAATAGGGAGAAAAATTAAAGTGTTAGCGTAAGCACCACTGCTTCAGCAAAAATTATGGAGCATGTTGTGACTAAAACCCATTGTGTATTACAGTTTTAGTTCAAACACACACACACAAACAATTGTGTCTAGATACAATAAAAACGTTTATAAAAATACTATAGACCGTGAAAAAGTGTACTACGAAAGAAAATCGGGAAACTCACCTAAACAGTACTGCAGGCATTTTTTCTCGGAAGCAAACTGGTTAGAGTTTCCGCCGCAGCCGCCGTAGACAAAAATTTTGCAGTGTTTCTCCTTGTGATCGAAATACCACGTCAGGATGAATGCCTTACAGACGCCGGCTTCTGGTGGCTTCTTGCAATATGGTGGATAAGTCCCTAGAAGAGAACAGTATCATGGTAGCGCTATTGCAGAAAAATTTTAAGAAAAAATGTTACCGACACTGATAGGGTCGGAGTTATTATTCTATGCCTTTGAAAAACGAATATGTTTTGGCAGTTCACGCAACAACAACAACAACAACAACAATAATAATAATAATAATAATAATAATAATAATAATAATAATAATAATAATAATAATAATAATAATAATAATAATAATAATAATAATAATAATAATAATAATAATAATATATGTTGTTATTATTATTATTATTATTATTATTATTATTATTATTATTATTATTATTATTATTATTATTATTATTAGCTCTCTAATGCGATCGCGTTAAAATGCACCGATGGTTGAGATGGGGCCTCTTGCGAATTGTTAGTGCTGCGCTTTAGGTGTCTAGGCAAATGATTCTGCTTCTGCGGCGCGCCCCTCCAGATCCTAGCGTCGGCGGCGTTGACCTCTGCTCGGGAAAGTGTGCTTCCGTAGCAGGGTCATCTGCTCACGACAGACGACCCACTTTACCACTAGTTGCGTTGCTCACTGTTAGTGAAATCTGGCCAATACTATTTTATATATATGTGCCTGAATAACAATCAGAATAGGATGCCGTGAGTTACCCGCCTATTTTGTGCAGCCCATTTTAAACCAACTCCCGTAAAGAGAGCCTAGCGAAATTGCCCAGCTAATTGGCAGACCACAGAAAATAGCGCATGGGTGCGTTTCACAGCCGGGGACGTACGACAGCACGCCCTACTATGGGTCATAGAACCGGTTGTCCTGCCACCGTCGTTCCCACGTACGTCTGCTCTCCTGTGCTATGTCGCCGTCTTACATCCCCCTCTATATGAGCTAATTCGCCTTTGTCCTTTTCACTTTGCTGGTTACGACAAAGCGAACGCCGCTCAACGTAAGAACGGTCACATAAAACTATCGTCTAAAACTTGTTCATTGCGCTCGAACTTGCTCTCGGTAAACTTGATGCAAAATATGAGGTTGTGCTGGGGCGTTCCACACAGAAAAGGCCCTTTCGACCAACGTACGTCGTCTTCTGCCAAGCCTTGCAGGTCAACCCCCTCTCTCGTGCGCGAGAGGCATGCTTTGCGCTGCGAGGAAAAGCGAGCATCCACAAGTCATTGCAAACGCAACACAGCGGCTCGACGGTTCTAATGGTGACTACTTTATTCAGTCCCTCGATTTTTTTTTCATCCTGGTATGCTTTGGGGGTCGCGCAGACGACGACGCCCCTCTTTGCAGGTACGGGCGCCTAAGAGCAGAGCTCCAAAATCAGCGATGCTCGTACTGAGTTGACCTAGCCAGGGTGACAGCACAGTTGGTGGGCACCTATAGCTGGCCCTGGCTCGACTAACATTTCGTTATTTTTGGTCTTTTTTAACACGAAAGTCGTTTATTTCGGGGTCCAACACGGCTCCACTGGCATACATTCGTCAAGGAAGCGACGTTGAAAAATATATAGTAAGAGAGCGCGAAGAAAAAAAAAAGACAGCATATCCACGGAGTGGATGATGGAGAGTGGGGCGAAGCATTCGTCCGTCCATGCGTCCGTCTGTGTGACCGTCCATGCGTCTGTTTGTGCGCCCGTCCCTGCGTTCTTTCATGCATCCGCCCCTGCGTCCGTTCATGCGTCCATTCATGCATCTGTTTGTGCGTCCGTTCGTTCATCTATTCAACACTCCAAGTCCCACCATCTCGCATCTTTTTATCATATATTTCCCATATAGAAGCACCGCCATCCAGCAGACATTCCAAGGACTAAACGAGAGGTGGCACACGCACACTTTCTTACGGCCTGCGCTTTGGGTCCACTTCCCACCTTTAACCACCTCGAGTTCATGGTATATTCTAGTTCACTGTATTCATGGCACTGCGACCAAACGCTCGCTAAACCTTTCGAAAACCAAGGAGGTTACGCCCAGCGAGTATAACGTAGAAACCTTTCCCTGTCAGATAGTGCTTAATGTACATGTCAATGGCTGCTAATGGGGATTGCAGCGTGCGCGTTAACTAAAAGACGAATGCTCCTGTCTTTCATTCTCTCTTAGCAGCCATTGGCATGTACATTGAGCATTATCTTTTAATGTTGAACAACACACAGAAGAAATCTCTCACTGACACCACCTTGGAGGTCAAGTGTTATACCTATTTCGGGTATGTGCCACTTGTGGTTACATACGAGGGACGCCCAAACCACGCCATAAGGAGCTTCGCCCCTAAAACAGAAGGCAGGCATCTGCTGCGCGGAATCAAACCAGCAACAATGCCATTCCTAGCTTTTGGTGTTAGCAACTACGCCACAGAGCTCGCTTGTTTGCTCACGTTGTCTGGAGTTCTAACTGCAAGGCATTTATATACACCATGCACTGTTTGGCAGTCCTCAGCGCTTCAAAACTTCAGCGCATTTTTGTGATCAGTGGCAAGATAGCGCGACAGGCTCGCATTGGGCGCGCTCTAAAGGTGGTCGCCTTATGAAGAGCCACCTTCACAGAGCGTGATCTCTCCTGCGCGTGTGCTTATCAGGCCCGTAAATCGGGAGAGGACGAAGGTCACTTTACACACTCACAAGGCCGCCTTTATGAAAGGAGCGCGCTGCTGACGTACGACGCAGAAAGAAATGTGGCAGTTGTGCGTGCTTTTCCTTTGCTTACTTGTGCGCTAGTTTCATGCTTCTTTCGTTTTGTTTGAACAACAAAACGCGCTTCCTGTGTCGAGCTGTAACAGTTGTTAATTTGCGCTGGTTCAGTGTATGCTAATTTTGTTCGTGCATTCTGCTTGAGGTGTGCGCTACACGTTTCGAGCGGTTAGTTGTTCTTAACGTGACTTTGCAATTTGTTTCTGTTGCTGAAACGATCCACAATAAACGCTCTACAACTTCTGCAAAAACACGTTTCACCTTCGCGTTATGCCGATTTCTCTATAGCGGTTCCGTTTAAACAGCGAAACTGTGTAACAAGACCGTAATATGTGAGGCGCAAACAGAACTATCAACATGAGCCTATAAAGTTCTTAGTGAATACACTAGAGAGAACTATGGCGATAATGTCGATGGGAGCTGCAAACGCATGGTGCTTCCGCGACCATAATAATGATACATAGTACATAAATTTGTCTAATATACTTCGTCAATTCGGCTCTATTTGCTTTCGCGTGGCTTTGAGCTGCTTTGTCATGAAAGGACAAACAGCAAATTTTTACCAATTAGACTTCACCATCTCAACCTTTTAGGCTCACCAATCGGAATAGGGTCAAGAATTAAGACAACTTTGTTCTTTTATTCGAAAAGGCCAAAACACTACACTAAACAAAACCACAAGTGCATTCGAAGCCTGCAAGCATGAAGGCAAATCCGTGTACTACCCATCATTCCCATGGTTGATGAAATATTGTAGCACCAGATCCCCTCTGTAGTTAGTTTTGGGAATCTTCACACAGACCAGAAGTCCCTTTTTCATCCTCTTCGTTATATTCGGCGTCCACTATATTGTCAGCTTTGCTGCGAAAACTTGTGCGCCGTTTTCTCAGGCGCGATATGTAATAACTCTGATGGGCGGGATTTTAAATACAGAGAGAAAGAAAGCTAGCAAAGATAGAGAAAGAGAAATGCTAGGGGAAAATACATTCGCGAGGCGAGATTCAAACCCGTGTGCCCACGATCTGAAAATGACCACTTTACCATTCGGCTACAGAGGAACACTAGTCGAATATTGCGATAGTCCTTCAATACTGTTCAAAAGCTGTGGACGGACTATGATATATGATATCCTTGCATAAGATAGTATTATTATGGAAAGGAGCTCAGGTGGAAGAGGAGGCAAGGCAAAGCGGGTGAGAACGCTGCAAGGAACAAATATATTCAAATGCATAGGTCAATCAACTGTCCCTGTTAGTCTTCGTATTGCTCTGAAAACAAGCAGAAAAATTTTTACCTTTATTGGAACTCCTTTCTCCACTCAAAGTAATGCGCCGGTTGTTCTCATTATCAGGCCGTGACTCGTTTACAGTTTCGGCTGAAAAGACCAGTTGTGTTTAAAACAGAAGAAAATGCACGAAAAGCCAAGTTTTCATTCTAAAATAGTACAAAGAGATTGGAAAGAAACTGGTAGTTCGTGATGACATATTGCATACCATGTACACTCACGCATCTTTTTGTAAGTTGTGGTCTGTTAATATCCGAGGGTATAAGTAGTAGTAATGGAACAAAAGGTAAATATATAAATTGGCCTGATTAGGTTGAGGTTTTTCAATGAGACAGGAAATACTGACAACACTGTATCGAAGTATTCCAATGATATTGCAATAAAACTTGTGCCTTTCTTAGCGAGACGTTGATGTGAACTAGTCTGGATAGATAAATGTTTTTCGGAGTTTTATTGTAATCAGTTTTGCCAAAAGAGTTTAGTTAATTGAAGTGAAAAATATGGTTTAAATTTCATGCCCGAATTTAGCACCAAATATTATCAAGTAGATGAGAGTGTGATATTCGAATTATTTCTGCGTATTCAGCCTTATCATTGTAATAAAATTTTTTATAACTTGCAAAGTTTAGATATTGTTTGCATCAAAGCACCCTTTAAACAGTCTTTATCGGCAACAATGTTTTGTAAGCTTTGAATGCCATAATAACCTATGCTCTCGTGGCAAGTGAGTGGAGAACTTCCAAGCGGCATCGTCACTGCATTTGTTCTTGCACTCTTTCTTGCCTATATCGCGTGTGTTCTGTTGGTAAGTGTCGTGCTTTTGGTATTTGTGGGTTGTAACTCGAGACGACGAGAGAAGTAGTGTTTTCATTTTGTGTTGCTTCATTGATTTCAGTACATATTACCGCGCAGACTAAAAAAGCTGCTGATTCGATAGAAAAATAAAATGCTTGCCACGTTATAAACTACGGCCAGCGCACTAGCGCATCTTTAAGGTAGCCCACCTTCTCTACCTCAAAACAGTAAATTCAAAAGTTATGCGTGCAACCACTACAAGATCTGAAACATCCGATAGTAGGGAACACCAAAAAAAAATTAAATTTCTGGTCATGTTCCGAGATATTACGCAACACTACAGACTGGAAAGGCGAAAGTTCCCGCCACCGCATGACAAATTAAACAGACACGATGCCGTAAGCTATCGCTTACTACAAACTCACTCTTACCCCAGCCTGGTCGTCTTACGCCACTGCTACCCGCACTTACACATTACCGATCTATGTAAAGCATGCGGGCACAGAGCAACGCTGCGCCACATGCTCTGGGAATGCGCCGGTAACAATGGTCGAGAAACGGCCGCCGTTTGCGATGCGCCTATGGCGGCGGCCAATACCAGGCAACAGGAAGCCTCGAGCTCACTCGTTCCCGCCGCCGTCCCGTCTGCGGGAGCCGCGGGGGACCTTCTCCGTCGGCGACGCCGCCGCTGGGAGGCGGCGCTCAGAAGCTCGGAGCTCAACGACCAGCTCTGGGCTGTCCGGCAGGCCGAAGATGCCGCCCGAGTTCAGGGACTCAGCGCCGCCTTCTGAGGCCACCAAGACCAAGCTGCCGGCCAAGTTCTAATAAAGTTTCCTCTCTCTCTCTCTGGTCATGCCATGTTCTGTTTATCTGGAGCCCCTAACGACGGCATAAATCTTACCCAGACAATTCTCCTGTTCAGGTACAATATGCGAGTCAGCAAATAAACTAAACAAGCACAGCTTAGAATAGAATATGTTGGGTTGAGCTAAACGGCCAATCACGTTATAGATTTGTGAAATAGGCTCAAAGTCAAAATGATCACAACTTTTTCTATTGTAAAAAAATAGAGGGTTTTGGTGCTCCATTTTTATAATTATGAACAGATTGAAAGGCAATCTTTGTAGTAGAATGTAACTATCGTAGAAAAACACGCGACTTAGAACCCAGTGTGGTAATCTCCTTCCTCAACATCTTGGTTCTCATTTGCAGCAAATGCTCAGATGTTGCTATAATAAAAAAAAGATTTCACGTGCGTGCATTTGCCCTAGCCGCAATAAACGTCTCAAGTGTCTCGCCGCACAAACGTATGCAGTGTGTGTGTTACAAGCACTACAAGTATTTTTGAGCTCAATAAATACAAGTGGCTGATCCCCCTGTATAAGAATTGGAATCAAATGTGTCTTCAGAGAGGTAGTTGAGTGTTCAGTGTGCATTGTTTCTGCAGCAGCAACAAATTACAAAGTCACGTTAGGAACGAAAAGCAGCTCGAAACCTGCAGCGCACACCTGAAGTGAAATACACGCATGAACTTAGCATACACCATACTAGAGTGGACTAAACAGCCCCGCCGCGGTGGTCTAGTGGCTAAGGCACTCGGCTGCTGACCCGCAGGGCGCGGGTTCAAATCCCGGCTGCGGCGGCTGCATTTCCGATGGAGGCGGAAATGTTGTAGGCCCGTGTACTCAGATTTGGGTGCACGTTAAAGAACCCCAGGTGGTCTAAATTTCCGGAGCCCTCCACTACGGCGTCTCTCATAATCATAGAGTGGTTTTGGGACGTTAAACCCCACATATCAATCAATCAATCAATCAATCAGAGTGGACTAAACACTGTCACAGCTTGACATCAGCACGTTGTTGAAACAGAAAGGAAGACGCACGAAACGGGCACAAAGGTATACACAGGACAAACGCTTACAACTAAATGTCGCAATTCTTCCTGCGTCGTATCTCAGCAGCGCGCTCCTTTTGTAAACGCTGCCGCAGCAGCGTGAGAAGAGACCGTCGTTCTCTCATGATTTACGAGTCTGATAAGCGCACGCGCAGGAGATACCATGCTCCGTAGAATCTGTACTTCGTGGAGGCGATAACCTAATGCGAGGCTGTCACACCGTCTCGCCACTGATAATGAAAACGCGCTATAGTTTTGAAGCTCTGAGGACTTCCAAACTGTGCATCTTGTATATAAATGGCTTGCCTTGAGCACTCCTGAAAACGTGCGTTCTGTGGCGTAGTGGCTAACGCCACGCGCTGACGAACGAGAAGTTGCTGGTTCTAATCCCAGCAACAGGTGCTTGCCATCTGTTTTTTTTTTTGCAATCTCTTGTATATATTTTAACGTCGCTTCCGTGGCAGAAGTATGTCAGTGAAGTCATGGCGTACCCTGGCATAAAACACTTCTGTGTTAAAAGTTTTTTTTAGTGAAATGCAAAATACTGACGATTGTGAGCGGTCATGATGAGTGTGTTGAAACATATGTCTCCCTCTCTTGAAGAGATTATGCAGAGCAATGTGTAAATGTTTACCACAGGCAGAAACACGCCTAATTATGTTTTGTTCCCGACCGCAGGAGTAGCCAAAGGTGGGCTATTAGATTATATCACAAACGAGCGCAAAAGAAAGCGCGCCTCCGAATGGCGACTGCTATGTGAAATCGAGGCGTCTGACAGATGCAACAAAAACCTGCCCAAAAAAAGAAATAATCATCAAAGGACGCCACGCACGCGCCCCCTCTCCCCCTCGAAAGTGTTGTAAGGCCGCGTTCACACTGAGCATTCCGGCCGCCGAAAGTGCTCCGAATCCGGTTCGGCGGCGGCGAGATCCGCCGAAAGGGCCCTTTCCGCGCCGATCGCTCTCGGACCGATTTTTGCGGCGTCTGCCGCCGAATCGATCACCGCAGACCAATAGGAGCGCTAGTCAAGGAATTTTGAAAAATGGCGGCCAAGCCCTACTCACTTGTTATGCTGCAGTGGACGTAACTGAATGTTGAAACCAACGGGAGTTTAACCTACTCTGTGCCTACTTCGCCTCCGTATTTCGTGAAATAGGTGACCGAGCTTGCTGTTGGCGTGACCGAGCTTGTTGCGGTCTTGCAAAGCAAAACGAACCCACCAACGCCGCTGGCGTCGGTGGTTTTTCTGCTCTTCGTGCATTACAAGACAGCCACTTGCCAGCAAAGTAGAAGTACTGTCTTTTCTTGCTTCTTGCGTACGAGAATCGTCGAAGTATGTACCACTGGATGGCGTAGTAGCGTTTGCGAGCCGCGACAGCAACCGGGTGACAGCGCATCCATCCCGCGTTCGCTCCGTAGTAGATGGTATATTCGGCGGCGCGGGGCGCGTCCAGTGTGAACGACGCTGTGTTTCGGCGGCAGGGGAATTTCGGTCGCTGTAGAAAGCGGATGTTTCAGTGTGAACTAGGCATGCGCTGACCAACCACCTCGGAACTAACCCCCAACGAACTCCAGAAACATAAACAAGAAAAGACTGAGTGAGTCACTCCTTAGTTGCGTCATGTGCCGCGGAGTTTTAGAGAAAGACCGTGCCCTTTTCCCACCTTTGGTTGTGCGGCGTGCCGGTGAAACTTCCAGAACCCAGGGTGAGTGCATATAAGCCAGCAGCGGAGATAGGCAAAAGAGGAGATGAACAGGTTTTCCATTTGCGGGTGTAGTTTTGTATTACAAGCAGGAGAAGAGTGTGTGTTTACAGCCCGTGGGCGGAAACATGTTCTGCAGTCGCAGAGCATGAGAAGCCGAGGTGTTATTGAAGTGCGGTCAGTTTACGATGAGAGAGCTTTCTGGAAAGGAAACCTCGCACACAGCGGGTCGACTATTGACGCTGGACTTTGAGTGAGTGTTTTCTTGTAAAGAAGCATTTAAGCTTTGTTCCACGAACTTGAGACTGAATACGTTTGGCGAACATTTTAGTCTATAAGTGTCTTGGTTAGTCAATGCATGAGATTGCACTAACAATGGCGGGGCAAGGAATCGGTGCTAGCCCCACCACGGTGGTATAGTGGCTAAGGTGCTCGGCGGCTGACCCACGCATCACGGGATCAAATCTCGGATGTGGCGGCTGCATTTTCGATGAAGGGGAAAATTCTATAGGCCAGTGTGCTCAGATTTGGATGTGATGTTAAAGAACCCCAGGTGGTCGAAATTTCCGCAGCCCTTCACTACAGCGTCTCTCATAATCATACTGTTACGGGGTAGTGACGTGGACGAACGGAGCACACCGTGAGTGGAATAATAAATGGTTGATTGATTGATTTGTAGGGTTTAACGTCCCAAAACCACCATATGCTTATGAGAGACGCCGTAGTGGAGGGCTCCGGAAATTTTGACAACCTGGGGTTTTTTAACGTGCACCCAAATCTGAGCACCCGGGCCTACAACATTTCCGCCTCCATCGGAAATGCAGCCGCCGCAGCTTGGATTCGAACCCGCGTCCTGCGGGTCAGTAGCCGAGTACCTTAGCCACTAGACCACCGTGGTGGGGCTAGCACTGATTCCTTGCCCCGCCATTGTTAGTGCAATCTCATGCATTAACTAACCAAGAACTTAACCATTAACTCCTGATCACATGCCCCAGAAACAAGAGCTCCTCGTACGCGAAGCGGCACTTCTCGGACTTTAGGAAGAGTTTGGAGGTCTTGATAGCTGTAAGTACTGCTTCAAGGCGCCTGAGATGCTCGTTGAGGCCCGAGGAAGACACAAGGACGTCGTCCAAGTATATATACACGAGGCAAGTCTGCCACTTCCATCCGGCGAGCACGGTGTCCATAACACGCTGGAACGTCGCAGGTACCGAGCAAATACGTAAAGGCATGACCTTGAACTCCAAAAGGCCATCTGTTGTGATAAAGGCAGTCTTCTCTCGATCTCTTTCATCGACCTCGACTTGCCAGTAGCCCGTTTTGAGGTCCATCGACGAAAAGTACTTCGCGTTGTGCAGACGATCCAGAGCGTCGTCAATACGTAGAAGTGGGTACACGTCCTTCTTGGTCATCTTGTTCAGGTGACGGTAATAAACGCAAAAGCGTAGGGCCCCATTCTTCTTCACTAAGACCACGGGAGACGCCCACGGACTCTTGGACGGCTGAATAATGTCATCCTGTATCATTTCGCCGACTTGTTTTTTCACGGCCTCGCGTTCGCACGTTGAAACTTGGTACAGGCTCTGCCGAACTGTTCGAGCACTTTTTTGTATTATAATGCGATGTTTTGTGACTGGGGTTCGCCGCATTCTGGAGGATGACGAGAAGCAGTCCTTGAATTGTAGAAGCAGAGTTTTGCGCTGGTCTTGCTCACACTTCGGAAGCCTCGGGTTGACGTAAAAATCTGGTTGGGGACAACGATTCATAGAACCTTCGACAGCATCGAGGAGGGTAAAAGCGTTGCTGGCGTCCACGGATTCGTCGATGTAGGCGAGCGTCGTACCAACGCTGAGGTGCCTATAATCGTGACTGAAATTTGTCAGCAGCACCATTGTTTTGCCTCCACACAGCTCGGCTATGCCTATTGCAACGCAAATCTGGTGGTTTAGAAGTAGGTGCTGATCGACCTTGACGACACCGTCAATGTTTGGGTGTTCTTCACCTCCGACAGACATGATTACGCTGGAGAAAGGTGGTACGGCAACCTGCTCTTCTATCACATTTAAAGCATGGGTCGGGTGTGTCATAAGGGGCGGCAGTGCTTCTTTTGAGGTTAGTGTGATTGACTCAGACCTCAGGTCGATGACAGCACCGTGTTCACAAAGGAAGTCCATCCCGAGTATCACATCCCTGGAGCACTCTTGTAGGATTACAAAGCTTGCCGGGTAAGTCCACTTATTGATGGTAACTTTTGCTGTGCAGAGCCCAGTGGGCATTATGAGATGGCCTCCAGCGGTTCATATTTCGGGGCCTCCCCATACAGTCTGGACTTTATTCAGCTCTTTTCTCTCCTCTCTATTTGGCTCTGAGCTCGTGCTACATTGGTTTCTAACCTATGTGGTGATACATGAGGCTTAAAGCTAACACCATATGGTACCGATATATAGTGCGTGTGGTAATTTGCCTTCTGAAAATCTCTCTTTTTCGCTATCTTATTTCTCTCTCTTATAGACGCTATCCCACGTCCCCGACCCGTGTAGGGATGTGAAAAAGAACTAGCTGTAATTGAACACGGATTACTACGGACTCTATCTCTCTGATTCACTCGACCCCCCGACTCAAAAGCAATTGAAGTAGTGAGTCTCAAGTTCAATTATCGTTCAATGATGCTTAATTTACCACTTATTCGGACACATTTTTTGTTCCAAGCTAGCACCAGATCACCTCGGTAGTGGGGCTTGCCTAAAACCTGACACGCGTGTGCCGCCTAAGGAGTTTTGCACGACACAGCATAAAGTATTTATAGCTTTAGCAGCTTCTCAGCTAGAAAGTCCTGCTAGTGCTTCACTGTGGTCATCTAGAGACTAGGCTTTAGACAAATGGCCATTTTGTTCCCCGCGTTTCTGTCACGCCACTTTGACATATGAGTATAAAAAAGAGATTATAGAGCTCTTTTACAGTGTTTTTTATAGTGTCTATGTGTGTCTATCTTTAACGATTGTGCCCAAACTCCCATGAGTGCCTTTAAATGCCCATATCAAAAATCAGTGCCAACATGATAACTAGTGAACCCTAAATTTTGTGTTTGAGTATAGTTTGAGACCGTTATTCGCGTTCAATGGCGAAACTAAAGTTTCGAAACTCTAAGATGTGCAACGTAGTTCTTTAGTACAATAAACGTCCGGAAACCAACTGCTAACAACAGCAAAATTGGATGCACATATTGGGTCAACGCACTGACATGGCACGAGCGGTTCGTACAGGGCAAGGAGGTTGACAAAAAAGGACGCTAATTCTGCAACTCTAGTTGGAAGCATGCATTAGCGTATAGAATGGAATGGGCGAAGGAATATGTAGGTGGGAAGAGGGGACATGATGAGGAGAGAGACATCAGTGGCCGAGGACGTGACAGGTGGTGTTTACAGCCGGTTTTGTAGTCCAGTGTTCCCAAAGAAGTGAATAACTTCCATTGAGACCTTGATGTGGTCGGGGCAAGGAATGAAAGCTGTCTCAATATGTGTAGCCACAGAAAGATGGAGAATAAATTCGAAACCGTTAAAGGTCATCAAAGGAGCGTAGGCAAAAAAAAAACATCGGGCACGTGACTTTTCTTTGTTTTGTATCTTACCTAAAGGGCGCTTAACTACGTCACATAAGGAATATAAATTGGACTCCGAAAGTTGTTGCTTGCGCAACAAAGAGCGTTGTGATAAAATAATTTTTTAATTGGTACACTAGAAGCCGCCAATGTATGATATGAGGAAGTGAGCATGAAACATTTGTCACTCGCACCACGTACATTTTGCGAGTCAAAGTCCTTCCCTGCCCTCCATGGTATCAAAGCTACTCGGAGCCGAAAGATCACTTTACCCAGACGCATAAACACGTCATGACGACTAAAGATTACATGCACATGACATGCCTAACCCAAGTCGTGGAAGGAAGTAGTGTTGTTTCTTCGGGGTTCTCTGTACGGCCCACTTCGGTGGAATGAATTTCTACGAGCTCACATTTGTGTAGGCTGGCATGAATCATGTCCCCTTACCACAATACACAGCGTCGCACCACTAAACTGCTGTAAGGGACGATGAACAGAAAACATGCTAAGCGTAGTAGCAGCTGGCAGCGGCAAGATGCAAGAACGGTGACCACATGAACGCAAACGAAGTGGAGGCAGCTTAGTCTCTCATCTCGCTCTACTTGAAGTAAAAAATATATATATATTGATAAAAGCGCCTACAGATTCTGTCTGTACGTTGCAATATTTCTATAACTTTGATTCTTCTATTCAAGCAACAGATGGCACAAATACATGTGTCGCCGCAATTAATTATCGCAATGTCACGGACCAGCGTGACGCACTCAGGGCCATTTCATGTTATAGGTCACCTCCTATATAATGGGCGCCCGCCTGTAAGGTGAATGACCATCGGCGTTCAGCATAACTATTCACCTCTTTCTGGGCCGCACAGCGTTGAAAATCTTGGCCAATATGATATTAAGCACTAGGTGTATGTATTACTTGCCAGCTAAAAATGTTGAAACCTGGTGAGGGGCCCATTATGGTGTTCTTAGACAAAGGATAAATTTACCCATCGCGAGTGGAACCGCCAAATACGGGACTCAAAAACACTTCTGTTTTTTCAGCGGTCTGACTATTTGATCCTGCGCTGCCCTTCTCCGCCATGCAGGAAATAAAAATACTGAGCGGCATGTTCAATTGACGGTGAACACTTAACCTATCATGCTGGGTAATGAAATGAGAGACTGTGTTCTGCAAACTGTGCCGAAATAAAGGACAATCGAATGGCTATGCTTACGGTATGAGCACCATTGGCGCCTTTTTGCTATCATGAGCTATAGCATTTTTTTCTTTCTTGTCATGCACACAGCTCCCGCATGTCTTTCTACAAAAATAGATGTTTTTGTAAAAATTTATTGCACCGATATTTACAATTTAGGAGCCGAAAACTGTAATTTGTCTACTTATTTTTGCCGCCCAAAACACGATTTTTAGTGCCTAGAAATCTGGCCTTAAGGACCCAGCCCGTCTAAGATAGTGTTGTCTCTGGAGGTACAAAATCGAAGCATCTCTAAGAAATGGACAGAATGACAGCCGATTAAATTAACGAAACGCATTCCTGACCGGACGCGTTCAGTATTTTTTAAAGATTGCGCATGTAATCTGAATATTGAAATGACAAACACTTAAAAAGAAAACTATGTAAAAACTCAGGCTATCTATTCTTGCGTAAAACAACGTTTGAGGTTTCTTCGTCTGTGTAAAGTGATGTCGGAGCTGAGTGTGGCTTATAAAAATTGTAATAATATTACCTACCAGAAACTAAAGCAGAATACGTAGCCACAACATGGCAATAGAAAAGGAGCCTCATTGTCACAGCCTGAAGTTACCAACTCAGACCTTGCGTGGGATCCTGCTGCGAAATGTAGAGTACTTATAGGGATTCTTTTATCTCACAATGTAAAGGGACAGTCTTTATTGCTTTGAAATTAGAAATGAACAATTGTTTGGAAAAGTTCCCAGAATAAATTATCACAGGTACAAAAGTTGGTGTTATTGCTTGAAAAATGACCAATTGTTACAAAACGAAATTCAGAGCCATGCCATTCATTTTGTCCAGGTAGCAACATTGCATTGAGTATTTTAATGAGTGTAGGTATACACGTCCAGGTGTGAGAAATCGCAGCTTGCTCTTAAGCTCTCCGAACATACCCTGAGAACAATGAAAGCACTGAGGTTTTTCCAGCATTTAATAACTGTGTTCTTTTAATGAGCGCAAAATTTTTGATCAATAATAGAAAAATTCATACTTTTCTTCAAATGGCTTGTGTTGCAAACAAAATTTTTCGCAGTTGAGATATCAATTGATTCTATCTGGAAAAAATAGTTTTGTTAAAAACTTTTGAATAGTACAGACGTATTTGTTTCCTATTCTCACTGTCTCCCTTCCCGTCTTTTCCTTTTGTATATTTCTCTCTCTGGGATTCTGAGAATGACCATTTCCTTGATTTTCACCTTTAGTGTATAAGACTGCGTTGTACTGAGAATATCCGAGTGGCGACACTGTTGCTGCTTCAAAACATTCTATTGTCTTAAAGATGTGTAGTTCTTATATTCATATAACTTATTGAGCACGGGCTGTTGCTATAGAGCCAATGTTTCTACTAGCGGATGTGTCTCCTTCGGAGCCGCTTCTGCAACCCTCTTTTAGGAGCGCTGTTCATTAAGTTTTTCGTTGCGCGGAAAACAGTGAACAGGAAAAAAAACAGGAACAGGTACGCTCACGCTTTGTCCTCCTCTACGTCGGCTCCGCTCCAACAGCACGTGTATTATGACGATAACGTACGTTACAAAAAAAAAAGCCTGGCCTGCGCAGGTGGCACAGCACGCTCACAGCAAATGCTAAAAGAGCGGTCTTTCAAAGCTTTTCCTTAACACTCTTTGCGTAACTGCTACAAGCACACTTTCTGGTTGCCCATCACGTTATAAAGAATCACAATTATTGTGCACTAGGCTGGCATTCACTGTTCTATCCTTCGCGAAAGCGTGCTTCCCGCTGCACACCTGCTAAAAATTTAGTGCTATTTTTAAATGCGAAGCATTTTTTAGCAAACTTCGGCGACTTCTGTCTAGCCGCTTACGTTTCGGTGCTCTCGTGGTCACCTCCTTATTTTGGCGTGAACCAAAAATAGCATGGCAGGGTAAGATTGTTGGATGAATATGACACTCTGGTCAAGACATGAATAATGTCACAATCCTGTCGCACACGGCGTCAAACACTGCCCGCCAGATAGTAGCACATACACACAGGCGCGTAGGGGCCGCTGCAGGTATGCAGGTATGTACCACAGGTGATGTACGGTTAGTATCTACCCAAGAACGACAAGACCACACAAGCCCCGCCGCAGTGGTCTAGTGGCTAAGGTACTCGGCTGCTGACCCGCAGGTCGCGGGATCGAATCCTGGCTGTGGTGGCTGCATTTCTGATGAAGTAGGAAATGTTGTAGGCCTGTGTACGCAGATTTGGAAGCACGTTAAAGAACTCCAGGTGGTCGAAATTTCAGGAGCCCTCCTGTACGGCGTCCCTTAAAATCATATGGAGGTTTTGGGACATTAAACCTCACATACCAATCAACGAGAGCACATAAAGCCAATTTGATGCGCGAGTGTGAAGAAACACCCGATATAATTAGCCTCAACTGGACGAATGCAAGGAATAAATGTCAGGATTCCAGCTGGAATTGAACCACAGAATTCTGCATGGCAATGAAATATGTCACCACAGAGCTACGCCAGGTTTTCAAACTACTTTTCAAATAGACGCTATTCTTCGTGAAACGTCGATAGTGCATGGTTCCAGTTCTGCCTGCCCAATTTTATAAACATATGTACTAATTTGAGACAGCCGTCACGTCGGGTTAACGTCTGTTGTGATTAGATTCAACGCGCTGAAGTTGACTCAGGTAGCACTGTCCAGTGCCAGCATCATCGCGAGCATCAGCGCTTCATATCAGCTTCTGGTGTTGCTAATTCGCATGTTCCAGTCGGCATCATTGTGCAAGTGTAGAAAGCTGTTCATATATATATCTGCAACTTTTAAACATATGTCCGTGCGTGCAACATTTGTACATATATTAAGCGTAATTTCATGACGTGTCGCTCAATAAAGAAATTGCAACACGGTCACCCTCCCTCCGCATGCTGCCCATAACATCGATTGACAGTTACCAGGGATCTGCCTTTTTTATGCAGCCGCTGACAACGATGAAGAATTATGCCTGAAGGGAGTATGCGCCATACATATTAGTTGATCAAGAACAATTTTTTCTAAAGGGTTGGTTTATTGGACAACCCATTCTTTACGAAATGCAAATTGTGTGACGTCTCGTTGATCCTTTGACCTTCTAAAACGCCTTATTAGTCATTGTAACACGATCCGCTTGCCAAAATCAACCCTCCATAAGGCCAGCTTGCAAACAAGTTCCAGCCACCCGGTAGATCAGTGGCAGAGTACTGGGTTGGCACGCAGCGGACCCGGGCTCAAATTTTATTGTGTCCTTGGTGTTTTTTTTATTTACAGAGTTTTTATTTCATTTTGTGTGATTCTGGATACGGGCACCGGCGGCGGCGAACAACTACAGCACCGCACGTGACCTGCGTTCTGATCGCATAAGTGCTCCCGCTGTAAAACATCATACTCGGCGAATCTATAGCTACGTAAGAGATGCCTCATAGTGGCATCAGATTGTTAAAGAGCTAAAACCATCAGTGTTTCTTAAGAGAAGTTTTATTGCTTTCTCAATCGTACCCACTTATGATACTGCACTGTCGTTAGATTCATATAAACGATGCTTCGTTCTATAGAGGTTTGCACAAGATACCCGAATGTCCCGAATAAATGTGCGGTAATGGCTGAGAATATGATCACGGGTTAAAGTATTATTTTTTTCTTTCTTGTGTGTGTGTGGAAACGGACCGCTGCTACGATTGTGTCCACGTGTTGCTTTGCGCCTTGTGGGTGCCAGTATTCTCATTTTGTTCAGCTTAAAGATCGTTTTACATGCAAACACAGTGGAAGAGACCTGTTCAGGCTAAGGATGCCTGCGTGAAAGACAATTATTCTACAGACGTTAAGTTTTTTTTTCACATGACAAAGAGCCCTTGCATTTTACAGTGAGCGAACAGGGGCCTAAAACAAAAAGCAACAAAGAAATTAGCCGCGGCTTTTCATAATATGCCATACGTAAAAGTTCACTACATCGGAAGATGTCTTTACTAGGGATGATCTATTGTTCTTCACTGTAATAAAGGATAATAAAACAAATTGGGCAGTACAGTTTCTTGCTGCTTGGTGTCCCAGATACCGAGAATTCTCTTTCCTTTTACCTTCAATGTGAACTTTTTCGTCCTAGAGGCGTTTAAAATTGCTAGGGTGATGCCTGTTCTTGGGAACCCCGTTATTTATATTCTGTATAATTTCTTGCTAACCGACAAACTTCGTCTTTCCACTCTTTAATTTGCGAGATACTTTTAAAACCTATAGCCTTGCGTAATATGTCGCACTTGATTTGTTCTGAAGCATATATTTCATTACGCGCTTAATTTCTAATAAGAGGCTTGGACGGCTGGTTTGCTAGCTTGATATTTTATTTTTCTTTATTTTTATTTATTTCAATTTTCGGACAATACGATTGCATTGCCCACAGTCAGGACAAAAAGAGGTGGTTTGCCTCCTGACGAGGTCCTGCTTGCGCTGGGTGTAACGGGCGCAGGACAGCCACAGTGAAAGCTAAAAGACCGGCCTTTCAGAGCCTTTTCTAAACATTCACTGGGTAACTGCTGCAAACACACTTGATGGGTACCCACTACGACATTAATATTATTAATGTCTGTGTAGTAGGTCGGCATTCGCTTTGCAACCCCTTCATCATTCTTCTGAGAAGTGCGGCATCGGCTAAACATTTTTGAGGAATTTAGTGTCAATTGTTCATGCTGTGGCCGACAATGATGAGGAATTACGCCTTAAGTGGGTATGCGCCACAGTTAATAGGTGAACAAGAAAAAGCTTTTAATGAGCTGGAGCATTGGACGACCCACTCGTTACGCTATTCACACTGTGCTACGCCTGATTGTTGTTTTGCTGTTCTAAAAACGCTTAATCACTCATACTAACGTGATTCCTTTCCCGACGTAAAGCCTGCCTAAGCCAAGTTTTCGAATCAGTGGTAGAATGCTGGGCTGGCATGCAGTGAACGCTGGTTGAAGCTTCACTGTGTCCTTGGTACTAGTATTTTTTTTCTTAATTCGGGCGAAGTTGTTATGGACACCGCAAGCGGCGGCGGCTGCGGCAGACAACTACGGCGCCGCGCGGCACCCGAGTTGTCATCTCATAACAGCTTTTGCTGTAAAAGAAGGCAGAGAGGTTAACTTGTCACATGGCCTGTTTGCTGCCCAGCGCTAGGAAAATGGGAAAGGGGAGTTTAAAGATGAGAAGTAGAGAGAGGAATAAGAAGAGAAAAAAAAACAAAAGATTGTCAGTAAATGGGCTGACGCATATGCAGAGGTGGCACTACACAAAAGGTAAAGCCGTTCACATATACCCATAGTCAATAATAGCGAAAGTTGGGCTAGTTGGTGGTTCATACACTCGGGAAGTAAAACAGTGCAAAATGTAGACAAGGACAGAGGAAGAGATGACGCCGTCTCTTTCTCTGTGTTGTCTCTTCCTCTGTCCTCGTCTATATTTTTGCGCTGTTTTACTTCCCAAGTAAATACCCGTACTCCTCAGAGCTTCCACTGCCTTTTTAGGCAACGACAGACGAGGACTGCATTCCAACAGCACCTGTACAGAGAGTGGCCGATCGTCCAACTCTCACAACGCATCAGAATGTTTTTTTTTTGTCCTCTCTCGGATACATATCGAGGGCAATGGCATAGCAGATAGCTAATGTCTTTTTCGGGTGCCGCAGATCTCGTACTTCGCACTGGTGTTCTTCCAACTGGTGCTTTTCAGAGTGCACTGACATCGTACAGTACACCGGTCTCAACTATTTTGCCGCCCCCGATATGCGACTGCCACGGCCGAGACTGAACCAGCGACTTTCGGGTGAGCAGAGGAACACCATTGCTTCTGTTTCGGACATGCCGCATTATTTTAGTGGGCAAAGTTCATATAATGGGGTCGGTAGCGCGACTTGCAAAAAGTGTGGCGTAGGCGCTTTGCAACCCCTTGGTGTTGTAGAACACATCAAGGCTGAAAATCTTCAAACAATAATCAGTCAACACATCAATTTTTTAAAAATGTATTTTGTAATAAATGTGAGCTCTTTCAAATAAACAGTCAACAGTGGTACTAGTCAAGTTTTTGATGCGTTCCACAATTTTGTTCTGACAAAATGGCATCTTTAGCTGCCTCGGAGCCTGCTTTCTTCCTTTTGCTCAGTTAGAAGCGCACATTTGTAATCTGAAGGGCAGAAACAAAAAGAAAAAAAACGCGACGGAAGCAACTGTAAAAAGAAAGATCTTGCTTATTGATTTTAACGATATCTTTTAGGGTATGAATGAATACGCGGCGTCTAGATTCTGTCGAAATATTTTGTCGTAAACATGAATCCACCTTACGATCATTGCTAAATGATGGCCTTTCTGAATGATCTCCAGGTCACAATATCTTGTGCGGGGCGCATTCTAGTTTGTGCCAAAAGATTTCTTAGGTTATTCACTCAAGTTTACTTACATCATCGGCTAGAATTATCATCATCCAGGTAATAATCCCATTGCTCAGATTGATCATTGTTTGTCTTTCCTACTGTCCTGACGCTTTGGATGGCCAGCTGAGATTTCTTTCCTTCATATGGATGAAAATATCACCTACTCCTGCTAATTTTCAAACCCACTCTGCTGCCCTTCAGTCTTATTACGTTACGCCAAAAATCTTTAGTTAGATGGTACAATATGCGCAGGTTTATTTTTTAAATTTTTCGTACTCCAAATTTCAGCCCCATCTGTTAGCACTGACGGTATACAATCATTGCAAATATGTATTCCTACTAACTACTCTGGATAACTGGAGCTGCCACTATATCCTGAAAAAAAACACAGAAAAACATAATACGCATAGGAATGAACACATTAAACCAACGTACTAGGAGAATTATCAAATAAATTTCCTTTTGCACACTATTGCAGATAGATGATAACAGAAATACAAAAGCTGCCGAGAGGCGGCGTCCGCAGCCCGATGTAATCTACGGCATGCGCGTGACAGAAAAAACAACAACTCACAAACACAAACATGAAAACATCTGATTAGTGCAGAGTAAAATCAGTGTACAATAGCCTGCAAAGAAAGCGTACGTGAATAGAACGCCAGGATGAATTATATTATATTTATTATGCGAATATAGATATAAGTGCAGCTGAAGAACAATAAAAGAAATAAAATGTATAATTGGAAACGGTTTAACAATGATGATAAAGAATAACATTGACACTCTATATCTCTATCATATGAGATGTGACAACTTTTTATTCCTCGCTAGGTTCCGTTGTACAGTAGTGGTCATAGTAAGGTAGGACATGGTCATAAGATCTCTTTTTTTTCGGTGTTTCGTCGAAAGAAAGCCCGTTCTTGTACAGTTATTGCCTGTCCTTCTTTTTCCTTCCCCATGGACTATGAACAACGTCCTCGAATAAAATTTTCTGTGGCAGTGACTCGGGTGGCGAAGAGGTTATATATTGTAACTGTGTAAGCTTCACCACGTTTTGTAGTGATGTTAAAACCATTTTGTAAAATTTAAGTAACGATGGCACAACACAAACGCTGGTGTGCCTTTCTTTGTGTGCATTTGTTTAGGGTTATGACAAAAGGGTATTTAGGGGATTGCTTGTTTGTCATAACGTTAATGAGGGTAGATATAGCGCGAGAACAGGACGACGACAAAAAAAAAACAAGAACGAGACGAGCGCTTGCTTGATAATAGTTTTTTTTGGGGGGGGGGGAGGAGGGAAGGGTGAAACTCTTTAAGGCGTGGGTATGTACCTGTTCTGATGTATGCAGTTGAGGTAGTAGTAGGTAGCCACTCACATATCAGTGGCACATAGCCGCCCTCGGGTACATATCTGCTTGTTCACATGTTAAGAAAAGAGGTACCATGGTTTCATTATCATGCTCTCGGCCTTAAAGGGCCACTCAGCAGGCCCCATACAAATATTACTCAGACCGTGGAAGTTGTTCGATGTCCGATGAGCAACGTTTTGCCATAAAAAGTTTTTGTATCGGTTTATTACGAGCTTAAAAAACTGCGTGTTTTTTTTAAGTGGTCTGATACGAGGATAAGAGGAGGTGAACTCGAAACTTTTGCCACTCATCCGCGTAGCCTTCGCAAGCCAAATCTCTTCCCTACCCTCTCTCAGGCATCCGACCAAGAGGTCACGTGCGCATGACGTGCCCGAACAAGCCCAACCCCCGTGCATGCGAGCGGCGTTCCTTTTTCTTTTAATTTTATTTGACCAGCGTCGGCTTGAGATTTACTGCCTGTTTCTGCGGGATGGTTTTAAAACGCTAGCTTAGATACGGTAGAATAGATTAGCACAATGAGTGCGCGAACGCGTAGGGGCATTCCACGGCGGTCATCTGCCCGATGCACTGACCGTGGAATCGTGGGGACATGAATGCATGCGAAATGCCGGCACATTAGCCACGAAATTCGTTGAAGTTTACGGCGAAAAAAAATAAAAAAAGAACGCTCACATTCTCTTATTGTGTCTCATTATTTATCTAGAGATTAATTATATTCTTCCAGCTCCAAATACATAAACTACGCATGTTTCGTCATGTCACGTGCCACAGTTGGCAACGTCAGAGCATAGTCATCTACGTAGAGGACCAACGTCACTGCACTGCCGTGTACGTAGAGCCATTCATACGCGCACGTCATGCCCTCATTCTCTAGGCGCGCGCCCGCAAAAGGAAGGGGGAGCAGCGTTCATCTTGAAATTTGACCTATTTCCGCTGCGCATAGCGTTGCAAATTTTGGCAGACGGGATCATGAACACCTCGTCTACGCATTGCGCTTATCAACTCAAAATTGTCAAACCTGGTGATTGGCCCTTTAACAAAGCGTTGACAGCAGAAATGTGGTACATACTCTTGTTTAGTCCTTGGATTATCTGCTGGATGGCGGTACTTGTATACATGATGCATATACAATATAAAGAAGCGATGATTTGATATAAGGGGTTTAACGTCCCAAAACTACCATATGATTATGAAAGACGCTGTAGTGGAGGGCTCCGGAAATTCCGACCACCTGGGGTTCTTTAACGTGCACCCAAATCTGAGCACACGGGCCTATAACATTTCTGCCTCCGTCGGAAATGCAGCCGCCGCAGCCGGGATTCGATCCCGTGACCTGCGGGCATAAAGAAGCGAGATGCCGGAACTTGAAGTGCTCACCATATAGACAGACTGACGCGTGGACATACAGACAGACAAGCAGACATACAGGCAGACAAATACACAGATGAACGGAGGAATTGGCGCGCGGTCACGCGCAAAGACGGGCGCAAGGATGGACGCTTGAATGGACGCCCATACGAAGGGACTGACGCACGGACGGACGGACGCACGGACGTACGCACGAATGGAGGCACGAATGGGTCCACGTAGGGAAGGATGAACGCACGACGGGAAGCACGGACAGATTGATGGATGCTTCCCCCCACTCTTCATCAATCATTTTGTGGATATGCTATGATTTTTTTAGAAAGCATCAAATTTAAGGCAAATTTTATTGGAGATTAAGTCACCAATACTCGTCTCTGTAAGTTATTTTATTAGAAACAACTACCTGTTTATTTATGATTAACGTGCATGGGTTTCCTACTCAATTGAAAAGGGTGCGCGCGTGCCGCTCCTCTAGTTCGGTCGTGGAGAAGTATATACTATGACGAGTACAGTCATCGCGGACGCAGGATGCACGACGTAGAGAGCTTCGCCCCCAAAAGGACATTGGGCGAAAACACAAAAACAGGGTCTGTCCCTGTCGGCAGCAATATGTCTCTTCGTCCACTTTACTTTCTTTGCGCCCCACCGCGGTCGTCTGGTGGCTAAGGTACTCGGCTGCTGACCCACCAGTCGCGGGATCGAATGCAGGCTTCGGCGGCTGCATTTTAAATGCGAAGCATTTCTTAGCGAACTTCGGCGACCTTCAGCGTATCTATCTATCTATCTATCTATCTATCTATCTATCTATCTATCTATCTATCTATCTATCTATCTATCTATCTATCTATCTATCTATCTATCTATCTATCTGTCTGTCTGTCTGTCTGTCTGTCTGTCTGTCTGTCTGTCTGTCTATCTATCTATCTATCTATCTATCTATCTATCTATCTATCTATCTATCTATCTATCTATCTATCTATCTATCTATCTATCTATCTATCTATCTATCTATCTATCTGGCCGCCTACGACTTTTAGCCGTCCTGGCTGTTTCGATAATGGCATTCATACAAAACTTGGTATGACATAACGTGACTGTACGAAGAACATATCTGACTAGTCAGAACATGAAAATCGTGACATGTATGTCATGAATGTCATGATTTATATTTGATGATCCTGCAGCTTTTGCGGTGGTTTCATTCACAAGACGTGTTCCAAAACTGGTATGGTACGGCATGATTGCATGGTGAACACAAGCGACAGACCCTAACATGAAAACCATCACATGCGTGTCATGTGACAACGTGACTATTTGCCACGCTCATGATGCGCTCGCGGCCGTTTCGCTAGCTTCACTGATAGAAAATTTCGTATTGACGGGACGTTATAATGGATGATGAAGGTATATGTGACTGGTGCAAACATGATAATCATGAGAAACGTGTCATGTGAGAACTTCACTACATTCCACAGCCAAGCCGCCAATACATTGTGACGTGACGCAGTGTGCGTGCTCACCGGCGTTCAATTCGTAAGGTCGCAGGCGCGCGCCGCGCTGCGTTACTTTGACGCATGCGCGTTTCAGTGCGTCCGGCATCCCTCCGTCACGAAAAAATGGAGATGCAGTACTGTCTGGCTAACGCATCGGCGCGAAATGCAGCATTTCGCATTTCGCGCCGGTTGCCGTCAGGCCGCACCAACAGACACTAGTCGAGCTTGGCTTCAGACTATAGAGTGCTCGCGTTTCGCTAACGCAGCGTCATACGTCCAGCGTGTGCGTGCGTAAACAATTCATTGGAGTATATTGGCCCTTCATGTTGCGCTCGTGGCCACTTTGCTAGCTCGCAATATACCAAATTTAGTGTTACGTGACATCAATGAACGACGAAAGTATATGAGTGGTGCAAACATGATAATCCTGACATGCGTGTCACGTCATAACATGACAACATACCACGCGCATAGCGTGCTCGCGGTCGCTTCGCTAGCTCCACATATACTACTAAATTTGGTATCACGTGAGGTGAATAGATGACGAAGGTAAACAAAGATCATGACATGCAAGTCATGTACGGCATCATTAACCTCCACCTTGTAAGGTTGTGCTGATTCGAAAGTGACATATCGACCTTTTTCATTCGTGCTTCGCATATCACCGATTCCCACTGTACGTGGGATCTGCCAGTTTTTTTTTTTTTTTTTTAGGGGCAAAGCTCCTTATGGCGTGGCTTGTGCGTCTCTCGTAGTACGTAACCACCAGTGGCACATACCGAAATTGCTATAACATTTGACCTCCAAGGTGGTGCCGGTGAGAGAATTCTTCTGTGCGTTGTTTAACAATAAAAAAAATAGTGCTCAATGTACATGCCAATGGCTGATAATGGGGAATGAGAGACAGGAGCATGCGGCTTTTAGTCAACGCGCACGCTGCGATCCCCATCAGCAGCCAGTGGCATGTACATTGATCACTATCGGACAAGAAAGGGTTGCTACATTATACTCGCTGGGTGTAACTTCCTTAGTTTAAGAAAGGTTTAGCGAGCGTTGAGCCGCAGGGCCATGAATACAATAAACTTGTATATACCATGAATGAATTTAAGGTGGTTAAAGGGGGGAAGCAGATACGAAGTGCAAGCCATAAGTAATTAAAAGCTGAATCCTCCTGTCTCTCATTTCACATTAGCAGCCACTGGCGTGTACATTGAGCACTATCTGACAGGAAAAGGTTGCTACGTTATACTCGCTGGGCGTAACCTACTTGGTTTTAGAAAGATTTAGCGAGCATTGGGCCGCAGTGCCATGAATACAGTGAACTAGTATGTACCATGAACTCAAGGTGGCTGAAGGTGGGAAGTAGACCCGAAGCGCAAGCCGTAAGAAAGTGTGCGTGTGCCACCTCTCGTTTAGTCCTTGAAATGTCCACTGAATGGCGGTGCTTCTATATGGGGAATATATGATAAAAAGATGCGAGATGGTGGGACTTGGAGTGTTGAATAGATGGACGAACGGACACACAGACAGATGCATGGATGGACGCATGAACGGACGCAGGGGTGGATGCATGAACGAACGCAGGGACGGGCGCACGAACAGACGCATGGACGGTCACACAGACGGACGCATGGACGGACGAATGCTTCGCCCCACTCTCCATCATTCACTCCGTGGAAATGCTGCCATTTTTTTTCTCCATCCGAATCTCGCATTCCCTGTTCCAGTGACAAGACTTTCAGCAACAGTCCCCGTTTAACGACTTCTTTCAGCTTCATGCATTGATCTTCCCATTGACTAGTCTTGGCTGAATTAGTGTTTTTTGTTCTGTGCGAGTGGTAACAAGCTTACCGCCAAATGGCTTGGGCTAGGATTTCTCATTTCATCCTTTACCCCTACAACTTCATTTTCCTTCCAGTTGGCATTTGGTCTTTGAACACCTGCTTAGCTCCGTCGTGAGTGACAGGGAACCGTTGGATGGCGTATACTTTTATACATAAAAAGGCTTACGCCCTACGTAAAGTCTGGGCTGCTATCCAACAGCGCGACGTGACGTTTCCGTTATTTGTGGCCGACCACAAGTGTTATATGAGGATGAAGCATTACCGCAGCGGATAGCAAAACACCCACGCACGGGCAGTGTGTTCTATATCGAGCTGCCAGAAGTTGCACTTGATTCACCGGAAAGGAGTACTTGGTTGTTCTTAGCGTGGTTACTCCAGTGATCTTCGTGGTATGTTTGCGTAAATGTAAAAATACTGACATACACTTACTGGTACATGTGTTTGAACATGCCTGGCAGCTTAGACAAAAGCTAGAACTCTTTGACGACCGGCCTGGTGGAAACTGCTCGCAAGTAGCCCGCAGCAGGGTTAAAATACCAAACCCTGTGTCGGTATTGATAGTAGCAGAACAAAGTATAATAGTAAGACTGAAAGCATGGCCAATGGCTGCTGACGACAGGATACGGAGACGATGCTGCAAAACAAGAGGAAATGGATTTATTAGAATGAGCACTCAAAGAAAAAAAACGAAGGCAATGTAGAAAATGAGTTGTTCACAAGAACTTTCTTTTAACGAAATGCACAATATAGACGCAAAAAATGTGCCAACGTGAGTGTAACTAAACCACGTCATTTTGAAAGTGTTCGCTTTTACAATAACGGCCTTTACTTAACAATAGTTATTTCCGAATTAAGGTATACTTGTAAGTGCAACATAGTTTTTCGTGCTCTTTTCTGTATTAGTCAATTCACAATTCTTGTATCGCGATTTCTTATCTTCCGTATGGGGTGTTAGTAGAAACATTTATTGACATTATATAAAAGTGAGGGCCGAGAGATTGCATTACACCTTCACTAGAATTTCGACTCTCAGCCGACGCTGCCAGACAAGCCATCGTCTTCAGCGTGTGTGTTGTCTGCTCCGCAAACCGTTTAGTTATTTTTCTTTGTTGTGTACATTGGTAACATTGCTCGATTAATCCACCCCGTTTTACTAATTCAAATACTTTATTTAGATATATTGTCAGATATGTTGCAACCTAATTAATACGCCATAGTTAACATTTTATTACTTTGCCTCTTTTTAAACACCTACAACTTTCACATAATCAGTCAAAACTGACATAAGCAGGACATCATACAGCACGCCCCTCTTTGGTCAAATCAATATCCCGGAACTTTTAGTGCACAGCTATGTCTGCCCAGTCAACAAAAAACAAAGGTGGTCGAGCGCTGAATTTTTATATTTACGTTGGTCTTCTCTCAATATATTGCAGTAGTTGATGTGAGAAAGTAATGTACGAGAACATAATACATGGTGGTGAGAACAATCGACACACAGCAATACTAAACAATATGTATAGGGTCCTAGTGACACACTTCTGTGAATACTGTATAAAATATCTTAATTTCGATTGAAATTGTGCGGGTTGCGATAGGAGAAAACGAGCCATTTGCTTAGACGCAGACATCCGTGTTCCGTATGTGAAATCGGCCAGGTTATGCCTAAAGCCACCGCTACGAGTGATTCATACCAACTGTGGTTGAGTAACCAATAATCACGCGTTTGGCGACCTAACGCTCATGCGTAATTGTCCTCAACGTCCTGTTTGCAAATATGCCCGTTTCAAGCATTCGCTACAGTCTGGAAACGGCCAAGGCACACTGTGTGTATTTCATTTGACGGATACTTTAGTTAGATTTGTGTGGGACTTAAATGAACAGGCTGTGTCTGGGGATTTCAGTGCTGAGCGGCGAGTAAGAAATACTTAGCGACAAAGCAAGCAGCAGGAGGTTAAGCATGATTCAACTGATTACAAAGCAATTACCAGAACGGAGGTGAACATGACCGACAAAGGAGGCAGGCTATTGCTAAGGGCTAGAAAGGCGCCCAAAAACCACTCTACACCGCATCATTGAAATGTTTACACAAGATCAAAGTAATTCTACATAATTGAAAATAACAAAAAAGAAAGAGTACACGGATGTTAGCGCCTTTAGAAATAAAATGTCACTGTGATTTAATTGATTGGCTTTTGTGTGGTAATGCTTGGAGGGCTTTTACAATATTTACAATAAAGTGCGTTCTGTACAAAAAAAAGTCGCATGATTACTTTTAGCAGAACATGCTGCAGAAAGAAAAATGAAAAGCAATAAGTAGGTTTCTACTTAACCGATGGCTAAATAATTAGCTTGGCTTCTGGAAATATACCGCCTCGAGATATATTGCTCATATTCACGTATGCCTGCACGACTGTTCTTTGCATGGTGGCGATGGTCGAAAATTCAGCGGGTACAGTTGATAAACACTGTTCCATATATATATATATATATATATATATATATATATATATATATATATATATATATATATATATATATATATATATATATATATATAAGGAAACGTATACAATATTCTATACGTAGGTGTATGCGAAACAAAACAAATAGTTAAACAGGGAGTAAAAGGAAACTTGTCACATCATAAAAGAAAGTAATATATAAAAACAAAAGGAAAACAACAAAAGGCTGACAGGTACAAAAAACTCGAAAGCAAATGAAGTTGTGTTTTTTTAATTGTAGAGGAAGTACTGGCGAAGTTAGCTGGAAAAACGCTGAATGGATGATGAAGTGATTTCTGTAGGAAGGGTATTCCAAAGACTGGCTGCAGTATCTATAAAAGAGAATGCCCCATAGTTTGTGCGTGCTCGTGGTATTGTTAACAGCGTTAACAAATAGGAGCGTGTTGAATAATACGTGACGTGTTGATGAAATTGAATTGGCGGACTGTGCACAATATTTCTTAGAATTTTCTACGTAAGAATAGCAATACGGAAAAGAATGCTATGACTCAGCGGTAAAATATTTAATAAGAGATAAGTAAATGATACATTCAGTTCGCTGGCAAAAACAAATAATTAGCAAAACAGTATTTTCAGCTACTTGAATACTCTGTAATGTTGTTGGATATGCGAGACCGTAGACTGAAATACATTATGACACATGGGATTCAAGAAATCTGCGGTAAATAATCAGAATGGTGCGTAGTGGAAACAGATATCGAAGCTTATAAACTATGGACATATTTTTGTAAATCTTCCTAGTTACATCATGCACATGACTGCGCCACGTCAGATGTTAATCTATGACTAAGCCTAAGAATTTTGTTTCACTTACTTTTTCTAGACAAACTCAAATAAAAAGAAATGTTCCGTGGTTGATGAGTGGCGTATGTTTGGCAGAAAAAATTATAGATTTAGTTTTAGAAAGATTTGGAATTTGTTTGTGTGTAACCAGTAAGAAAGCCTGTTAAGAGCGCGATTGTCTTTTTGGTATAAATCTTTCTTAATCTTAGCCGCTATGAAGACGAAAAATATCACAGCGAATGCTGGTTTACCACCCAGAAGTTATCTTTATTAATGCCGTAGTGGGTACCCAGCAAGTGTGCTTGCAGCAGATACCCAATGAGTGTTTCAGAAAGGCCCGGAAAGGCTGCTCTTCTAGTTTTCGCTGTGACTGTGCTGCGCCTTCTCCGCAGACCTGGCGTTTTAATGCAATAGCGTTAAAGGGCTCAGGTCGCAGAAAACCCGCCACCGGTGTCGGCCCCATCGGTTGTGAGCGACAAATCGTCTGTGCGTCTGTGACTAAAAAATCAAGTTACCGAGATAGCCGCGGGGGCTGCTATTTGTCCACGCGTGCGTGTGTGATCACATTGAAAAAGCCACGCATTCGAAGCGGAAAAAAGTGCTCAAGGTCATGAGGCGTGGTGGTATCTTTGCCTAGCTTTCCCTCCCTGCTTAGCTTCGAGCACTTTCGTCGGGTCGAGAGAAGAGATAATGCAATTTCAGCATGCGACAAAGTTTTGTAACTCCACTCGCAGTGAACGAATTCTTAAAGTTTTGGCGGTGTTGAATTCGTGAGGCAATAAGCTATTCTAGTCAGTTCAATACATGGCTACTTAAAAAGGGGTTTGAGGGCGCCTCGAACGCATTTTGTTCGACAAGTGTCACGACGAAAACGAGTCCATTCGGTGATAATAGCGCGCACTGGTCCAATATACTGTGTGCGTGTTAGTGCGCATGCGTGTGTATGTAACAAAACATATGAATAAGTACGCACTTAGCCATCGAAGGGTGCACTAGGGGCCAGATTTCGCTATCGCGTTCAACTCCTAAAGGCGAAGCCTAAGAGTCCCCCCATTTTTTATCTAAATGTGTGATATAGGTGCGATGGATGCCTCTAGCGACAGCGCCACGCAACACTGTCACTACAATTCGCTAATCTTGCGAGCTCCTAGAAGCTGACGCTGCAATAGACAAATAACATGACCACGAAAGTACAGTGCGATGTCATGCTATCTTCATTATGGAGTTAATAATACAACGTACTGTGCGTTTTGAACGATAATATACAGTTTTATTCTCCAATTGCATACATGACACCTTGCATGTAATAAGCGCAAAAAGAAAATGGCGGAGTCGTATAAATGAGTAATCAAGAACAAAATGCAGAAAGCATTTGCCACAAGCTCCATTCTCCAACAGACGAGGCAACACACTGAACATGGCAGCTGGTGATATCACACTGGCTGCTGGCGATAACACATTAAAGTATGTCGGCAAGGTGCGCGAACACACAAGATGGCTGTATGTACAAATGCGGTCAAACAATGCGTTGCACATGTAGAGTAGAAAGCTATCTGTGGGAAAAGTGTTGCGCCGAAATGAACAAGCAAAGACGAAAAAAATTAAACTTGGATATTTATTGAATACCAAGAAACGGGTCAGTATAATCAGAAATGTTGGTCATTTGTATTATCCGGCAGTGCCCATTTGACAATCGCGTGTTTCTTAAGTGGAAACTGAAGTGTTGCCATGCGGTGAGATATTTTCGCTTAAAAATTCTCCCTTTGTGTTCCGCTTACAGCTTTCTGCTCATTCACTTTCTGCGATGCAGATTCCTTCGCTGCAGATGTTGATGTTATTGCAGCAATATTCATATGTTGCCCATCTACAAAATCATGATACATTTTCTTGCATGAAAAAAGCATGCACAGAGTAGAAATGCACACATTATCACTCTACCCTAACTGTGCTCCAGTTCACAGGAATAACCTTGTTTTCTTTTTGATACAGCAGAAGAAGTCATTTGTACCGATGTAAACTCAGAGATCTTGAGTTAGGCCACATTTACCAAGCGTGCAACACCACACATCGACAACGTTAAAGCTAACGTATGCACTTTCACCTGCCACTACCCTGTACCCTGTACCACCCCAACCCACCTCCGGTAGATTACGCGATAAACACACTTGCTCTGAGGATTTGTAATGCACGCTTCTCGAATCCAACAATGGCCAGAGTGGTGAGAAAAATTGGTGGGATTATCGTCCTTACTTTCATAATTTTTTACGAAACAAACAGGGCCACTTGTTAAAGACATGATTATCATCATCATCAGCCTCACCACGCCTACTGTAGAGCAAAGGCCTCTCCCATGATCCGCCAATCAACCCGATCTTGTGCTTTCCGATGCCACGTTACACCTGCGAACATTTTAATATCATATGTCCACCTAACGTTTTGTCTCCCCTTTGTCTGTTTGCTTTCTTTGGGAATCCAGTCAGTTACCCTTCATGACCAGAGGTTATCCTGCCTACTTGCTACGTGCCCGGCCTATATCAATTTTTTTTTCTCGATATCAACTATGATATTCTTGACCCCGGTTTGTTCCCTGATCCACTCTGCTCTTTGCTTGTCTCTAAATGCCGATGTGAAGACCACTGTCTGAGACAAGCGGTCTTCAAAGTATGCAGCCAACCCTTCTAATAGAAATGAAATGAAAACAAAAGAATAAGCGACAGACACAAACACTAATTGAAAAAAAAGGTAAAGAAATACTGGGAAGGTGGGGAACAGGAGCCAAAAAATGACGGAAAAATGAGGTCGTGTTTTAAGTCATGGCCTTTGTAAGTTCTACCAAGCCGTTAAATTACCCGGAACTGGCACATAATGCGTCATCTGACGAGTAGCGTGGCACCTTCGGTTAAAAGACACTTGCTGGTGAAGCAGCAGATGGCGCCAGTAAGACAATTCTTCTAAGGTCCCTATATTTTGTGTTCTTTTTTAGAGCTCTTGCTTTCCATTTGTGCATGCTGCGGCAGCTGAGTATGTTTAAAAATGTGGAATTGGCTCAACAAAAGAAACGACCTAGGCAAGAGAACAAGTACATGCATATACTGGGCGTTAACAATGAAAAAACTGAGTGTCAAATCAGGGGTGTATGTAGTTCCAAATATATACGCATTTTATTTGTGGCTGTGCGTGCACTTATTGATTGCATACTTGGCAGTTTATCATCGCTACGTATCATCAGTGAGTGACTGATTTTCGAGGACTCCCTGTCACTCAATTTCTGCTAAAATTATTCATAAGAACGTATTTTGCGATACATTTGTTCACCACAATTGCCTGTTTTACTGAATTTCCCCTTTCACATCTATTTACCGATGGATGAGATCATTATTGAAAGTCGTGATAATAAATAAATAAAGAATAATTCGAGGGTTTTACAAAACCAGGTCTCGAAAACCTTACTATTACGAAGCTTTCTAGACTTACAAGAACATACTGATCGCTCATTTTGTTTCTAATCTTTCAACAGCCCGTTGGTAAGGCTGATATTCCTGACGACCAAGACTTGAGGTTCTAACTCATAAACTAGGTAAAAGCTACCTTATATTCGTACAACTGCCACCAAATATGTGTATCTCCTATCCCATGCAAAATATTCAAGCATATACGCTACTATGAGAGATTCATAAAATGAGGTGGGTGCGGCAGCCTTCGTTTCGAGAACTCGACTTGTTTTTTTTTTAAGGCTGAAACTGATTTCCATTCCTTCGCACAAAGGAAATCAGCTGCAGCCTCACAGTGCTTGTGTGTTCGTTTCTTTAGGCCAACGGGGATTATTCTAGGCACAGGCAGATAATTTTTCTGGTAGAAAGATTCTCTAGAGAAGAAGAGCTAAACGATGACCCAAGCGTACTTAGTGAATCATAAGCGTCAGTCACAAATCTTATTTCATGACGCCGTCTTCAAGGATCGCCTCTACATCATAACTATTTTCGTGGGGATGTTATAACTTAATCCCACCAATACCGCGGACGTAGGGGCCTGCTTTAGATGACCGAATCAGTTTTCTCGAGGTGTTTTCAACGCCTTGCGTAGAAGAGGAACCGTACACAAAACACATCTATGTCTTGCAAAACGTGTTAAAACGATGCAAGTAATTTGATAGTTTTCTACTACACAATATACACTTGTTATTGCAGCAATTCAGAAAGAAATGTGAGCAACTGAATGGCCATTGTAAATAAAATGATGGTTACGCGAGTGCTCTGAAATATTATTGACATATATTCAGTAAGTCAAAAGCACGCTGTAAATTTTTCGAATATGTGCTTTCGTTGAAACCTGCTCATTCGTACGTTGCTTATGCTATCGCTAATCTGACTGCTCATTTTTGTTGTCTAATGTTCGGTGTTTTAAGTGCACCAGAGCCACCAATATGGTGCCTAAAAATGTTGCTGAATTTAAAAATGTCATAGCGCTGCCTAAAAGGCGAAGCAAAAAATGTGATAGCTACAAATTGGAACGCACGCGAACAATGGTAAGAAGATTGAAACGTGCCTCGCGTTGCTCACGCGCAAATGACGCACAAAACCTACTCACAGCTACAGATGAATGCGAATAAGTGTCTGATTTGTTACTTCACTGTGTCTGAAAATTGCACCCTTTTGCTAACGGAGACTGTGCAGTTAGTGCAGTGACCTTTTTGCGCCCGGTAACTAGAAGAAAATATTTTCGGTGAAAGCACAAGATGCACGATACTCCCCACCGCGAAATAAGCGTGCACAAGCGAGAGCGCACACCCAACCCCCCCCCCCCCTCTCCGCGGGCCAAAGTACACGTGGGAGATGGGAACGCGCCGCTGCGTCGTGACTATCTGGCGACGCACGCGCATCGCGCCATCTCGCTGGTAATTCTGAAAACAGGATAGTTCCCCCGAGAGCGGCATCGTCAGCGGTGTGTGGTAGATATAAATATCTTGCCGTTCCAAAGTTGAAGGAGGTGCTCCTTCATGGTTAAGTGGCTAACGCCTCGCACTCCCAAGCAAGAGGTCGGACGTTCGATTACGCGCGCCGGAGTTTTTTTCTGGATTATTGTTTTTTTTTCTTGCGTTTTCATATACATAGATACGTATGTATATGCAGTGAATTACGGCGACGCTGACGCCGGTGGCGAAATTCAGCCGAGGGTGTCCATGTAATTGCAATAGCAATAAAATAATGTGTCTTCAAAAGTATACGTTTACGGCCGACATGTGTTATGCTTGAAATACCAACGCGTAGCTGAAGCAGGCGCTCATGGGCAGCGAATCGAACGTGCGTCTGGTTAACCTCACCGTCTTTCCTTGTGTCGCTTTCTCTCTCTCTGAAAAGACAAGGACAAGCGCGTTGTTTTTCTTGATTTCTTGTTTTAGTTTCGAGCTCTCGTTTTAAAAATAATGAATAATCAACCTGCCAACTCAGCCATTCTGAAGACCTTTGTACCTGAAAGAGCACGGATGGTTTTATAATGCTAATAGTTTAGGATTACGAAAAACGAGTACGTGCATGTTTCACTTTTGTTAACACCTTCTTCTCGTTGTCATCTCGCTTCTCGCACGAAGCAGTGCTGTTGACAGGATGCCCGAAATGAAAAATGTATTGGCAACTTCGTAAGTAGCCGCTCGCTTTTACTATATCAGTTCTTTTTAAATGCTTCTAAACAAGAACGTGTAATTACTTCAATTTATACATGTGCTGTGGGGCATCACCGATCACAGTATTGTCCACTTGCAGGAAGCAAGCTGGCTGCATTTTCACAAACACGTCTCCTTTTCTTTTGTACGAAGCAGCGACTGATCAATCACGTGATCTCGGGACGTAGTTGTGTTTAATTATTGAACTGATCTGAAATATAACAATGGGTGCAGAATTTTCATCTCATCACATCGAGATACGCAAGCGAAACACAGCCGTATAAATTGTGATATATAATTTTTATTTATTATAAAAATACTGAAAAAAACGTAAGAATGCTGAATTCACGTGCACTGCTCAGCTTATTCGGGCTCCCATGCCACGTAATACTTGTCGTTGAATTTCGGCGTCATTAGAATGCAACGGCGCAAGTGACCGTCTCTTCCTGCACAAACGTACAAAAAAAAAGAAAACTTGAGAAGCACACTGAAATGCGCACAATACAGCGAGAATCGCGTTAATAAGTATTGATTATTATGTGGGCTTTAAAATATATGATTATGAGGGACGCCGTAGCGGAGGGCTTCGGAAATTTCGAGCACCTGGGGTTCTTTAACGTGCACCCAAGTCCAAGCACACGGGCCTACAGCATTTTCGCCTCCATCGAAAAAGCAGCCGCCGCAGCCGGGATTTGATCCCACGACTTGCGGGCCAGCAACCCAGAATTTTAGACAATAGACCACCGTCGTGGAGCTGCTTGTAAGTATTGGGAAAGCAAGAAAGTAGTGAAGTAACTCTAACTTATAATGACAATTCAACATCATGGTCATGCATATCATAATAAGGGAAATGTTGTAGGCCCGTGTGCTCAGATTTCGGTGCACGTTAAAGAACCCCAGGTGGTCGAAATTTCCAGAGCCCTCCACTACGGCGTCTCTCATAATCATATGGTGGTTTTGGGACGTTAAACCCCACATATCAATCATATCATATTAAGCTGCTCCAATCAAGATTTTCATGTCGTGTCGTTTATGTGTTGTTTACGTTACATTCTAATTTATGCAGTGTACTTCATGTCGTTTCTACTGAATATTCATTTATGTTAAACATCACTCTTCTACTGTGTTCCCTGATGTTCATCCTTTACAAACACCTTATTCTTTGATTGTGCCATTTACGCGAAGCAGGTGATTGCAGTTCAGTAGAAGATGAACTTGTAACGCATCCTCTTGCGTCGCGCCCCGATGTCGGCACCTGCTCCATCGCTACGAAACAAAATATAAACCCTTTTGCTTGGCCGCCACGGCCAGTCAGGCGGCGCGGTCAAGACAGGGGACAACTCGAACCGCGCGCCTTCTCTCCTATTTATCCTCGAGTATGCGTCATCCATCTGGCATCCTTCACAAGCTTATCTCACCGATGATTTGGAAGCCGTTCAAAATCGCGCTGTTCGTTTCATTACGTCCCGATTTTCAAGGCATATAAGCGTAACCACACTAAAACGAACTTTGTCACTCGCATCGCTCGCTTCACGTCGCATAACCTCTCGTATCTGCCTCCTTCAAACATTCTTTAACTTTAGCAGGTCGGGACACCCTCTTCTAAAACGACCATTAAGAATGTCCTCTCACCTGTCCCATACGCACCCTCTGATGACCATAAAATGCCGGACGATGGCGATGAGCAGCTCATTTTTCCCCCATGCTGTAACACTCTGGAATGCACTGCCAGATAACATAATTTCTTGCAGGGACCGCTCAACATTTCGCGAAAAACTAACTCTTTTCCAAAATCCAAATACGATGTCCTCCTCTTGTCCCTTTTGCATTGCCCCACGCACCCGCTCCGGCTTTTAGGGAACACTAAACGGTTGCTAACCAGATATCGTAGCTCCAAGCTCCTCCTGCACGCGCGCTCTATAAACAAACTCCGCTGCATTAGGGCTTTCAAGCTTAGTTTATAGAGGAGCTTCCAAAGCATTCTTTGACTTTGGGATCTTGTTTCGCAGTCTAATATCAAGTCATATTTCTCATTATTGTGATGTAATAGATTGTCACTCTCAGAATAATCGCCGCTTAGGTAGTATCTGTTACGTGTATCGCAAGTTAGGCCCATGATCGAAGAATGAATAAATACTGCAGTATAGTGACTATACGGCAATCATGATTATTCTTGCGTGCTATGCCTGATAAATGATATGAGCCGTACAACGTTGCCAGACACTAAAGGCACAACTTACCGCTACATCTTCTCATGCAGTCCAAACACGTGCTGAATCGGTTGGCGTTGCCTCCGCAACCACTGTACACGAATCCCCGGCATATGTCCTCTTTGTGGTCGTACGTCCACCTTGGATTATAACCTTTGCAGTGGCCAGACCTCGCTTTCAAGCTGCAGACGGTCCTTTTTCGCTTATTTGGGGCTGTAAGAATTCGGACGAAAAGTCGTTCTCGACACTTTAATAATGGGAATAACCATTTCAGCGGTTCTGTGTGCCAAAATTCTGATATGGAAATGAGGCATGTGGGAGTGCAGGTCCGCTCTTAATCTGAGCCATCTTTAATGGGCACTGACATTGTGCGACACAAAGTCTTCAGCGGTCGTATTTCACCTTCATCGAAATGTGTACGGTGAGGTGGAGCAGCAAAGCATTGTAACCACTGCGCTACAGCGGTGGTTAAGCCAAAGCATGACTAATAACATTAATAATAATAATAATAATAATAATAATAATAATAATAATAATAATAATAATAATAATAATAATAATAATAATAATAATAATAATAATAATAATAATACTTTTTTGTACACATCCATAAGAAATACAAAGGAACGGGCCTGTCTAAGTCCCCAGGACTTGTGCGACTAGGCCCGGCAGAGCCGGTTACAGCGATGTGGATACAAGGTAACAAAACTATTGTTGTTTCCTTACCAACGAACAGTCAAACGATTAACAACATTACTTTTTACAGACAGTAAATAAAAAAAGAGGAACAAAGGAGGGACACAGAGCATATATGGCATGCAAAAAGACCACATGATTTTGCAGCTCAGCGAGTAATTTCTTTAATTGCCTTTTTGAACTCGCTGAAAAAAAATTCGTCCGGAAGTGCATTGAAACTTTTTGGAATAATAATAATAATAATAATAATAATAATAATAATAATAATAATAATAATAATAATAATAATAATAATAATAATAATAAGATCAGGGGCTTTACGTCCCAGAAGCACCGTAGGATCATGAGGGAAGCTGCAGTGGAGGGCTCCGCGAACTTTGACCATCTGGTGTCGTGCACTGACATTGACATGAGCCAGCACACGTGCCTCTACCGATTCGCCTCCACCGAAATACGACCGCCATGGCTAGAATGAAAGCCGCGAGTTCTTGGTCAGCAGCTGAGCACACTAGCCATTGTTCCACAGAGGTGGATATCATGATATCGACACCTAATGTTTTTTTTTTGAAAAATATTTTAGGCAGCTTTGCGCTATATAGGTGCTAAGCTTAAAGGAAGCACGCAGTTCAGCGGCCTTCTTCCTTTGTCTTAAGTTTTGTCTTTCTTTCCTCCCTTCTTTCTTTTTTTCTCTTCTTTCTGACTTTTGTCTCTGTCATTTGGCGGACCTCTTTATATCTATCGCTTTTTCCTCTGTCTACATCGTCGTTGGTCTCACTCTTTACACCTTCCTTTCTCATTCTTTCCTCTTTCTTTCTCTTTTTTTCCTACTCACTCTATGATCTCTTTTGCTCTTTCCCCTTTTTTAAATAACCTCGCTCTAATATGTCGGCTCCTTACTTCACTTTCTCACAACTTTCTGTACTACAATATATAAGCTATGATATATTCTCATATTCTCATAGCATTCCTGCATAACCGAGTGGTTACGACGGTACGCGGATAGCCGACGGCAGACGGGTTTCAATCCCATCTAGTAAAAAACAATGGCCTAGAATTTCTCTGTCGCTCATTCAATCTACCCTGTTTCCTTTCCTCTCTTTTTTTTTGTTTCACTTTTTTCGGTGCTCGTTTTCTCGACCATCATGGTTATCGCAGCCCTCGCCAGACAAGTATGCGCACAAGCCCAGGAACTAACCAGAAAATGAAGAGGAATAAGAGTATAAAGAGAGTGCGTGCCGTTTCATGATCATGGCTGTTTTTTGCCTATGAGTTAAGGCATCACAAAAAAAACGTAGCTGATTGCCCTATGTAGGAATCAGTATAACACAAAAGTGAAACGTGAATTCACAAAAGTAGTTGAGCGTTTATTTCGCATTGTTTCAGCAACAGCAACAAAGTTGAAAGTCATGTTAGAAACAGCAAGCAGCTCAAACATGGCAAACACAAGCGACCGACGCTAACATGAAAATCATGATATGCGTGTCATGTAACAAGACTACATGTCACGCTCATGATGCGCTGGCGACCGTGTCGCCATCTTCACTTATAGCAAATTTGGTATTACGGCGCGTGAATGGAGGACGAAGGTATGACACTGCTGCAAACATGATATACATGAGATGCGTGTCATGTAACAACATGACTACATGCTACGCTCATGATGTGCTCGCGGCTGTTTTGCTAGCTTCACATGTGCCAAACTCGGTATTACGTGACGCGAACGGACGACATCGGTCAGTGACACATCCAACATGATAATCACGACATGCTTGTCATTTAACCACATGACTATATACCACACTGATGTTGCGCTCACGGCCGTTTCGCTAGCTTCACGTATGCCAAATTTGGCATTACGTGATGCCAATGCATGATGAAGGTATGGGACTAGTGCAAACATGATAATAATGATATGCGTGTCTTGTTAAAACATGACTACATGCCACAATCAAGCGCCAATACATTTCGACGTGACGCGGTGCGCGTGCTCGCTGGCGTTCTTTTGTCGCGTCACGCCGGCGTTGACACGCTAGGCGCCGGCCCTGCCATATACTCGCAGGCGCACGTCGCACTGCGTTGCTTTGACGCATACGTGTTTCAGCGCATTCGGCGTCCCTCCGTCACAAAAAGAGCGAGACGCAGTGTTGTCTGGATAACGCACCGGGGCAAAATGCAGCATGTCGCATTTCGCGCCGGTTGCTGTCGGGCCATGCCGACGGACGCTGGTCACGCCTGGCGTCAGACTTTAGAGTGCTCGCGTTTTGCTAACGTAGCGTCGCTGTTCCCAGTGTGTGCGCGCGTTAACGCTACATTGAAGTATATTGGGTGCTTTATGATGCGCTTGCTGCCATTTCGCTAGCTCCACAAATACCAAATTTGGTGTTACGTAACGTCAATGGATGACGAAATATATGACTGGTACAAACAAAATAATCTTGACACGCGTGTCATGTAATAACATGACAACATACCACGCTCATAGCGTACTCGCGGCCGTTTCGCTAGCTCTACATATGCTAAATTTGAAATCACGCTACGTGAATAGATGACGAATGTAACGACACATCCAAACATGATGATAATGACACGAAAGCCATGTATGGCATCATTTATCTCCACCTCGTAACCTTTTGCTGATTTTAAAGTGACATATCAACATTTTTCATTCGTGCTTCGCATATTATCGATTCCCACTGTACGTCGGATCTGCCCAGTTTTTTTTTTCTTTCTTATTGTTAGTATCTACTTTAGAAGTCATATTCATGACGAAAACTGGTCAGCGGTGCCTTGGTACACCCCGGGATCAAGCAGATTTGTGTTAAAAAAACTTGACAGCCCCGATGTAAAGTTTTATTACTAGAATAATTAGTTCTATGATCATACGCAGGTTTTTCGACGTAGCGTGGAACTGGTTCACAGCGCTGGCATAGTCGAGTGAGGCTCCTTCACTGCGCACATGATGAACACCTCAGTTTTCTTGCCTTGGTTAGCATGCTATATACCATCTCAACTCACTTTCCCACCCTTGATATACCATATTATAAAAAGCTAGCAGCCAACTGTTCTTTTAAATGTGAAGCATTCCTTACTGTCCAGCGGGCTTTTAAAATCTATCTATCTATCTATCTATCTATCTATCTATCTATCTATCTATCTATCTATCTATCTATCTATCTATCTATCTATCTATCTATCTATCTATCTATCTATCTATCTATCTATCTATCTATCTATCTATCTATCTATCTATCTATCTATCTATCTATCTGAGTCTGTGTGCTCTCGTGATCACCTCCTTAAGTTGGGGTGGACCAAAGTTAGCGGGCTAGGGTAAGAGTGTTTTACAAATATATCTAGTAATGTTAGCTCTTACTGACATATTGGTAGAAGTGTTTTACGAATGCTGTGAAAATTACTTTGGGTCCGTCGTGAAATAAATAAGTAAATAAAAAACCCTACCCTCTGGACACGCGTGGCACATACTGATATTCCAAGGATGGGACAGGTGTGACAGCGACGGTGGATAACTGCGTTTTCTAAATGGGCTGCTGTGGTAGGACAATGCGCTTCGCCGTAAAAACTAGGTTATTCACAAAGGCAAATGTATGGATTCGAGCAATGTATCTAGACATTAAATCGATGAAGGACCCGCTCTGCTACTGCGTGACAGACTATAAGAGAGAATATCTGCAGCTTTGAGGGATGTGCTGAAAACAAAGGCTATTCAAACGACATAGGGCATGGCTATAGGTACATGTTGACAGGCAACAGCACAGGATAGATAAAGAGTGCGCGAAGAAAGGCACTGACCAGCAGCACGAACGTATTAGATGAGAGCGCATCATACGTTGGAGTTTCAAGTGAAAGAACATTTGTAGCTCCAAAGGTCCACATCACAAATCGTGGAATGGGCCGTAAAAGTAGACCAGGCGACGAAAAATTTTGTTGCCCACTTAGGATTCTGGGTCCTATAGCAATGGTATCTTGGTTTTTACGTCTCGAAACCCCGACATAATTATTAGAGACACCGTAGCCTAGTGATCGGGAAATTTCTATCATCTGTTGTTCTTTTTAACGTAGCTTTTGGCGAGAAACAAACACGAGAAATGAACTCTCGTGTCGACCTCTCATGTTCATTTCGCGCCAAAAGTGACGTTAAAAGTGAACCAGCTCGCCCAACAAGTCACTCTGCTGTTGTTCTTCAACGTGGACTGAAATCGCACTGTACAGGAGTCTCTGCTCGTTCGTTTCCATTGAAATGTGATGGCCGTGACCAAGATCAAACCCCCCACCTTCGTATCCGCAGCCGAGCACCTCAATCACTGTTCCACCCGTGAAGACTCGTTTCATAAAGAACCAGGCTCAACCAGCACAAAGTGTACATGACGTGAAGCAGTCTCTAAAAGTACGTGTTTGATAAGTACGGTAGTTACATACGAATGAAAAAATTGTAGTGGCCTACATAGCTTAACTTAAATATTTGCGGCAACGAACGCTTTGTTCCCAGTACCGCGTACAGTTGAGCATAGTTTGAGGTAACGTTATTTTTCAACAACAAACAAAAACACTAAATTTAATGTAAAAAATGCCTTACGTAAGCAAACATCGTTGCACTCTTTTTCCGTGTCAAGTCTGTTCAAGTTTCCTCCACAGCCACTGTAGAGGAAACCTGTGCATTGGGCCGTCCATATGTTGTAGAACCACGATGGTGTCGACTTGTTACATGGTCCAACAGCTTTAGGTAGCCAGCAGTGAAGCCGTGATGCACTAGCTTTAAAAAAATGGAAATAAATAAAGCTCAACACAGCACAACTTTCCCTCAGGTAGCTTCAACCGTGCCGATGGCTAACAACGAAAGACATCTGTTATTCAAAGTAAGCTACAAAATTGGTCTGGTCTATGAAATTTTTAAGTAAGAGTTCATGTTTTGTGTACACAGGAAAAGAACAGAGGCATTGTGCATAACTTCCAGAGCAGCGTCATTTTTATCTAATTTCAAACATTTAAATTTACGTATTGTAATTTCTAAAGGCGTGCATATCCATGGAGTAAATGTTGAAGAGTAGGGTGAAGCGTCTATCCGTGCGTCCGTGATTCTGTCTATGCGTTCATCAGTCCGTGCGTCCGGATGGACGGATGGACTGTGCAGAAAAGGTACGTTTAGTTTCGTGCTACAGTTTAAAACTTAAAACTCAACCAGGAAGAAGTGAGAAATAATCGATACGGTCGAAATTTCACAGACTGAAGGTTACATATAAGTGTTTAGAGATAAGATGCTGGAACAACGAGAACTTGCTTACCCTACCGTAGTTCCTTTACTTAGTGTCGCAGTCAACTCTTTCGTGCTGTGAAAATCCACAAAAGTGAGCTTACCGAAGTGTGTGCGCAGTCTCATATTAAGACATCGGCATAATTAGTCCACCTCTGTCATAATACAAACCACCTTAGATGTCATCAATAAAAAAATCGTACGTTGGAAGAACCAGATGTTCAAAAGAAGCAAAATTATCCCTGTTCCTCCTGCCATTATTCGATTAACCAGTGGAGGATCTGATTGATGTACAACTCGTCCGACATCCTGAATTCAAGTTCTTTTGTACTACGTAAATGAATTGATCGCATTGTTTCTTGCATGTCACCCTTAGTGTAAAGTCAAATCATTGTCTCGAAAAAAGTAGTAGCGCACTGAAGGCTGACTGGCAATATGTTTCGAATGAATGTCGCTACAAGAAAAAAGCTGTCGGGATCTGGGCATTTTGTGTGCGTCTATTGAGATATGAGGAACGTTTCTTGCTTTTTTGGGATATACATATATGTATATAGCTACTAGACGAATCTTTTTTTGTGTGTGTCTAGAATAGAAGAACTCATCGAGGAGGTAGGTGGCTGTGTACCTGGCTTTCCTATAATCTGGCCTTTTCTGTAAAGGGTTATAACAAGAAAAACTTCAAGAGAATCCAAGACAGGTCACTCGCATAACCCATTTTGATCACTACGACTGGAATCGGCCGCTTTTCGAATGAACGAACTAGCCGAACTGATTAAAAAAATGAATACTGCTTTATTCGATTCGATCAAAACCTTCTGCAGTGTCTACTGGATGATAAGATCGTTCACTCTCAAAACGATGCTCTTCATGCACAATACATGGTACATGATCTCAGGAATTTTCCAGAAGCCACCTTAAAAGTTCACTCTAAGCAAAGTAAATCACTTTAAACTACCATTTTTTATGGTGTAGAGTAGCGTGTGGTATTACTGAAAATTCACAAAACTCGCTATTGTGCATTTGGTATTTTTGAAGTTAGGGCTGGCCAGTCATTTGGAGGACTTATTCAATACTAAGTTCCTAAAAGTAACTGTTTGAGAAGAATAACTCTAAAAAAATAATAAGTATGGTTCCTTGAGATATGATTGCGAGATGGCCTATGGTGGGCATCCATGAGCTACAATATTCTGACTCAGTCTTTACACAGGCAAATATAGCTATAGATTTTCAGATCAATAAACTGCGTAATTTTCCTCAATACAAAAAACGTAATTAGGAAAAAGGTCAGACACAAACCAAGGCCCTCTATATGGCAGCTGTGTGTTGCATGACACAGGCAGGCTTGTGCTTGAGGCTTTGTTGTAAACGGACCCTATGCAGTCTTTAAATAAGTGAAGTAATCATGTTAACGTGTGTATTATAGTGTTTTGGAAGAACAGTATTAAAAAGGGACCGGCAGGCCCGTACGGAACGCACTGCGCAGTCCGAGTGAATTAATTGGTGGTGCTTACGTGATTAAATTTATTGTAGCAGCTAGCGCTAAGTACCACATAGCTGGGTCGGATAAAAGCTCGTGAACACGTTTCAACGTGTCTGCTCTATTATCCATTTATAGTCTAGTGGTGACTCAGCGTGTGATGGTTTAACGTTATAAGTGTTTTATGGCTAAGATACACTGCGAACTTCGAACTGAACAGATCCGCTCTAAAATTTTATAGAATGCATGCATGATAAAAATAAAGGAAATCCCAGCTCGTTGAATCTTCCGTTTAACCATCTGTACAGAATGCTTGAGTGGTCATTCAGGCTTTGCTCGTTCATCATTAAATAGCTGTCTGCCTACAAGAAATGGTTAACATTGACCATAGGACTTCTGCTGTAATAGTAAAACAGCACCGTTTATATATCGTAAAGATCACGGCAATATTGCCAGAAACAATGGCTTTCGCGTGTTAGTATACTGTTAGGCGTATGCTTCAGGGAACCAATGAGCTGTTCCTAAGAATCCCTCTACAGCTTTAAAAAAAAGTAGTGAATGATGATGCTATTCCAAGGTATTGCATCTTCAAGAAAAGTTTTTTCGTCTTTATAACAGTACAAGAAAAAGCGTTGCAGCTGAGTACAGCGAGAACGAATACAGAAATATTTGAGAATACTTAAGACAAGCACTGCACATTTTTAGAATTGTGTTTTGTTTCTTTACTCGGAAGAAAGTTATTCTTTATTGTGCAAGGTATGGTGGCATTTCGTTTTGTAGTATTTGAAAACGGGGCTTGATATTTCGTATTAGTTTGGTGGAAAAAAAATGTGCAACGGGGTTTATTGCGCAACTTTAATTCGTTATAAAAATGTGTGGCCTAGGCAATTCGCAGCCCCTTAGTTTTTGGTGTACAGCACATCAATGCTTTAAGTATCATTGAATATTCCGAAAATGCATGATTCCTAAAAATTTATTTTGTATCATAATGTCAGCTCTTAAAAATAAACAGTCAGCACTGGTAACACTAAAGCTCTTGATGCATTCCAGAATTGTGGCCAGACAAAAGGATGTAGCACCTTTTTAACTGCTACCGTAGAGTCTGGTTTACACTCTAGATGATGAAGAACCGCATATCTGCAATTGAAAGGACAAAAAGAGATAAAGACAGTGAAAACGACTGTTGAGCAAAAGCTATTTTTATTGCTTGCGTCGATATTACTTGAGGTTACAAATGAATACGTTGCTCCCTAATTCTGCCGAAATATTCTCACACTCAAAGCAACTCTGCGTTGTACTGCTCGTTCAGCTAGGACAAGAATTAAGTGACTCTGTCCAAATTTTTTCCCCTCTTCAACGCGTGGTTCTGCTACGCGAAACCATGCGGCAATATTTTGTCATCAACATCAATCTACCTTGGCATCACTGATAGATGATGATCTTTCTGAATGACCTCCAATTCATCGCGTATAATGCCTGCACATTATGTTTGTTGCCCAAGACCATTTCTTTTAATTTCGTCACGCAAACTTACTTTCATCATTGCTTGGAATCACCATCAACTAGGTAATAATACCTTTGCACTGAATGATTACCACTTGTCTTTCTTACTGTCCCTACACCTTGCATGGCCAGCTGAAATTCGTTTTTAAAACTGAGTTTGACGAAAATATCAGCTACTCCTGCTAATTTTGCAAGCCACCCTGCTGCCCTTCAGTCTTATTACGTCACGCCAATCATCGTTTGTTCCATTTGACGACATGCGCTGGTGTAATTTTGCAAATTTTCATACTCCAAGTTGCAGCCCTGTGTGTTAGCACTTACGACATATAATCATTGCGAAAATGCATACCTACTTACTACTCTGGATTACTGGAGCAGCTATTATATTCTGAAAAACAAAAACACACAGAATAACATATTAGGCGTATTGGTAACTACATCAATTAATCTCCCTAGGAGAATACACGATCTACACTTAAATATTTTTTTCCTGGTGTTTGGCTGATACAAAGCACTTTCATGTAAAATTATCGTATGTCGTCCTCTATTTTTGCCAATGCACCAGGAATAACGTCCTGGAGTTGAACTTTCTGTGGCAGTGACTTGAGTGACGAAGATAATATAGTGCAACTGCATAAGTTTCACCACATTTCATATTGATAGCAAGCCATTTTATAAACTTTAAGTAACAATGACACAACACCAACGTCTGCGTGCCTTTGTTTCTGTACCTTTGTTTAGGTGTACGAAAGAAGAAAATTCAGGGGATTCTTTGTCTAAAACAACATTATTGAGGACCCACTGACACTGAGGCCAAGGAGGGTATGTACTGTTTTAACTGTAATGTAGTGATTATACTACATATAAGCGTCAAAAAAGGAAAGTAGAAGAAAAGACAAAAGAATGTGTGGTCGCTGGGAGCGGCAAGACGTTTTTTCGTCCGCTTTACCTTCTAGTACATACAACGAAATTTCTTCAATTGTTAGTTGCTGGTCATATTTCTGAAGAAAACTGTTCAAGAATACGACAGATAAACATAAAGAAATGAAGCGTGATGTGTGTGTTAACACACTTTAAGGGGAGTTCCCGCTTGATGTGGGCGCATTGTAAATTACCCGTACTTCTTACAAAGCCTCCCGGTTTCACAAAAGTTTACCTATGTATTACGAATGTTTACACTTTATATATATATATATATATATATATATATATATATATATATATATATATATATATATATATATATATATATATATATATATATATATATATATATATATATATATATATATATGACGCTACAAAATGGAGAAGTGTCGTGGTCCAGATGCCATGCGTTTATTCTAATGCACGTGCACTTCCTCTTCGTCGGCTTCTCCTAGAATCACCTTGTGAATGCGTCACACTTCCCCCTCCCCTCGAGAAAGTCTCAGTTCAGAAGGTTCAAAATAACGCCGCAGTTTGCTAACATGCACAATGTCAGAGTTTCTACGTAAGGGTAGCACGGAGCGGTTGATCTCATAGTTCACTGTTGAGACCTTGCGTAGAATCTTGTATGGTCCTTCTATGACAGAACTCAGTTTGCCGTTGTTGGGATGTCATGGTGTCTCGTAAAGGACAAAGTCACCAACTTGGAACTCAATCGGAAGAAATTTTCTATCATAAATGACTTTGTTCTTATTATGGTAGGCGATAGAATTGGTAACTGCAGTTTTTCGCGCTTCTTCGACGGTTTCTTCTCGTTGTTCCAGTACAGTAGGATAAGATGGAATTCCATACATCAGGAAGGAAGGTGCGTAGCCGGTCACTTCGTGGGGTGTTCTGTTGTATTCGTCAATTACCTCCGGAAGCAGCTTAGTCCAAGACTTCTGTGGTTCGTCATTGATCTTACATTTAAGCCTCGTTACGATAGTCTGGTTTGTCCGCTCGTTCATGCCGTTGCATTGTGGATGATGAGATGAGGTGAATAGTTGGTGTATACGATTATGTTTTAAAAACTGCTTGATTTTTCCTGCGGTAAATCCTGTTCCACGGTCTGAAAGGAGCTTACGTGGTTTTCCAGAAGCGAAAATTGTTTTTAAGCATGAAATGTAGGCGTCGCTGTTCTCACTTTTATGTGCGAACGTCCATACGTAGCGAGTCGCATGATCAATAACCAAGTGTATAAACCTTTTTGACGAGCCATATCCAGAAAATCCTCCTATGGTGTCTAATGCAAAGAGGTCGAAGGGCTCTTCAGCTGGAGGCAGTGATTCAAGCGTCCCAAACTTTTTTGCTTTCGTCTTCTTGCATCTCTGGCATGTATCACAATGCCGAATGTAAGTGGAATCGTCGGTTACCATATGCGGCCAGTAATATTGCGGAGACAGGAGTGATAGCGTCTTCTTCACTCCGACATGCCCGAAATGTTGATGTGCATTCTTCAGAATGGTTGGGCGTAGTTCGTGGGGCACGTATATTTTTCGTAGTCCTTTTCTTTTAACGATGATGATGTTATTTTCCAATGAGTGCGTTCCTTTTGGACGCTCATTGTTGCATCGCTGAAGGTCGTCGTGTGATAGAAGATTAACTATTGGGGCTCTGGAGAGCGCATCTGCTTCGACATTACTTGCGCCCTTTTGATGTTTGATGTTCACATCATACATTGACAGTTTCATTGACCACCGGAAGAGACGACCTTGAGGATTTTTAACATTCTTCAGCCACTGGAGTGCAGAGTGATCTGTTACAACAGTGAATGACTTTCCATGAAGGTAGCAATGCCATTTATCAATGGCATCTACAATGGCAAGACATTCCCTTTCTGTAATAGCATAGTTCACCTCGTGCTTAAGTAGTTTGCGGGAATAGTAAGCAACAGGATGTTCTTTGCCTTTGTCATCAGGTTGTTTCAGCACTACACCGATGCCTTCGCCAGATGCGTCACAGTACACAGTACATGGTCTCGGAGGGTCGTATATGCGAAGCACCGGTTCTTCAGTTATCCGCTCCTTCAGTTCACGAAAGGGTTGCTCGCATGCTCCTGTCCACACCCATTTGCTGCCTTTGTGGAGTAGTTTTGTGAGTGGAAGAGCGATATCGCTGAAGTGGGGGATGTACTGACGGTAGGTGTTTACAGTGCCCAGAAAACGCTGGAAATCTTTTTCTCGTTTTGGTGTAGGAAATTTGAGTATGGCAGCCACATTACTTTGCTGAGGTGTCACTGTTCCTTGTGAAATTTTGTGGCCCAGGTATTCAATGCTGCAGCGCGCAAATTGGCACTTTTTTCGTTTGAGTTTTATGTTCTCGGTTTTGAGAGCTTTTAATAGCGCCTCAAGGTGTCGTATATGATCATTAAATGTCTCTGAGTATACGACCACATCGTCAAAGTAATTAATAACATTGGTGAGCTGATGTTTTGCTATTATTGATTTCATGGCTCTTTCAAATGTAGCTGGAGCGTTCTTCAACCCAAACGGCATTACCAACCACTCAAAATGACCATCAGGCGTGACAAATGCAGTTTTCTGAACATCGTCAGGATGCATTTGCACATGCCAGTATCGCGACGTTACGTCCAACGTAGTGAAAAACTCCGCCTTTCCTAAGTGGTCAAGAATATCATCTATACGTGGAATTGGTTGAAAGTCGGGTACCGTTGTGGCATTGAGTTTCCGGTAGTCAATACATAGACGAGTGCGTCCTTCACCTTTCTTTTCTGCTAAAATGACAGGTGCGGCGTAGGGCGACAATGAAGGCCTCACAACACCTTGCTTGAGGAGAGCGTTAACTTGTTTGTTGATCTCCACTTTGTCTGCCTGGGAACATTGGTATGGTGCTCGACGAATAGGGACAGCATTGGTAAGTGTGATCCTATGTTTCTCAGTAGTGATGCACCCAATATCTGTCTGAGATTTCGAAAATATCTCGTCATACTTGCTTAAAAGAGAGTCGAGCGCCACAGACTCATGCTCTGATAAGTTTTTTGAAGTCAGGGTTCGCATCAGCGGGGCTTGAATGGTTTTCTTTTCATTGTGATGCGGAAGGTTCATATTCTCACGTGCTTGTGTCACTGACTTGCTTTCCAGATTTACAGAAAGATTGAAGTATGAAGCGCTGTCTAGGCCAATAATTAATTGCGTTCTCATGCCTCGCAGCACATGTGCATAAACTTTCTTGATGACGTTCCCAATTTGTAACTGAATGTTTACGCGACCCAAAGTTCAAATGCTTGATGCAACTTGCTGGACCATGATGCTGGAGTCTCTCATCAACTGAAGCTTTAGCTGTTTGTACACATCCCCGCTGATACAAGTAATCGTTGCTCCTGTATCGAGAATTGCATTTACTGGCTTTCCGCTGATGAGAGCACTGAAGTGTATTAGTGAAACTCTGGGTCGCCCTCCTCGTTTCCCCGTTCAGTATGAATAGCGGACACTTTGCCGCGGCGCGGACATTCGTTGTGCCAGTGAAACTGTCGTGAGGAACCAGCACCTGAGCAGTATCTACATTTGTTTTGCGGCACACGCGGTTGAAGAGTTATTGTCGGTTGCTGTGATCTGCTGAAGAGACGTGGAGCTCTTGATGCGATACTAGCGTTACGAGTAAACGAAACTCCTCTCACACATTTTAAAGATGTCTCGACCCGTTGAGCAGCGGTGAGCCACTCTAATGACGAGTTGAAAGACAGTCCGGCGAGCGCCAGTTCCACATCAGGAGGAACACCATCAGTCAGTCCAGAAATGATGTGGCACTCTTTCAGGTCAGCCAAGGAACCAAGTCGCTTTTTCTCGTCGTAGTAGTCCTTGATGGTCTGCCCTCCTTTCAGTCGGTAGTGAATGAAGAGACGGAAGGCATCTTCGTCAGTCGAAGCAAAGCGGGCTTGCATGTCACGCTTGATATCGCCCCAAGTTGTCTCGCCGTTGCCGAAAATCTCTGTCAGGTACCACTTGAACGCTTCCCCTTCAATGTATTCGTTGAAGTGACTGACCCGATCGCGGTGAGTCCATGATGCCTCGGCTGCCTTCATGTCGAAAAGAAGAAGCCACTTGTCGATGGGGACGTCTTCTGGTGTTCCCTTGAACTTCTGTACGTTGAGCGGAGGCTTTGGCTTAGCCATGGCACGTTGATGAGGTCGATCCTGTCGACTTGTGTGACGCTACAAAATGGAGACGTGTCGTGGTCCAGATGCCATGCGTTTATTCTAATGCACGTGCACTTCCTCTTCGTCGGCTTCTCCTAGAATCACCTTGTGAATGCGTCATATATATATATATATATATATATATATATATATATAAAAGGAAAAAAAAAGTGTATACTTGACTCGTTTTTCCGTGTTTTGATACACACAATATTAATAAAATCTAACAGACAATAATGCCAAGGAATGTATAGGGGAAGGTATTAGACCCAATTGCATTGTATTTGTGTAGAAATAAAATTGGGTGAAAAGATAATTTGCCATGAGCAGGACCCACTCACGGCAAGTTATCTTTTCACCCACATTTATTTCTACACAATTACAAAACAATTGGGTCTAATACCTTCCCCTATACATCCCTTGGCATTATTGTCTGTTAAACCTCATTTTATATATATATATATATATATATATATATATATATATATAGAGAGAGAGAGAGAGAGAGTCACCTTCGGAAGAAACTGAAGGTAGGTTATTTTTATCTATTGCATGGTTCATGATTAGGAGGTTTCTGTACCCACCTGTGGTCGTGAAATAATGATAATAAATATATGTTGACATAACGAGATTCATTTAGGCCTTCAAGCGGCACGAAGCCTTGTTAACGGAATTCACTACAAGTATAATCAATTTATTTGAAATAAATGCTCATGGGAACAGTGCGGCAGCTTTTTCAACATATCGGTGCTTGTCTAGAGGAATTCACAGTCCCATTTTTCATTATGTCAACTCACAGGGCAGTATTTCTTTGTTTATTTTAGATACCCGACCGTTATGTCACACCACGAAACAGTAAATAAGAAAATATATTCACTAAGTTTTTTTATATTGATATCATTCGGTAATCTAATCATTGTAGAAATTTGGAGTGGGTTGTTTCAAATACTGATTTGAGCTGTGCTGGATCTATTGAAACAAGCAAGACAGCTTGTAAGAAGAACGATGCTCTTTGCATATTCCACGCCGTCTGTTTCTACGCTTGATATAACGCGCACTTTTATTTTTAATGTGTTGCTTGCGGTGAATGCCTAAAAGGTGCAACTGCGGGCATTGTCACCTTTGCTTTGATGGGCTTCCGTACACAAAGGTGAAGACACCAAGGAGAAAAGTTCACTCGTTCATCGATCATTTGCAGTGATCTTCCACGAAAACTCGTTACCAGGCTAGTTGGTCCATGCCTTCGAATAAAGTGGAAGCCGAAGATCTAGCGGGAGAAGGAAGAGACAGAGAAGCAGTAGGAGTGTCTATTATGTTGTTTCAGTGTCTTCATCCTTCGCACCACAACTTTTTTTTTCTCTTCCTGAATCTCGCGTACCCTGTTCCAGTGACAAGACTTTCAGAAACAGTCCCAGTTTAACGACTTCTTCCAGCTTCATGCCTCGGTCTTTTCATTGACTTGTCTTAGCTGAGTTAGTGTTTTTGTTCCGTCTGAGCGCCAACAAGTTCGCCGCTAAGTGGCTTGGTATTTCATTCTCTACCCTTATAAGACTAGTATTTTCCTACGAGTTTGGCATTTGGTTTGGAACACCTTCCTAGCTACGTCGTGAGAGACAAAAAACTGTTGGTTGGCGTTTATTTTTACTCGCAAAAAGCGTTACGCCACGCGTAAGTTTTGGACTGTCATGTAACAGTGTGACGCGGCGTTTCCGTTATTTAAAGTGCCCGAGAACAAATGTTATATGAAGATCAAGCCCGACCGCTGCGGATAGCAAAACGTCCACGCATGGGCAGGGTGCTCTATATCGAGCTGCCATAAGTTCTACCTAATTTACAGGAACGGAGTACTTCTTTTTCTTAGCGTGGTTAGTACAGTGCTCCAGGTGTTGTTTGCGTAACCTAAAAAGACAAAAGTACACTTACTGGTACATGTGTTTGAACATGCCTGGCAGCTTCGAAAAAAGCTAGAACTCTTTGGCAACTGGCCTGGTTGAAACTGCTCGCAAGTGGCCTCAACAGGGTTGAAATACCAAACCCTTTGTCCATATCGATAGAAGTATAATAAAGCATAATAGTAGGACTGAAGGCTTGGCCTCTGGCTGCAGACGACAGGATACAAAGACGATGCTGCAAAACGAAAGGAAATGGATTTATTACAATGAGCACTCAGAAAAAAATGAAGGCAATGTAGACAATCAGTTGTTCATAAGAACTTTCTTTTAACACAATGCATCATGTATACAAAGGTATGTTCCAAACGTAAATGAAACTGTATCGCGTCATTTCGAAAGTATTTGCTTTTAGAATAACGACCTCTATTCAACAATATTCTAATGAAGTTGTTATTAAGTGCAACACAACTTTTTGTGCTCTTTTCTATATTATTGAAGTTATATTTCTTTTATGTAATGTGATGTCTCGTCTTTCTTATGTGGTGGTCGGAAAAACATTTATTGACAACATCTAAAAGTGAGGGCTGATCGATTGAATTGCACCTTAACTGGAATTTATACTCTCTGCCGACACATTCAGGCAAGCTAGCGTGGTCAGTTCTTCAGTATGTGTGTTCTATGATCCACAAAGCGTTTAATTCTTTTTCTTTTCTGTGTTAATTGTTTATATTGCTTGATTGTTGAATCACGTTTTAGAAAATCAAATAACTTCATATGCTATATTGTCAGATACGTAGCAACCTATTTGATACACCATTGTTAACATCTTATTACTTTGCCTCTTTTATTAACCTCCTCTAACGTTTACATATTCACTCAAAACTGACATGAACAGGTTAACATACAGCACGCTCCTCTTTGGCCAAGCCAGTGTCCTGTAATCGTTAGTGTACAGCTAGGTCTGCTTAGTTCACAAAGGATTAAGCTCGTCGACTGTTAAATTTTCATATGCAAGTTGGCCATCTCTTGTTAGTAGTTGTGCGAAATTCATTTGAGATAACATATTACACGGTGGTGAGAACAATGTAGACACAGCAATACTAAACAATCTCTATATGGCACTACTGACAGACTTCTACGAAGACTGTATATGATAGCCTAATTTCGATATGAATTGCGCGGGTTTAGGTACTCAGCGATAGGACAACGGGAGTGATTTGCTTAGAAGTAAGCATCCATGTTGCGTATGTGAAATCGGCCGGTTGTGCATGAAGCCACCGCTGGGAATGATTCATGTAAGCAATGGTCGATTAACCGATATGCAGGTGCTTGTGCGACCTGAAACATTCACGCATAAGTGTCCTCAATGCCCCGCTTTTGCATTTGCCCGTGTCAAGCCTGCGCTGCAGTCCGGAAATGGCCATGACTCACAGTGTGTATTTCGTTCACAGATGCTATAGTTGGCTTTATCTGGGACATAGATAAACAGGCGGCGTCTGGGAATTAAGATACTGAGCGGCGAGTAAGAAATACTCAGAGAAAAAGCAAGCAGCAGGAAGTTAAGTGTGATTAAACTGATTACAAAGGAATTGCCAAAAAAACGGAGGTGAATGTGACCGACAAAAGATGCTGGCTATTGTCGTGGGCTAGAGACACGCCCTAAGACCGCTCTAAGCCGGATAACTAGAACAATTACACAAGATCAAAATAATGCTAGATTATTACAAACGCAATTCACAAGAAGCGAAGCGTGCACGGACGTTAGCGCTGAACCTGCCTCTGAAAAATAGACCGTCACCGTAATTTATTTGATTAGCTTTTGTGTGGAATACTTGAAATGCTTTTGCGATAATTAAGTGTAAAATGCGTTCTGTACACGAAAAAAAAAGGTCGCATGATTTCTCTCAGCAGAACATACCGCAGAAAGAAAGATGAAAAGTAATAGGTGGATTTATAATTAACCAAGTGTTAAATACTTAGCTTGGCATATTAAAATTAACTCAGAATCCTTTCTCTGTAGCAAAACTGATGCTCCAGAGGCACTTACGTGCGCATGTGCCCATGCATTCTTCCTCTGTGGGAAAGCGGTTGTTGTTTCCGCCACATCCACCGTAGACAAACATTTTGCAATGGCCGCGGCGGGAATCAAAGTACCAGCTTGGGTGTCGTGCTCGGCATTGACCGGTTTCTGGTGCCTCGTAGCAGCTTTTGGGTATGTGTCTCCGAGCTAAAAAAGAAATTGAAATCAGATTGCAATCATCATTTGTAATGATTGTGTTCAATGGATGAATCTGAAACTATTGCTGAGCTTCACGAACCAACCCGTAGCAAGCCATTTCAACGTTTGAATAGTCAGGTTAAGCCTGACCGTCATATAGTGGGCCCTCTGGGCAACCGACAGTTGGGGCCCAACATCGGGGCCCTTGAATGCGGATAGTCACTTATTTTCATTGTTTTATTCATAGCCCGTAATGTGGGCCAACGTCCGAGCGTATGATTATGCTAGTGAATTCATTGCAGTGCCTGCCGGAGCTATTGGGATTGCTTATATTGAAGAAGACAGCCTGAACATGTCACTCTATGCTGTAGAAAAGCGCCGCAAAGGCTGTTTTTAGATAAAGTGGCTAGTGATTTAGAATGCTTGGTACTCTAACATAAGAGAATATAAAGCTGTCCCGTGGGCCTCACACTTGATGAGGCCTAACAGCTAAGGTATCGTGGTTTTAAGATCGGCAATGCCCAGATTAAGCGCCAACTACAAACTTTAAATCATAACCATATAAGTAGCTTCCCTTGGCTCACTTAGTGCCGGAGATGTACTCTAGAATATATACTATATTGCATGCATTTTTTGATGTCACGGATGTCACGGTGCAAGTAGAATGAAAAAGATACATAGGCATAAATCTCGAAATGAGGTCATAGCAAATAAAATAAATTGTCTCAATATAAATTTTCCAACAGATAAAAGCATACACTTCAAACCAAATCACAACATAAAGCAGGTATAAATGAGAAAGATAGCAAGTTTCGACTAGCATGACTGACAAGAAGATTATTATAAGGACAAGAATCAATGTGAATTTATTTGTGCTGCATGTGAAAATGCATGGTCTTGTATGCTGACTTGGAAAGGCGACTATGAGCTCGTTCATTGCAGGTATATTGACGTGGCTTGGTGCATAAATACTATTTTTAAATTCCAGTCTTACAACTAAAGTTAGCCTCGACAGTTAAATCTCTAATATTAGTTCCAACTAGTTCAATAAACAATTTATTTTTCATTACATGCTACGGAGAAGAGAGCCTCCCACCTGTCACCCACTCACGCCTGGCACAGACGTAGAATGGCAACAAAATAACACTTTTGATACCGTCATGAAAAAATGGGTTTAATGTGCAAGCGTCGACGCCAGTCACATAAATATAGAAAATTATTTTTTAAATATGGGGAAGCTGCTGTTTTTTTAAGGAATGAATGATTATATTGCATTTGCTTATTGATTGATACGTGGGGTTTAACGTCCCCAAATCACCATGTGATTACGAGAGACGCCGTAGTGGAGGGCTCCGAAAATTTCGACCACCTGGGATTCTTTAACGTGCACCCAAATCAGAGCACACGGGCCTACAGCATTTTCGCCTCCATCCAAATGCAGCCGCCAAAGCCGGGATTTGATCCGGCGACCTGCGGGTCAGCAGCCGAGTATTTTAGCCACTAGAGCACCGCGGCGGGGCTGCCTTTGCTTATTTCGGATGAAACAGGTCCATGAAAACAAGATATATAAGAAAACTTTACCCCTGAATATTTACGTAAAAAAATCCAGACGAAGATGTGGAAATGAAAGAATATTATCTCCTGAAGTACCTATATTGTGCTATCCTAAAGAGCTGCGTACATAAGTTTTCAGTGTTTATTACCTTTCACAAAATGAAAGGCCATGCCCTGAAGTGCCTAGAAAATGGACTTGTTGGGGTGGGTTCCCAATAAAAAGTTATCGCAGTACGTTTCTGAAATCTGGTTTCGCTTTTTAACAAACCCTAACATCCCTACACTGTATGACCTTTTTGCAAGGTGATTGCCCCAAAATGTCATAGCGTTTCCAAGGCCGCTGTGCATCGTGACTTTGATGGTGGCACAAGAGTGGCCATCTTGAATGTTTTGGCAATGCACAAGCGGCACAAGATACCGGCAGCTGCACATTGAAAAATTGACTATATTATCAATATAAATTATATTACCTCCATTTTCCTGAACTTTACACTTGCACAGAGTGGCCTCCGTATACAGCCGACTTGTATGCAAGAGTAAACTCATTTTATAACAATGCTGTTTGTACCCCTTTAAAAGTTATAGGACTTCGAGTCAAAGAAAAAAAATTACCAGCTTTGCAGGAAAAGTAGAGAACTCTTTTTGCGACCACAGATGATATTTGAGCAGCACTTACGGGCACATTCGGCGAGGCATTCTTCTTTTGTTGAAAACTGGTTCTGGTTTCCTCCGCAACCACCATAGACGAATTCGTTGCACTTGCCAGTCAAATAGTTATAATACCATTTCGGGATTCGTGCTCGGCAAACACCGGTCACTGGGGGGAGGTAACATTTCCGTCTTCGTCCTTCCGCTGAAAAAGGAATATAAGTAACATAAAAATTCGACCGACCCCTTAGACCATAGAAAATGAAATTATGAGAAGCATGCTGAGGGAATGTGACTGTCGTGTAGTGTTTTTTTTTATTGCCATAGCAATTATATGGGCACACTCAGCTAGATTTTGCCACCGACGTCTACGTCATTCACCGTATATGTATACGTACGTATATAAATGAAAATACAAGAAAGAAAATAACCCAGAAAAAGACTCCAGCGTGCGGAATTGAACAACCGACCTTTCGATTGTGAGTGCGAGGAGTTAACCACCCTACCACGAAGGGGCACTTCCTTCAAGTTTGAAACGGCAAGCTATTCATGTCTACAACTTACCGCTTGACGACGCCCATCTCGGGGGAACTATCGTGTTTTCAGCATTACCAGCGTGATGACACAGTGAGCCGGCGTCGCCATATTGCCACAACGCGGCGGCACGTGCTCTCATCTCCCATGCGTACTTTGTCCAGCGAAGCAGAGGAGGGGGTAGACGCTCGCGCGTGCGTGCGCTTATCTCACATTGGGTAGAATTGTACGCCTTGGGCTTTCACCGGAACGAATCTTTTGTAGTTACCCGGCGCACAAACGCCACTGAACTTACTGTACAGTTTCTGTTTTCGAAAAGGGCGCGCTTTTTAGGCACTGTGAAGAAAGAACTGATACACTTAATCGCGTCTCACGGTGAGGAGAATCTTACGCCTTGGGCTTTCACCGGAACGAATCTGTTGTAGTTACCCGGCGCACAAACGCCACTGCACTCGCTGCACAGTTTCTGTTTGCGGAAGGGGCGCGCTTTTTAGGCACCGCGAAGCAAGAACTGATACACTTAATTGTGTGAGCAACGCGGGGCGCGTTTCCATCTGCTTGCCATTCTTCGCGTGACATTCTCATTGGTTGCTATTGCATTCATTGCTTCGCCTTTGAGGCAAAGCTGAGACCTTTCTTAGTGAAACGTTGCAAAACGTCGCTATAGATATGTATAAGTGTTGCACGCGAAGATATATGTTGAGCAGTGGAATATATTTTGTACAACCAGTTAACCAGCTGTAACAGCGCCAATAGCAACATGGGCATTACCGGTCCGGTACTTTAGGTGCAAAGCTGATATACAGCACTTCTGTTAGCTGGCACGCCCCGAGGCGGTGGTCTAGAGGCTAAGGTACTCGGCTGCTGACCCGCAGGTCGCGGGTTCGTATCCCGGCTGCAGCGGCTGCATTTCCCCTGGAGGCGGAAATGTTGTAGGCCCGTGTGCTCAGGTTTGGGTGCACGTTAAAGAACCCCAGGGGGTCTAAATTTCCGGAGCCCTCCACTACAGCGTCTCTCATAATCATATGGGGGTTTGGGCCGGTAAACCACACATATCAATCAATCAATCAATCAATCAATCACTCAATCAATCAATCAATCTGTTAGCTGGTACAGCAGCCCTCGATAGTGCTAGACATGCCAATTGTAGTGGATGGCGCTTAAATACAATTGACGTTAACCTAGCATGATACCTGTAATATAGTAGTGCCTATTAAATATTCATAAAATAAGATAGAGAGGACTGCAACCACAACTGGCATTTCACCAGCATTATGCCAGCGTATTTTTTTTCGAAGCAGTTCCAAAACAATAGCGAGGTTCTGTGGGAGAATAGTTGATTGCCACACATATTGCTAAGACTTAATACTTGTTGGTATCTCTGTATGTACTTTTTTTTCATTCTCCAGGCCAACGCTGCTGATTTCAGTTTTTAAATGGAAAGCATTTTTCTGCGTACTGCAAGCACGTTGGTATCTATCTATCTATCTATCTATCTATCTATCTATCTATCTATCTATCTATCTATCTATCTATCTATCTATCTATCTATCTATCTATCTATCTATCTATCTATCTATCTATCTATCTATCTATCTATCTATCTATCTATCTATCTATCTATCTGTCTATCTGTCTGTCTGTCTGTCTGTCTGTCTATCTATCTATCTATCTATCTATCTATCTATCTATCTATCTATCTATCTATCTATCTATCTATCTATCTATCTATCTATCTATCTATCTATCTATCTATCTATCTATCTATCTATCTGTCTATCTATCTATCTATCTATCTATCTATCTATCTATCTATCTATCTATCTATCTATCTATCTATCTATCTATCTATCAAGGCGCTTGCATCTGGGTGCTCCCGTGATCACACTTTTAATCTGGCGTGAACCACAATTAGTATGGGAGGGTAAGATGGCTTGATGAATATGACGTGCTAGTCAAGTCCTAAATAATTTCACAATCCCGTCGCGTACGTCATCAAACACGTCCCACCAGACAGCGGCACATATCCGCGGGCATGTGCCAGAGGTGATTGAACTTAGTATCTATCCTCGCTGCGGTGGGTTATTGGCGGCTGACCCGTTGGTCAAGGGATCAAATCCTGGCTGCGGTGGCCACCATTTCGATGTAGGCGAAAATGCTGCTGGCCCGTGTGCTTAGATTTTGGTGCACGTTAATATATCCCAGGTGGTCAAAATTTCCGGAGCGTCTCTCATAATCATATAAGTGTTTCGGGACAAGAAACCCCACATTAATTATTGATCTTATTATCTACCCAGTAATGACAAGAACACAAATGGCCAATTTAAACACGTGAGCATTAAGGAAAACCTGGCATCGGCATCGTTGACGCTATGAATGCAAAGAAAGGATGTCAGGCTCCCAGGTAGAAACGAACCTAACCATGTTGCGTGCCAATCCAGAATTCTATCATGGAGCCACGTCAGGTCTCGGAACTACTTTTCAAACTGACTTAAATGTTCGTGAATCGTTAATTGAGGTTGCAGTTATGGCAGCTAATTTTATCACCATTACATGTGTACTCCTATGATACAGCCCTCACGTCAGGCTGGTGTCAATTCCAGTAAGGTGCCATGTGCTGAAGTTGATTTACGTAGCAGTATCTATGGTACTATCCTCATGAACACCAGCACTATATATCAGCCTACCGCTTCTGGTGTTGCTAATACTCATGTTCTTGGCATCATGACCAGTGCGACAAGCTAGTGATCTTGTCTCCTTAAAAAAAACAAATTGGCAGATCCCAAGTACAGTGGGAATCGATGATATGCGAAGCGTGAATGAGGATGGTTGATATGTCACTTTAAAATCACCACAATGTTACGACGTGGAGCTAATTTATGCCTTACACAACTTCCGTGTCATGACTATCATGTCTGGATGCGTTGTGTACCTTCGTCATGTATTTACGCCACGTGTTGCCAACTTTAGTATATGTGAAGCTAGCGAAACGGCCGCGAACACGCCATTAACGCGGTTGGTTGTCGTGCTCTTGCATGACACGCGTGTCATGATTATTATGTTTGTACCAGTCATATACCTTCGTCATCCATTGATATCACGCAACACCAAATTTGGTATATGTGGTATCATGAAGGCCTCAATATACTCCAACCTGACCATGACTCGCGCGCACGCTGGGCACAGCAAAGCTGTACGTTAGCGAAACGCTCGAACTATATAATCTCACGCCAGGCGCGACCAGCGTCCATATGCGCGACACGATGGCTACCGGCGCGAAACGCGACATGCTGGATTTCGCGCCGATGCGTTACCCAGACAACACTGCGTCTCTTTCTTTCGGTAATGGAGGGACGCTGGAAACGCCGAAACGCGCATGCGTAAAGCAACTCAGCGCCACGCGAGCCTGCAAGTATATGGCAGGACCGGCGCCTGGCGTGCCACGCCGGTGTGACGCGAAGAAACGAACGGCAGCGCACACGCATACCCTGTCACGTCGAAGTGTATTGGCGCCTTGACTGTGGCATGTGGTGATGTTGTCACTGAGGAGGATGCGGAAGCATGTAATTGGTTAACGGGTGTTAAATTGCGACTTACTTGGGTCGATGGCTAAATTGGTTAACGTGGTTGTGAAATGGGGTGTTAAATGAGTGAACACGTACGGCACGTATGCGAAAGGGCGGTGTTTTATTTATTGCGACGAACCAACGGACGAGCGGCAACTGAGCGAGCGAGCGCCGACCTTGAGTATATATACAGCGCGACGGTGCATGCGCTGTCAGCTGTCGAATGTTCTCGAAGGAGAAGCGCGCGCGCGGCACAGATGGCGACGGCGCGACGGCGCATGCCCTGTCAGCTGTCGAATGTTCTCGAAGGAGAAGCGCGCGCGGCACAGATGGTGGGCGACGGCGCGACGGCGCATGCGCGCGCGTCAGCTGTCGAATGTTCGAGAAGCGGTGTGGACGGCGCGGACGGCGCACTACAAGGCGCGAGTATAAGATGCTTCCGCATCTAAAAGCAATTATTGCGCATATCTGAGGTTAACACGTCCATATTTTGTATGAGCGGCTTTATATTAGAGAAGGCACACATAAGTAATTCTAAGGACTGTAGTGTTCATCACGCTGCGCTGCAACGCGATGCTCGAAAAGGAAATTGTTTCCAACGTTTTGCTCAGACGACATGGTGGTGGCACCTGCCCTTCGCTTTGCTAAGACACGTTGCCGGGCTAGTTGGTTGGGGTTCATCATTTGTAAGGGCGCACCACGACAAGGACGCAAAAAGAGAGACGCACACACACACAGCGCTAACTTGCAACTATCTTTTTATTTGCGATCACACAGGCTATATATAAAGTAACAGTGGACCGATAAAACCTGGAACATATCATGTTAAGATACAGCACTCCTTATGCACGCGTCATCATCGATCGCGACAATCTGAACTCGCCAACGTCAAAGTGAAGATTCCAGATACTTCTTTTCTTTAGCTGACAAAGCTATTGAAGCCACATCACACATTTATCTTTCATTTTTTTTCCAATTTTAAAGGCTTCAATGATTTCACGTGTAGTTCTGTCACGAGCCCTAAAGATAATGTGGGTGATTTGAAACAAAGGGACACAACCACACCTTTGACAATGAAGGGTCAAATGACCAGATATAGCTTTTTCTACGTTGTATTTGTGTTCCTTATGTCTTTCGTTCAAACACCTTCTAGATTGACCAATGCACACACAATCACAAAGAGTGCCACAGACAACACCACGACAACAATTCACAAACTTTTCCCGGCGCTTGATCTTACACTCCTGTTTCCCGCCGTAGTCTGCGTTAACCTTTTAGCACATTCCTTGCAACCGTTCGGGAGCAGAGAAAAACTACATCCACACCAGCATTTCTCGCTATCCTTCGCAAGTTATGCGAAATGGCATGCATGTAGGGCACTACAGCAACCTTGGGCGCCTTACTGACGGCTGCCTGGTGTCTGACGTTTGCCCTTTCTCTCCTGCTCATATTTTCCGCGACGGCAGTTAACAGGTCGATGGGATAACCAGAATCCAATAAACGTTTAGCTTGAGCCCACAAGCTTGCATAAAGCTTGTGGTGGCACGACTTCACCACTGACTTTTGAAAACAGGAATTTATCACCGCACGCTTTACCAATTTTGAGTGAGCGGACGTGAACGGAAGAACCTGTTTATTTCCTCGCTGTTCATAGCTCCAGCATACTCCTGCTGGCGAAAAATACAGCCCGCGGTCAAGAAATCTTATGAAATTGTCATTTGGTACTTCATGCGTCAGCACCAGGGGAGATAATACTGTCAAAAACATGGTTAGAGTGTCTGTCACAACCGCGTCAAAATCGTTATGATCATTATCGGCAACGATCAGATAGTCATCTACAAATCTAAAAACAGCAATCACATCGGTGTGCTGCACACGATCGTCAAGGAACTTATTACGTTTTGCTAAAGAGAGGTCGCTCAAGTATGGGGCTATGCAGGAACCTATACATATCCTGTTCTTTTGTTTCACAATGTTCCAATTCCACGTAGCATAGGCCGAGTTAAGATAAAAGTAAAGGAGCTCTAAAAACTGTTCACTCGACACACCGGCAGTATTTTGAAATTGAACCGCTCCTACTCTGTCGATACCTTCCAATACACACATAATCAACTCGGCCTGAGGGAGGGTGTGATAAAGATCTTTTACATTAATTGAAAATGCTAGAAGATTCTTGTTTTATTTGCCTGCGAAAAAATCTAGCACTTGTTCCGACTTTAACACCAAAAATGGGTCGTCAAGAGATATCAACTTCAAATTTGTTTGTAGAAAGACTCGCAATGCACTTTTGCCAGGATTCATTCTCCGAGATGATCACTATGAAAAGGCAGTCCACTTTATGCGTTTTTACCGTGAAAAATATATCAAGATCCACTTTTTTTGCCTTTTCGATCGACGTAACCATGCAGGCCTTCAAGAATAAAGCTTTTGTATAGGTTTTTCGCGGCAGTTCGCACTTTTTCTAGCGATATATTATTATGAGTAATAAATACAGAATCTTTTCAAGTTATACCGGCCTCTGACGCCTTCGCCCGATACAACAATTTATGCATAACCGCAAAACCACCGTCTTTATCGGTCGGTATTAGTGTGAGTGAGTTTTCTTTCAAGTGCCTAATGGTCCCCTGAATGGCAACCTAAATGGTATACCTGAATGGTATTGCGTTCTACACCTTATCACCTCCGAGACTGGCGCGCATCTTTCACCGTAGGTGCGCACGCCTTCCTCTGTTTTTGAAGATAAGTGCCAGATAGCGCTCATGTCTAACGTGCCTCGATGCACTCGTTCACCTTCTTTTCACGAATCGAGACTCTCTAACGCAGCGCTTCCAGAATACAATTCATTCTTGCGCAGAAGGTCAAATAAACGTTTTGTTCCCTATCTTCACACGCAAGACTACCATCTTTCGTTGACATTTGCAGTGAAACATGCAGATACGGGGTCAATTTTTTAATTGACAATCGCACAAGAGTGAACGCCAAAACTTGAGCAATATTGGTGGGCACTGCGTGTAGGGTTGGCCATTTGGGGAATCTTTACGGTGGGCGGACAGACGGACGGACGGACGGATGGACGGACGGACGGACAAACAAACAGACAGACAGACAGACAGACAGACAGACAGACAGACAGACAGACAGACAAACAGACAGACCAAAATTCTGGCGTCGAAAGTCCCCAAGAAAGAATGTCGTTTTTAGAACAACTTGTTGCCTTAGAAAAGAAGACCACGAAAAGAAGAAAAGGATCCAGCGAAATTACCCTTTCAATATTTTCAAGATGCACAAATATAAGTCGTGGTAAAACAATTTGCGTCTGCTCTTTTCTTCAGTCGTATCTTGTAATAAATCACACGTAGATAGGAGAAACATATCAATATCTTGCAAAATAATAAAAGAATCTTCACCTTCATGTATCGGACGCGTTATTGTAGCCGCAAAAATAATTTTTAAATGATCTTAAAAAATTGTGAGACGAAACGTAAAAAAATACGCACTTCTATTATGTTTTTGCTGACTTCGAACCAATATTTTCTGTGAACTAAGCATTAAAAATATATGAAATACCATACTGAGAAAAAGCATCTGAACTATAACTAAAGAGATGACATCGCTGCTCATTTTGTTTCTTCGTCATATTTGTTTGCTTATTTCAACGCTTGTACAAGTCTTCAGTGAACCTACAAGCCCAATCATCTTTGCTATAACAGTCCTTATTTTTGTAAGGTAGTGCATGAAAGACAGACAAAATTGCTTAAACTATTATGGTTCGAACTACTGGCTTTCGTTTTTTTATTTTCATGTCAGTGTTATTTCATTGCCAGGTAACAAGCGTCATCAAATAAGCGAACAATATTTTCAATTATGCGTATTTTTTTGCGCAGTAGTCGAGAAGACTGAACGTACAAACAGTGAGTATTTCAGTCTCTTATTTGCTGAATATGAAAGAAATAATTCGAAAGCATTTGTTGAGCACTTTTCTACCGATAGATATATGAATTCGATCAGCGCAATAGCTGCGCAGTTAGCGTGCTTCACTTGTGTCGCACAAAACCATAACGCTTGTGGCCGCCTTTTTTTTACTATTTCTTCTTTTTGAAGCAGCTAAGTACTCTGAAGTGGTTTTGTATCACTTCGTTATGACTTACAAAAAACCTGTGGAATTCACTACAGCCCAGTCTATGATAGAAGTAAGATGCATTACTGTATTTTACAGAGCTGTATCAGAGCATGCGGCAACACTTGCAGAACTATGAGGGTAGGTATGCGAGGGTCGATAATTAATATTGCCTGCAAATTGAGCAGATAAGGCTTTGAGGGTCTTCACAGTGTTTTGAAGTAAAAAAAATGGCCGATATTCCTGCAGATATTATTGGTGAAAAATAAACAAATTTTGCTGCTAACTAGTTAACAACTTTGTTAAAAGATACACTGTCTAAGAACTCGCTACTGGGCTGGCCACCATAGATACAGCTGCATTGCTTTTATAGCAAGCATATGTTGGACAGGTGTATGTATCATACATGACTGCTGCAGTTGAACGTAGACTATGAAGAAAAAGTAGGCTGTGTTAGAGGCGAGGCCATCGACTGGTACTGGCAGATTTAAAAGTTTATATCTCGTTGTGTCGCATTATTGAATATGTGTTCGTTAAGCTCATTCAGATAACATCAATGCACTTTAGTTCTACGATGCATCAAGGCATTGCTCTAAATCAGGCAGTGATCAAAGTTTTCAATTGCTACAATGCACCATTTCGTGCAGGTGCAAAGTTTTGTCATACATTTCTCGCACTGCTGTTAATACTTCATCTTGAAAGTCCGCATGTAACTGTATGAAGAAAAGCAAAGTGGTATATAATTTTCAAAAAAATTATATATAGGATACTATAGGTCGACAAATATACATACGTGATGTAATATGTTTTTGTATGATAGAATATGAAATATCACGAACATACCCTGCTTAAATGCCATGCAAAATAGAAGGAGAAGCGCGCATGTAAATTTCATGGTCTCCTAAGCAGACGCCTTGTTTTCATAAAATGAAGGCATCATGTGTGAAACCGCCGGCCTTATATACTGGTGTATTCTGCCAATCCATTTTCTTCTGCTGAACTACACGTCATTGTTGTTGCGTACGTACAAGAGTAAGGCTCATGTTTACTGATCTGTCTATTTTGTTTTCTACTTTTATCTGAGTTCTCTGTAAAAGCGTCCATAGGCAAGCCAGAGCTATGGAGAGAAACAATGAAGCAAGTCTGATTGCGCTACGTAGCTAGTTCTAACATTTCTTTTACGTGTTCACTTCCTCAAAATATGCCGCAATATTTTGGAAAATCATTTCACAAGCTGTCGAGAAGAAAGGAATAACTACAAACTGGTTTCAGCGTGCTGTATTGCGTTTTTGTTTGTTTATTTTGGGGTATCGTTCAGTGCTATTCTTTTATGTTTTTTTTTCGCTGCAGAACGTATTGATATGAAGTAACCGAGGCAATATGGACCTCAACCTCTCCACAGTAAAACAGTTAGAACAGAACAGAATCTCAATTTCTCGAGGCCAAGCTTGATGGGCGAAGTCCCAGTTGCACGCCGAAACACGTGAGAAGTAAAATATGCCATGTGCCATTTGTGTTATATTGATGATGTGATCCTAATCATATCATAAATATAATATCTTTGACGTACTTATCAACATACACAGTGAATATAAGTATCTCGGTGTTTATTTCACAGAATCATTTACTTGCAACAAACACAACGGCAAAACCATAGCAAAAGCTATTAGGATGTTTCACGTTATTCGCAGGAACTTTCAAGGAGGCGATGCGTGAAATCAAGGAAACTTGAAACGTTATTTTTTGCAGATAGGGCTATACTGGTTTATGCATGCGTAATATGGAATTCCTAACAAGACTTTCTTATAGATAGAGTAGACCGTTTAGCATGAAGAAACTTCTGGGCGCGTGGCCAACTGGAGTTTTACAGTCGCATGCTTTAAAAGCATTAACACGTTTCATACAAGACAGCGGAATCACTGACAAGTACTAAGAAATAATGAACTTCAATTTGTTTAACACATGTACTTATTATGCACAGTATCATGTGTGTACTGAACTGAATGACGTGTCGAATTTCATGTACACACGAGCGAATACATCTTCATAAGGGCCAGACGTGTGTTCTGCAATTTTGTGCTGATTGGACCAAATATTAACGAGGGATATTATCAGAGACTTCATTCGTTGACGTTCGAACATTTCTTTATCATTTTGTTGTGATACGTGCGTGTAAGTGTGTCTTTGCATATCTTTGCCCAAGCGTTCTATTTCCCATGCACTGATTTATATGTTTTACTTTAAGATACGTCTTCAAGTTTCACTCAAGGGCTAAGGAGTAGACGGCGCCATAATCGTGTGCCAACATCTCCTTATATATCATATCAGTAAACTAATTGGCAGATTCCACGCACAGTATGAATTGATGATATGTGAAGCACGAATGAGGAAGGTTGATATGTCACTTTAAAATCAGTACAACGTTACGAGGTGGAAGTAAATTATGTCGTATAATGATGACGATATGTGGGGTTTAACGTCCCAAAACCACCATAATATTATGAGAGACGCCGTAGTGGAGGGCTCCGGAAATTCAGACCACCTAGGGTTCTTTAACGTGCACCCAAATCTGAGCACACGGGCCTACAACATTTTCGCCTCCATCGGAAATGCAGCCGCCGCAGCCGGGATTCAATCCCGCGACATAAATTAGGTCGTATATGACTTTCGTGTCGTGATTATCATATTTGGATGTGTCGTTTACCTTCGTCATCTATTCACAATACGTGATACCGAATTTAGTGTATGTGAAGTTAGCGAAACGGCCGCGAGCACGCTACGGGCGTGGTATGTTGTCATGTTTTTACATGACACGCGTGTCAGGATTATCATGTTCGCACCAGTCATACACCTTCGTCATCCACTGACATCACGTAGCCCTAAATTCGGTATACGTGGTCTAACGAAACGGCCGCGAGCGCGTCATGAAGGGCTCATTGTACTCCAACGGAACGTTGACGCGTGAGCACGCTAGGCACAGCGACGGACGCCAGGTGCGACCGGAGCGGCCAGCATCCGTCGGCGCGGCCCAACGGCAACCGGCGCGAAATGCGACATGCTGCATTTCGAGCCGATGTGTTACCCAGACAGCACTGTGTCTGGCTCTTTTCGTGACGGAGGGATGCCGGACGCGCTGAAACGCACATGCGTCAAAGCAACGCATTGCGGCGCGCGCCTGCGAGTTCATGGCAGGACTGGCGCCTGGCGTGGCAACGCCAGCGTGACGCGACGAAACGAACGCCGGCGAGCACGCGCTCCGCGTCACGTTAAATAGTATTGGCGCCTTGACTGTGGCCTGTAGTCGTGTTCTCACATGACACGCATCTCATGATTATCATGTTTGCACCAGTCACATACCTTCGTCGTCCATTGACGTCACGTAGTACTGAATTTGGCATATGTGAAGCTGGCGAAAGGGCCGTCAGCGCATCATGAGCGTGGCATGTAGTCATGTTGTTACGTGACACACATCTCATGGTTATCATGTTTGAACAAGTCACATACATTCCCCACCCATTCCTGTACCGTAATGCCAAATTCAGTATATGTGACGCTAGCGAAACGCCCACGAGCGCATCATGATCGTGGTATGTAGTCATGTTGTTGCATGACACGCATGTCATAATTTTCATGCTATCACCTGTCGTTTGTGTTCGCCATGCAATCATGTTATATCATACGAGTTGCGCAACATGTCTTGGAAACCAAACCACCGCAAGGACAGCGGGACCATAAAATTCAAATCAAAGCGAAAAGATAGCTGCCTTGAAATGCAGATCACTTTTTTACTCATTTTTTCCAAAAACAAAAACAGAGTGGAACAGTTTATCTGACGACTTAGTTTATGTTAGAAAAAAGTAAGTATTTTTTCTATGTTGCGAAGCTGTTTTTACGTTATGTATTGCAACGTGTATCGAAAAAGTATTTCTCGATTTTTACTGGTGCTCTGATAAGCGTGATTATGTTCTTTTGTATGTGTTGAGATATTTTTTTCTACGCATTCCTTTCACTGATTGTTTTCGTTGACCCCCTTACATATTGCCTATGTGGCATCGTAAGTAATATATAAATAATTAAATAATATCAATTAGTGGGCTGTCAATTTAATTGTCATTAGGATAATTGAATCACACAAACGCATTTGAAGACTAGGCTCACTAGAACAGGTGGACCCTGCTTGCGATGAAAATCAGGTGCCTAGTTACTTTTGAGCAATATTCAGCTAACCAGCTTCTGACCTGAGCAACACATATTGCGATGTAAGAAATGGAGTCAGTGACTTCTCAAGGACGAACCGTGGCGGCTTAGTGTGGCTAGGAAGTGGTGCTGCTCAGTGTGATATTCCAGGGTTTATTGCCTGCCGCCGCTTTGTTATTGCGGCCCACTGCAATATCGCTGATGCGCTAGATTTACGTGCAATCTAGACCTCCGGGGCCTCAAAATTGATTCTGGTGTCGCATGTTCATTTTGGTGCATAACATAAATCAAGAATGTAAAGTGGTTCAAGTGCACACTCACAAAAATGAAATGTGAAAACTGATCCCCGTTTTGAGATTAGGATCTACTAAGTGGTGATAAAAAGAGTGTTCTCATGGAATAAGTGTAGAAAAAATAGCTTGGTGCATTGAAGCCCGAAAACTTTTTTTGAAAACTAATGTAATTAGTCAAAAAACGTATGATGCCATATCTTGAAACTGCCGCAATCCCACAACCAAGTCCCTCTAGGCTCTAATAGACGTTTCTGAGGTGGTCAACTACGTTCTTGCACTTATGAATGTGTATTTCAATTTTAAAGCTTAACCAAATGTTTTATTTTCACCTAATATTAAGAATGCGTTAAAGCATTGAGAACAACAGGTCATGCGGCAAGTAAATAGTGCGACATAGAAATTAAATATTGGTTCACAACGAGCATATCTGGTCACAGAATTATTGGTTTTCTACATACAAAGAATATTCACTCCGTATGTATTTTCGCACAGTACACTACTTCACGCAGTGTACCCTGGCAACTACAGCAGGATTAGGATTAGTATTCGGATGTTGTATGTAGCCGGTGAATCTAGCCTCGCGAAATTTGCAAGCCCTTGCCCCACCCGGTTTCCTCTTTGCTAGCTGCATTTACCTGATGTCCTTTTTCGTGCGCGTTTTTAACTAATCGCTGGCGTGCTCTTAGAAAGTCGAACGGGGTGCGACGTCTCAAGCCGGCAATCTGTGTTCTATTCCGCAGGCAGTTTTGTACCAGACCCCTATCTCAGTGCAGCCCCCCCCCCCCCAACAGGATGGTCTTGCACCCATCACCACTCTCATGCGATGCCAGTAGCAGCAAAAAATTTCAAGGAAAGTAGCGCCACCTGCTTCGTGAAGATTAAGTGACCGCGCTGAAACACAATATCAGTTTCATTGTCACGTGACAGCAGAAACTGCCAGCACTGCCCGCAATCTGCAAACACCCTCTACAACATAGTATGGGGCTGTCGAAACAGCCCGAGTGTCCCACCCATGGATCAACAGAGCGGATCAGCAACTCTGGAAGACCAGTGGGAGGCGTCGCTGACGTCGGTGAATCCTGGGGACTAACTCTGGCCGGTGGAAAGGACTCGGCGTCGGCGGCTAGCCGTGGCTACACGAAATGAGGAATTTACCGACCTCTGGCTAAAGAGAACTTGCGCCTGGTCGCAAAATATAGTTTAATTTTCTCTTTTTTTTCTCTATACATGAGGAAGTTTATTGAAATACAGATCTTCGGAAGAAGAGGTGTTGCGACCTGTGTGACAAGGAAAAGCGTTTGCAGCCAAAATAAACTTACTCTTCGCTTGTTTTATTTTGATAGGCAGAGTTTTGTAGAGTACTAATCCGAAGAATTCTAACAAATGTTTGGCATAAATGCTGTTACAGGGCAAATTATTTAAATTATAAGAAGTTTTTTGCCGAGTGATTGACACGGGAAGTTGAATTCTTTTGTCTCAAAACATAAACCTGAAGCTTTCACAATTTTCAAATATTTAAGTTGAGTTTTACAAAAAAAACAGTTCATATACTGCTGCGAATATGGCTTGAAAGTTGAACTACACAAGGTCCAACAAATTATTCAAAGAAAACAAATTCAGCAGAATAACAACCAAAAATTTAAACCACGCGAGTTAAACCATGGTCTATATCTGCTACTTAAAAGTATGCAAGGCTCCAGGGTATATTAAGCTGCTTTTATTATAACTAATATTTTAAGGTCCGTATTTCCTGGTAAAACATTTTTTGTCAGCAAAAATTTCTGGTAAAGGAAATAAAAATTATTCATGATTGCACATATTTCAGTGGCTTTGTAACAATGCGTTTGACTTCACCCTTGTGATGTAGCTGTGGCATGCGATTACGCAACAGATATACGGGCTAGGAGTAACCATGACGACAATGCTAGAGAGGTTTTGCAGACCAGAGAACAGCAAGGTGACACCGCATTGCTTAAAGCCATTACGTTGAAGCGCTTGCAGCTATACGTATAAAAACTGCGTGAGATCATTGTTTTCTAAACAATATTCTACAAGTGCAATGATCATGCTTGTTTATAGAAGTTGGCTCACATATGCTACAGCTTAAAAGCCTACCAAGGTTGCATCATGACGTAGTTTCTAAACAATAGTGCCATCTATCCTTACGTTCGACTCGGCAGTCAAAATGCGACAAGCAATACACGTGGAGAAGGCGTTAACCTGCACACCTCCAGATTGCTGGCCAGCGACTGCTTCAAAGGCTGTTTAAAAAAGAGTAGTTTAAAACTCAAAAGAAGTGGGTCTCGAATGGGGTCCATAGACCTCAAGTGGTCCGCAAAGCCAGTTTTTGTGTCTGAGAAGTTCGTCCGTGAACAGAACAACACAGAAAATGCATTTTCTGAAGGCATACTATGTGCTGTGACAGCGTTTGTTTGAGATTTCTTTTATACTTTGCCGAATAATGTTTTCTTAATGCGGCAGCGCTGATGTATGTATGTCTCCCTATTTCCGTGACATGGTTGTGAAGCACAGGTCTTAAACTCGTGGACCACATGTGGCTCACACCTTCACGAAAAATAGTGTTCTATCTTCGCTGATAATCACTCGCATTATTTTACACCGAAACCTGTTATGAGATCACTGTTCGGGTCACGCGCAGTTGTTGTTCGCCGCCGCCACCGCCCGTAACCGCATTGCGCGAAAAAAAAAAACTTCCACCAATGACACAGTGGGTCGTGTACCCGCGTTCGCTGGGTGCCAGGACCAAATCCTACCACTGAGTTACACCGGTGCTAGTAACTTGTTGTCAAACTTGCCTTAGGCAGGCATGACCTAGCACCATTGGCACAGATGGGCTCGAACCCGCGGCCGCTCGGGGCCAGCCCAGTATTCTACCACTGAGCTACACCGGTGCTTCGGACTCCATGCCAATGACACAGTGGGGCGTGCACCCGCGTCCTCTGGGTGCCAGGACAAAATTCTACTACTGCGCTACACCGGTGCTAGTAACCTGTTTTCAAACTTGCCTTAGGCAGGCATGACCTAGCACCATTGGCACAGTGGGGCTCGAACCCACGGCCGCTCGGGGCCAGCCCAGTATTCTACCACTGAGCTACGCCGGTGCTTCGGACTCCATGCCAATGACACAGTGGGGCGTGCACCCGCGTCCTCTGGGTGCCAGGACAAAATTCTACTACTGCGTTACACCGGTGCTAGTAACCTGTTTTCAAACTTGCCTTAGGCAGGCATGACCTAGCACCATTGGCACAGTGGGGCTCGAACCCACGGCCGCTCGGGGCCAGCCCAGTATTCTACCACTGAGCTACGCCGGTGATTCGGACTCCATGCCAATGACACAGTGGGGCGTGCACCCGCGTCCTCTGGGTGCCAGGACAAAATTCTACTACTGCGTTACACCGGTGCTAGTAACTTGTTGTCAAACTTGCCTTAGGCAGGCATGACCTAGCACCATTGGCACAGTGGGGCTCGAACCCACGGCCGCTCGGGGCCAGCGCAGTATTCTACCACTGAGCTACGCCGGTGCTTCGGACTCCATGCCAATGACACAGTGGGGCGTGCACCCGCGTCCTCTGGGTGCCAGGACAAAATTCTACTACTGCGTTACACCGGTGCTAGTAACCTGTTTTCAAACTTGCCTTAGGCAGGCATGACCTAGCACCATTGGCACAGTGGGGCTCGAACCCACGGCCGCTCGGGGCCAGCCCAGTATTCTACCACTGAGCTACGCCGGTGCTTTGGACTCCATGCCAATGACACAGTGGGGCGTGCACCCGCGTCCTCTGGGTGCCAGGACAAAATTCTACTACTGCGTTACACCGGTGCTAGTAACTTGTTTTCAAACTTGCCTTAGGCAGGCATGACCTAGCACCATTGGCACAGTGGGGCTCGAACCCACGGCCGCTCGGGGCCAGCCCAGTATTCTACCACTGAGCTACGCCGGTGCTTCGGACTCCATGCCAATGACACAGTGGGGCGTGCACCCGCGTCCTCTGGGTGCCAGGACAAAATTCTACTACTGCGTTACACCGGTGCTAGTAACTTGTTTTCAAACTTGCCTTAGGCAGGCATGACCTAGCACCATTGGCACAGTGGGGCTCGAACCCACGGCCGCTCGGGGCCAGCCCAGTATTCTACCACTGAGCTACGCCGGTGCTTCGGACTCCATGCCAATGACACAGTGGGGCGTGCACCCGCGTCCTCTGGGTGCCAGGACAAAATTCTACTACTGCGTTACACCGGTGCTAGTAACTTGTTTTCAAACTTGCCTTAGGCAGGCATGACCTAGTACCATTGGCACAGTGGGGCTCGAACCCACGGCCGCTCGGGGCCAGCCCAGTATTCTACCACTGAGCTACGCCGGTGCTTCGGACTCCATGCCAATGACACAGTGGGGCGTGCACCCGCGTCCTCTGGGTGCCAGGACAAAATTCTACCACTGAGTTACGCCGGTGCTAGTAACTTGTTGTCAAACTTGCCTTAGGCAGGCATGACCTAGCACCATTGGCACAGTGGGGCTCGAACCCACGGCCGCTCGGGGCCAGCCCAGTATACTACCAGTGGGCTACGCCGGTGCTTAGGACTCCATGTTAAATTTGCCTTAGGCAGGCTTGATGTCGGAAAAGCAATCGCGTTAATACGACTTATAAAGCATTTTATAACTAAAGAACAACTAGTTGTCGCACAATGCGAATAGCATAACAAGTGTGCCGTCCAATTCTCCGAACAAACAGCTTGTTCTTGTTTCTCTAATCACTGTGGCACATACCCGCTTCAGCCATAATTCCTCATCGTCGTCAGCCACTGCATGGGCAATTGACACAAAATTCCTGGCAAGTGTTTGGCGAATACCATGCTTCTCAGAAGAATGACAAAATAGCATAGCTAATCCCGGCCTACTACCCAAAAGTTTATTAATAATGCCCTAGTAGGTACCAAGAAAGCGTGTTTGCAGTAGTTACCCAATGAGTGTTTTGAAAAGGCTATGAAAAGCCGCTCTTCTAGCTTTCGCTGTGACTGTGCTGCCCCTACCGCGCAGGCACGGTGTTTGTTTTTTGCTTATTTGAATACTTAGGATTTTGTTTGCGTAAGCGACCTAAACAAGACAAGTCTAAAGCAATATTTTAATTTCCTGAGGCATCCCATGCGGTCATTGTGAGTTGAAATGTCATTGTGGAACAAAAACTCTACATTTCAGCATTTCAGAATCGGTGAACACACTTAAGACATAGTGGAAATGAGTATCAATACCTTTCAAAAGCTGACGTCAAATCTCATTCAGAAAAAAATTCGGCAGATCCCACGTACCTGAGAATCCATGTTGTGCGAAGCATGCGGAGGAAAAATGACTGTGTTGCAATTTCTTATTGAGCGACATGTCATGAAATGACGCTAAATATATATACTAATGTTGCACGCACAGACATATGTTGAAGAGTTGCAGATATTTATATAACCAGCTGTTTGCCCTTTCACAACGACGTCAACTGGAACATGCGCATTAGCAACACCAGAGGCTGATATGAAGCACTGATGCACGCGAAGATGCGGGCCCCGGACACTGCAACATAAACCAGCTTCAACTAAACACGTCTGACGTTAATTCGACGTGACAGCTGTATCGGAATAATACATATGTAATGTTTATAAAGTTGGGTAGGCAGCACTGCAACCGCTATTGACGTTTCACGAAGATTAGCGTCTATTTGAAAAGTAGTTCCGAGACCTGGCGTAGCTCTGTGGTTGATTGATTTGTGGGGTTTAACGTCCCAAACCCACCATATGATTATGAGAGACGCCGTAGTGGAGGGCTCCGGAAATTTCGACCACCTGGGGTTCTTGAACGTGCACCCGAATCTGAGCACACAGGCCTACAACATTTCCGCCTCCATCAGAAATGCAGCCGACGCAGCCGGGATTCGAACCTGCAACGTGCGGGTCAGCAGCCGAGTACCTTAGCCACTAGACCACCGCGGCGGGGATAGCTCTGTGGTAAAATGTTTTATATGCACCCATAATGCTTTGGTTCGATTCCAGCGGGGACTCCTCGGGTTGACGCTACCGACGTCGGGTATTTCTTCACACTCGCACGTTGAAAGGGCCGATGTGTGTTCTCATCGTTCCTGGGTAGATACCAAGTGTTGATCACTTGAGGCACATACCCACATACCAGTGGCACATAGCCACCCGCTGGTATGTGCCACTGTCTGGCGAGAAGTGTTTGACGACGTACGTGACGGGATTGAGATAATATTCGTGTCTTGACAAGGGCGTCATATTTGTCAAACCATCTTATACCCTCCCAGGCTAATTTTGGTTTACCCCAAGTAAATGAAGTGACCTCGAGAGCACCTAAACGTAAGCGGATAGATAGATAGATAGATAGATAGATAGATAGATAGATAGATAGATAGATAGATAGATAGATAGATAGATAAGCCCATAATTGCCGATCTTCGCTAAGAAATGCTTCGCATTTATTAACCACTGTATGTTGCATGGGAAAGGCTTTCATCTATATCACATTACAAAAGACTTTTTTTTTCTGAGCAAGCATTGGAAGTGTTGGCATTGCTCCCTTCCTGTCCCTTTTCCTAGTTCACTCTCACATCCGTGCCCCACCCCTTGTTATGCTATAAATAAGTACGCTGGCTCTCTTTTTTCTCTTGAAAATTTTCGTTGTGCCGTAGTAATGAGAACAGAAATGTTCATCATCATTAATCAGCATGCGCTTTCTTTGTCTTTTCCTTCCTCTCAGTTCTCATCATCTTCTGAATCGCTCCCAAAATAAGTGCGCTGATGTATCGAGCGTTACCTGCAACAACACTGATGTGTGAGAGAAGAGTGCGAGTTCAGGAAGAGAGAAACAAAGAAGAAAGAAACAGGGAGACCAATGGAATTGAATGAAAAAACTTTATTTCAGTCCTGCAGGATGCGCTTAGCACGTAGCGGGCGTCTCCCACGTAGGGACCGACAGTGAGTACTTGGCGGCCGCTTCGTGGGCCTGCTGGACGGCCCATTGCTTGTCTGCGAGAAGTGAGATCCTCAGTGACCTCTCCCACTTGCTTGAGGTAGAGTCGGCAGGAGTTGTTCTACACTCCCAGAGCATGTGTGCGAGTGTCGCTGTGTGTCCACATGATGGGCATGTGTCACTGGGGTTTGCATGAGGATACTAAACGTGAAGCGTGGCAAGGTTTGGGTACGTGTGTGTCTGTAATAGGCGTAGGGTTAATGCCTGCGGTCGGTCAAGTTTCGGATGTGGGGGTGGAAAAATGCGGCGTTCCAGGTAAAAGTGCTTTATTATTTCATTGCACGTAATTGGTGCATCCCAATTGGTATCTAACCCAGCAAGATTGGGTTGCCCTGTGGCGGTGCGGTCGGTAAGTGCGCGCGCTGAATCATGGGCGATCTCGTTTAGGTTGGATAGGGCACCCGGCACCTGGCCGAGATGGGCGGGGAACCAGATGACAGTATACATGGTACTTCAGTGCACTCGGGTCTGCTTTGCGCAGGATACGAAGCGCCTGGTCTGAGATGACTCCGCTTTCTAAGGCTTTGATGGCCGGCCTGTAGTTGCTGTAGATTCCCGTTTGCTGTCGAGCATAGCTATAGCTATAGCTATTTGCTCCACTACTTCGGGGTTTTGGGTGAGGATTGTGGGAGAGTTAAGAGTCTGCTGCGCGGATGTACCGCGACCACAGCGAAGGCTCGGTTGTTGTGACAGGCAGCGGCGTCCACGAACAAGACGTTGTCTGCTTCCATGTGTATGCGCTTGAGAATGGTGGTCACCCGCGCAAGGCGCCTGCCTCTGTTGTATTCGGGGTGTACATTTCGTGGGATGGGAGCGATCGTGATAAGGTCGCACATTTCACGGGGAATTAGGGTCAACTCTGGGGTGTCCTGGGCCCTCGAGGAGAAGAAGCTCAGCTCGCGCAGATTATGGCGGCCCGCCTTGGTGGTGGTGAGTTGGGTCAATTGCACGCGTTCCTGAGCTTCGGCGATCTCTTCCAGCGTGTTATGTACGCCAAGCTCGAGGAGTTTGTACGTTGGAGTGGTGATAGGAAGGCCAAGGGCTCGTTTGACCACCTTACGAATAAGCGCATTGAGTGTATCGCGCTCAGCACGTAGCCATTTGTGTATAGCGGCAACGTAGATAAAATGACACAAAACAAACGCGTGTACGAGACGCAGCAGGTTGTCTTCTTTGAGGCCATGGTGCCTGTTGGCTACTCTACGTACTAGTCGTATGGCATTCTCAGTCTTAGTACTGAGCTTGTGTACTGTGTGGGTGTTCGTTCCGCGGGACTCGATGATCATGCTGAGGACCTTGATGGTGTCTACCCTGGGTACAGTACAACCATCTCTGGTGTGGAGGGTGATATTCCGTTCCGCCGAAGGTTTCCATCCTTTGGGCTTGACACCCCGGCGTTTGGGCAAATACATCAACAGGTCCGACTTCGCGGGTGAGCACCTGAGACCGGTGTGGTCGAGATAGGTCTCGGTGGTGGCGATAGCCTCTTGCAGGGCGACTCAGTGAAGCCATCCAACCATGTGGAGCTCCATATGGTTACATCATTCGCATACATAGTGTGATATAGCGCGTCGATTTTCGAAACTCGCTCGGAAAGCCCGATCATCACAAGGTTCAAGAGCGTGAGCGAGAGGACGGATCTCTGAGCAGTGCCCCGCTGTCCGAGTTCCACTTCTTTCGACACTAGGTCTCCGCGGAGGACGGCTCTGCGTCGAGTGAGAAAATAGTGGATAAAAATCGATGACCTAGACCGAAGGCTGCGATCGCTTTATAGATTGACGTGTGCGTTATTGTATCAAAGGCCTTTTCTAAATCGAGACCAAGTATTGCACGAGTATCCCGAGTGTTTCCGCCATCTAGAATTTCACGCTTTAGGAGTCACATGGCGTCTTGAGGGGATAACCCTGGTCGGAAGCCAATCATGTGGTGCGGAATGCAGTCCTTATCTTCGTGTTATCGACCAACCCTGTTGAGGACGACGTGCTCAGCAACTTTGTCCACGCACGACGTGAGAGATATGGGGCGTAGGTTATCTAGGCTCGGCGCCTTTCTCGGTTTGGGTATAAGAATCGTGTGAGCTAGTTTCCAGGCATCGGGTATTTCACCCTTTTCCATATTTCGTTGATAGTGTCGGTGAGGTAAGCGACGGAGGGATCGTTCGGGTTGCGTAGGAGCTTCTTGGTTATGCCGTCGGGGGCTGGGGCTGAGCGGCCATTGAGCTCATGGAGAGCTAAGCGCACATCTTCAATAGAAACGTCGGCGTCTAAGTTGGTGCTGTCGCTGCCAGAGTAATAGGGGTGAGGGGTCACAGGGCCCGTGGAAAGCGGGAGATATTTTTCAACGAGGTTCTTGACAACATCTTCCGGTGACACTGTCCGTTTAGCTTGATGAAGTATCTTCACGATCGAATGAGGCTGATTTGTGCGGGTGTTGGTTCCATTGAGGAGGTGTTTGTGTAAGTTCCAAGTTTTGCCATTACGGACCTGACCATCAATCGAGTTACAAATTTCGTCCCACTGCTGTTTTGAAAGGGTGCGGCAGTGATCCATCATGGTCTTGTTCAGCTGATATATGCGTTTGCGTAACCTCCAATCAAAGCGCTGGCCCTTCCACCGGGCCAATAGAGGCTGTTTGGCCTCAAGTAGGTGGGCGAGACGACTGTCCATCTTTTCGGTTGGAAGGTCTGTACTGATAGCTTTGGTTGCCTTGTTTACATAAGCTTTGAGCTGGGCCGACCAAGTCTCGAAGCTCGGTGAAGTATCTAGAGGAGGTCGTTCTGCGGGCGTCTTACGAAGGAGGTCCCAGTCGACCCACATGTACGACTTGGTCTTCCTGCTTGCTGTGGGGAGGTGTATGGCCAATATGAAGTGGTCGCTACAGAGATATACCGCGAGGTTGGACCGGCGGGCGTCCGCGATATTCTTCACGAAGCAGAGATACGGTGTAGGGTCTCTTTGCGTGGACGTACCGGTGTGAGTGAGGAAGGCCTTGTCCGTAATGAGAAAAAGGCCCATGTCATTCGCATTTTCCAAAGCTCGTTACCTTTGGGTGTGTTGTACGTGTGGCCCCAGGCGCTATGCGCGGCGTTAAAATCGCTCGCAATCACTAGCGAATTAGACCCTGCGAGACGGACAGCTTTCTGGAACAAGCGCGTGAATCTTTGTCTATGGTGGCTGGGACTACTGTATACATTGAGCATGTACACGCTTTGTTGTGATATGTTGCCAGGGAGAATTTCGACCATAACATGTTCAATTTTGGGCACACTGAGACTGTGCGCTGTGCTGGTAATCTTGTTAGCGACCAGGGTGACGGTACCGCGTCCTACCGAGGAGCCGGGCAACTACTGATATCCGGAAAACGTGGCGGTTGGTACTACAGTCTTTTGTAATAGCATGATGTGAGGTTTTGCTTCATGGATACGGAGGTATTGCTGCAGGAATGCTTTCTTGTGAGCGAAGCTCCTGCAGTTCCATTGCCAGATTCGCAACTCGTCAATTGGCCTGGCCATCTTGAAGCATGTAGAAGTCGGCCTAAGCACCCGGCGAGTGAATAAGGGCCACGTGAAGTGATGGACTGGGCATGGCTGTACGTTGCGACGACGTGATGGAGATATTGCTTCACTTGGCACAACTTATTACCGTGGGCCGCGAGGGTAGACTGCACGAGAGCCATGCTTTCGCCAAGAAAGCGAAGGCTTTCCTTAATCACCGAGAGCGTGCTCTTAATGTCGTCTAACTCTGCCTTTAAAGCTGGCTGGTCTTGGGCGACCTCGCGTTTTTTGGGTGCGCTCTCGCCATCGTCGTTACTAGCGCCTACGGGTCGCGGCTGCAACGGGGTGACTGTATTGTCATCGTTATCGGTTGTGGGCGCAGCAGCGCGTGCGTTTCTGTCAGTTTTCAGTTCGGCAGTTGCGACTGTGAGTTTGCGTATTGTTCATTTCATCATCGCATTTTCGTGCTTTAAGATCGCTATTTCAGATGTGGTGTGTGGATCATGCTCTGGGAGTAAACCCGACCCTACCTTTGATGTAGTGTTTCCTTTTCCCCGGACGGCGTCCACCCAAGTGAGAGTTCCCCGCTTATTATTTTTGGCGTTGCCTGGTGATGATGGTGCCGATGGGCTCAGCGATCATTGACGCGAGGCCCCGGTGAGACTTGGGTGAGGCCTGGAACCGGCGTGAGGCCCGGAACCAGAGAGGGAGCCGGAGCGTGGCCTGGAGCGTGACCCGGGCTGGGAACCTGAGCAGGAACCGTGACGTGAATCAGAACGGGACCTGGAGTAGCCTCGCGATGTAGATCTGGTTGCGGTCCCACTTCGAGCACTGTGGGAATGACTCTGAGTGTGGCACCGAGACCTCGATACACGCATGGTGTGGTTCCTGGGACGACTCCGGGTTCGGGACCAGGATCGGCTGCCATCGGATCGACCGTCTGTAGAAAGCTTCGATGCTTGGTCGTCGTCAGCGATTTCGTTGAACTCCTTCAATGCTTCGTGACTGTTGTGTCGCGTCGAGTGTGTTCACTCCAATGGTCGTCGGCGCACCACGTATTAAATGTTGTAGCGTTCTTTACATTCCTTGTTGGTAGTGAGGTGGGCTCCTCCAGAAAGCTTGCATGTTGGTGGGCAGTGGTGTCCTTTTTCGGCGTTCGGCACGCTGCAGCCTCTGCAGATAACGTCTCCAAGGTTCGGGCACACGTCCGCTCGATGGCCGAGCCGAGCAAAGCAAATATCTGTCTACGGTATAGTGTACATTGAAGTAGCACCGATCCGTATCGCACAAAATCGGGCACGCGATGTTCATCGAAGGCCACGATCACTGCGGTGGTACTTCCGATGCGCTTGGCAGCCAAAGCTAGTGGATTGCGGTCGTTGACAATCTTCGCATCAATGTCCGCCGAACCATCTTGCACGGGAATCGCTCGAATGACGCCTTTGCATGTAGAATGTGGTGCCGCTTCGTAGGCACTAACGTCATAGGTCTTTTCAGCGATGCGGATTTCTTTTACGCACACGTAGCGATTAGCATTTTCTTTCTTCGGCGTGCTTGCTACTAAGATATTCTGTTTAATGTTGGGGCAGAGCGTGTCTGCTTGCTGTTCCAATGAGCTGATACCTGCCGAAGTCGAAATGGCTTCAGCTATTGTCGTTGGGCCAACCCTAGCGATGCCAAGACCTCCCCTGGGCCTAATGATAATGCGGATGTCGTTTTTTGGTAATTGAGGCATTCGGCTTGCTCGAATAATTTTGTTCTTCACATTTTCTCTGTTGCGGGGCTTGTGCTCGTTGCGTTTCGAAGCGCTATATGACGGCACACGTTTGGAGCCTTCATTTTAGGCTCGGCGACACGAGGCGGTCTGCCAGCCTTGGTCTGGTGTGATTTCCTTCGGGTCAATGTCTTCCCCTGTCACTTGGAACTCCATCGCTCAGCGAGACAGTGCAGCTACGGGGCGCGCGAGCGAGCACGCGCCACGTTAGAGCGAAGAAGACACTCGTCCGGGCTAGCTGTCGGTGGGCGAGCGACGATGGCGGAGGCGAAATAAAATGCAAGAAGCAAGCACTCTATGCACACAAATTGTGTCGGCAGAGTCCTTGTTTCTTCTGGAAGTCGTTGCACTAATATGACGTAGAAATCACAAAGTGGCGTCGCAAAAACGTTGAATAAAGCAGGAGCCGTAGTGGAAGCGTTCGCACACTTCGGCTTCTTCTTCTCAAGACATGAATAATATTACAATTCCATCACATACGTCGTCAAACTTCCCGCCAGACAGTGGCACATACCCGCCAGCGGGTATGTTCCACTGGTATGCGGACATGTGCAACAGGTGAATGAACTTTGTTTCTGTCCCCTCGGCGGTGGTCCAGTGGCTAAGGCACTCGACTGCCGACCCGCCAGTCACGGAATAGAATCCCGGCTGTGGGGGCTGCATTTTCAACGCAGGCGAAAATGCTGCATGCCCATGCGCTTAGATTTGGGTGCACGTTACTAAACCTCATGTGGTCGAAAATTCCTGAGCCCTCCACTATGGTGGCTTTTATAACAATGAGGTGCTTTTGGTATGTTTAACTCAACATATTAGTTATGAAATCTAGTATCTACCCCGAAACGACGATAACATCAGTGGGCAATCTTAACACGTGAGCGTCAAGCGAAACCTTACATTGGCCGCGTTCACCCGACGAATGCAAAGAATGAATGTCAGACCCCCAGAAGAAATCAAACCCAAGCATTCTTCGTGGCAATCAAGCATACTACCACGGAGCCATGCCAGGTCTAGAAGCTACTTTTCAAATAGACCTTAATGTTCGCGAAACGTCAGTGATGGTTGCAGTCCTGGCTATGCATTTTGATAAACCTTACATATGTACTCCTATAACACAGCCCTCACGTCGGGTTACCGTCAATTGGAGTTAGGTAACATGCGCTGAAGTCGATTTATGTAGCAGTGTACATGGGTACCATCCTCGCGAACAGCAGAACTTCATATGAGCTCATCGCTTCTGATGTTGCTAATACTCATGCTTTTCTTGACATCGTTGTGCTAGTGCAAAGAACTGGTTATATAAATATTCGGAACTCTTCAACCTATGTCTGTGCATGCAACAATTATACCTATATTTAGAGTCATTTATGCGTGTCGCCCAATAAAGAACACACAACGCGTTCATGGTTCCCCGACATGCTTTGCATAACATTGATTTTCAAGATACGTGGGATCTACCTATCTTTTTTTGACGTTCTCGCATTTCAATTGCGAATGTTTATTCTCGCCGTAATGATGAGACAATCCTATTCCTCAAACCCTTTCATGATACAAATATAATTTCTGTCCACGTCAAACTAAAGGGGACATCACAATACCATTCAGACAAAGGAGGCTTAGATTGATAGATAGATAGATAGATAGATAGATAGATAGATAGATAGATAGATAGATAGATAGATAGATAGATAGATAGATAGATAGATAAATAGATAGATAGATAGATAGATAGATAGATAGACCGACAGTTAGATAGATAGATAGATAGATAGATAGATAGATAGATAGATAGATAGATAGATAGATAGATAGATAGATAGATAGATAGATAGATAGATAGATAGAAGAGTGGACGTGCCTAAAGTGACGGCATTTCACTAAGAAATGCTTCGTATTGAATAGTGGCATGGTCAATAGATATTTGAACGCTTTTGAAAAATTGCTTGAATTGAACCCCAATATAAAAAATGACTTACCGTATGAAGAGGCCGATGCGACATTATGTAAAGACAGTGGCACATATAAATGAAAAATGTACTACAATTGTCGGGCAAACATGTCCAAATAAGCAAAAGATCGGGGTGGGATAAAATGTTGACATGACAAATTTTTGTACCAGGGGTGTCGCATGAGTTAACGGTTAAATAAATTGTGCCGCAGAATGGGCAGGTTTGTACGTTTCAGTCTCGTATTGAAATAGGGCAACACCGTTTCAGCCTCAAGAAAAGATATAGTAGCAAAGAAGGAAATGACAGAAAAAAAGAAGAAAACAGGATGAAGGCGACCGGCTAGTGGTCTTGTCCCTTAAAAAAAAAAACCGGTTGCTGCCTTTGAAAGAACCATCCTGTTGTTGCTTTGAAAAAGACAATACAAGGGTTGTTTTCAGCCATAGTCTCCTTTCAACATTTTTATTTATACAAATGTACGTTATGGCAACGCATTTTGCATCTGCTCTCTTCTTATAAATCACAGATAGATAGAAGACATATATCAGTCACTTACAAAACAATATAGAAATTCTTCAGCTTCACGTAATCAACACATTGTTTTAGCCACAAGAAGAATTCTTTCATGGGTCTTAAGAAATTATGAGAATGAAGCGTACAAAAATAGGCACCTATATTGAAATATTTGGCAGACTTCAAACTAGTTCCTCTCTGAACTATCCTTTGATTAAATACTTCAAATTCCGTACTGAGAAAAAAAAAACTGAAGTAAATATAGATAGATAAGAGCGCTCTTTCTGTTTTATCTTATTCTTTTTATAGTTTTTTTTACGCTAGTAATAATCTTCAATCGTTGACAAACCAGTTCAATATTATTTGCAGTGGCGGGCCTTGTTTTTTGTAAGGTAGTGCATGAACGAGACAAAATTGCAGAAACAGTTATAGCTAACTCCTGGCTTCTATTTTTTTCTCTTTTCATGCCACTGTTATTCCATGGGTCAGGTAACCAGCGTCAGCAAATAGGCCAACAAACGTTCAAAATTGTTTCTTCCACGAAGTATCCGAGAGGACTCAATGCAGAAACGGTAAGTCTTTCAGGGTCTAATTTTCTGTAGATGGGAGAAATCATCCGCAAGTGTATAAGGATTTGATCACTGCAATAGCTGCGCAGTTAGCGTGCCTCACCTGTATAGCATGAAACCACAACGCCTCTGGCCACCGTTTCATTTTAATATTTCTCTCGTGCAATACAACCAGGTACTGCAGTGAAGTAGTTTTACATTGCGTTGTAAAGACTTACAGAGAGCCTACGGAATTTATTACAGGCCAGCCTATCCTAGTAGTAAAATACCGTACTATACTTTGCGGAGCTGCAATAGAGAGCGTGGTAACACTTGTAAAGCCATGGCAGTAGGTACTCGAGGGTCTATAATGAATAATGCAAGCAACTTCAGCACATAAAGATTTAGGGTCTTCATAGTAATTGGTAGGCAGAAATGTCCAAAATCCATGCAGATCCTAGTGTTCAAAATGAACAACCCTTTTCGCTAACTTGTTAACAACATAAATAAGGTGTACACGTTCTAAGAACTCGTTACTGGACTAGTCGTCTTAATTAAATCTGCATTGCTTCTCCTGTGAATATATGTTAGATTGGTCTACCAAGCATCACAGATGAAAGTTAATATTTAAAATAAATAAACAAAGCAGACAGTCTTAGAGGCGAGGCCTCCGACTAGTACTGGTAGACGGAGAAGTTTATATATCGTTGTGTAGCATTATTAAAGATGTGTTCGTATATTTTCTTCAGATTACATCAATGCGCGGTAACTCGCACCAAGACATCGCTCTCAAACAGGCAGCGTTCAAAATTTTCAATTGCTACAAAGCACCGTTTTGTGTGGGTGCAAAGTAATTCTAAAAACAATATATATATATATATATATATATATATATATATATATATATATATATATGATACTATTGGTCGACCAAATTGCCTACGCGATGCTATATTTTTTAGCATGATAGGTGATGAAATATCTGGAACATACCTTGCGTAAACACCGTGCAAAATAGAAGGAGAAGCACGCATGTGAGATTCATGGTCTCCTGGTCATCCGCCTTATTCTCGTGAAATGTAAGCATCATTTGTGAAACCAACGTCCTTATATACTGACGTAATCTGCCCATCCATTTCCCTCGGCTGGACAACGCGTCGTTGCTGTTGCCTCAGTACATATGTGAGGCTCATGCTTACCGATTCGTTCATTTTGTTTTTAGTGCTTTGTTACAGCGTCCATATGCAAGACCAAAGCTTCAAAGAAAAACAATAAAGTTGGTCTGAGTTCGCCACGTTAGCAGGTTTTTACTTAGTTTTTTTTCCCAAGTGTTCACTTTTTCGAAATAAGCCGGAATGTTTTGGCCAAATTGTTTCAAAACCTACCGAAAAGAGAGGAACAATAACAATCTCAGTTTCTCGAAACCAACCCTTATGAGTGTAGGCGCAGTTGCGTGCTCAACCACGTGAGATGTTTGAAAGTAAATTTGAAATAATAGGCCTTTCATTTAATTGTTAATAGATGATTTGAACGACACAAATGCACCTGAATATTCGACTCACTAAAACAGGTGAACCCTGCTTGCGTTGAAAATCAGATACGCAGTTATAGTTGAGCAATATTCACCTCACAAGCTTTTCAAATATATACGCTGAAACGTATATTTCGATGTACAAAATGAAGTCATTGATTTCTCAAGCACCGACTTTGGTGAGTTATTGTGGCTTGGGAGTTGTGCTGCTGATGTGAGGTGTCGGAGTTCATTCTCTGCCATAGGGGCTGCATTTTTATCGCAGCGCACTGCAATAGCACTCATGCACTAGATTTCAGTGTGCGCTAAAGACCTCCGGGTGCTCGAAATGAATTCCGGAGGTGTATGCTTGCTTTCGTGCGTAGAACTAATTCAAGAATTTAATGTGGTCCAACTGCGCACTCGCAAAAATGAAATGTATAAACTGACCCCAGTTTGAGATTAGTATCTTCTAAGTGGTGATAAAAACTGTGTTTTTAAGGAAGAAGTGTAGGAAAAATAACCTGGAGTATATCAACACGAAAAAAAGTTTGAGCGCTAAAGTGACTAGCCAGAAAACTCGTGATGCCATCCACGTCTTGAAACTGCCGCTTTAAATTAGTTTTCTCTATGTGACATTTCTGATGTGACCAGCTAAGTGCTTGCACATGGCACTGTAAGTTTCCATTTTCAAATGATACCAATTTCTTTTTTTTATTTATTCGTAATTATCAGCAATGCGTTGAAAAATTCGGACAAGTCTATGCGGCAAGTAGCTAGTGCAACATAAAAATTACTTTAGTGTTCGCAGCGCACATGCATGTCTGGTTAGAGAATTATTGGTTTTTGACATACAGAAAATAATCACTCCGTATGTATTGTCGCACAATAAACTACTTCATGCAAATCACTACGGCAACTACAGCAGGGTTATATGCACAGTATTAGGATGTTGTACGTAGCCGGTGGATCTAGACTTGCCAAATTCGCAGGCCATTGCCCTGCCCAGTTTTCTCTTTCCTGGCTGTATGGAAGTAATATCTTTCATTGTGTGTGTACTTTCAACTGAGCGCGAATGTGTTCTTAGGAAGTTGGACGTAGTCAGACGTAACACTAGGTGGCGGCCAGTGTGCTATTACGCACGCAGTATAGTACGACACGCCTGTCTCAATGCAGCACCCCCCCCCCCCCCCAACATAATCGCCATGCACTCATCACCAGTCACATGCGAGCCCAGTAGCAGAGAAAAACTTAAAGAGAAATAGTGACACCTGCTCCCGTAAGATTGAGTGACCACTTGGAAGCACAATATCTGTTACACTGTCACGTGACAGCAGATATTGTCAGTATACATCCCGCACTCTGCAAACACCACCAACCTCGTAGTATGGGCCTTTCAAAACAGCCAGAGTACCCTGTCCACGAATGAACAGAGCAGATAAGCCACTTTGGAAGATAAGTGGGAGGCGATGCTGACGCCGCTGAATCCTGAGGACCAGCTCCGGCTGGGGGAGAGGGCTCGGACCTCGTGCACTAGGTATGGCTACCTAGAATGAGAAAATCACCCACCTCTGGTTGAAAAGGATGTGTGCCTAGTCACCAAATAAAGTTTAATTCTCTCTCTCTCTCTCTCTCTCTACATACGTAAGTTTTTGTGAAGTACAGATTTATGGAAGAAGAGGCGTTGCAATTCATGAGACAAAAAAAATGGATTGCAAGTCAACGTAAGCTTACTCTCAGATACTCGCATTTCTAGAGCCACAGTGTTCCAGATTGCAGATCCGAGAAATATAATAGTCGTTCGACATAAGCAACATTACAGGAGAAATATTTTCAAAATAGAGACTCGTTTTCCTGGCGATTTGCACAGGAAGTTGAATATTTCTGTTTCAAATCACCAAACGTGAAGCTCTCTGCAAATTTCAAATATTTATGTTGACATTTCGAAAAAAAAAGTTCATATTCTGATGCGAACATGGCCTAATGTTTGAACTACGTGAGATCTAAGAAATTCTTTGAAGAAAACTACATATAGGCTCAATAACAACCGGCAAGTTACACCTCGCTAGTTAAACCACAGTCAGTCTGCTACGTAAAAGTATGGAAGGTTGATTTGATATTTGGGGTTTAACTTCCCAAAACCACCATATGATTATGAGAGACGCCGTAGTAGAGGGCTCCGGAAATTTCGACTACTTGAGGCTCTTTAACGTGCACCCGAATTTGATGACACGGAAAAGTATGGAACGTTCCAGGGTATAATTATAACAAATATTTCAAATAATGTATGTTCTGGTCATACATTAAATGTACGCGAAACTCTTTAACAAAAGAGAATATAGCATGTAACCTGGTCGCACATATTTCAGTGGCTTTGTAACAATGAGTTTGCCTTCACTTCATAGTGAAGTGGCTGTGACATGTCATTGCACAACAGATGTTTTTGCTTGAAATAACCATGGCGACAGTGCTAGAGAGGGACTGCAAGCCAAACAACAGCAAGCTGAGACCATGTGGCTTAAAGCCATTAAGATGACGCACTTGCGGTTATACGTATGAAACCTGCGTGATAACATTGTTCTTGAAACGATATTCTAGAAGCAATATTACTATTTTTTGCCATGTTTGACTTTAAAAGGTGGCTCACATATGCTTCGGCTCAGAAATCTACCAGTGTTGTTTCTCAAGAAGTAGTTTTTGAACAATAGCGCCATTTATCTTTAAGTTCGAGATGGCACTCATAAACGCGACAAGTAAAACACGTGAAAAAGGCGTCAACCTGCAGACCTCCAAATTGCTGGTCTGCAACTGCTTCAAAGGCTGCTTCAAAGAAGAGAGAGAGAGAGAAATAAATAAAAGGAAGAGACAGGGAGGTTAACTTAGATGAACTGGTTTGCTACCCTGTACGGGGGTGGGGAAAAGGGTCGGAAAGAGGATAGAAATAGAGAGATAAAAAATAAATTAGAAAGAAATCACATGCGCACACATTTAGGGAGTTCCGATCACAGTCGTTTGGACAGGCCTGTTGAACGCAAAAAGCGCAGGAGCGCCTTCACAGCCTTCTTCTTCGACATAAAGTCCTGTCGGCAGCGCAGGATTCTTTCTTCCGAAAGAGGCTGGTTGTTCAGTTCATCTAATGCATTGCAGAGTGACTGTCTTTGCGAGCAGTATTGTGGGCATTCACACAGAATGTGCCAAGTTGTTTCATCTCTGCCACAATGGTCGCATGCAGCAGTGTCAGCCATTCCTATGCGGAACGCGTACGCATTCGTAAATGCGACGCCCAACCATAATCTGCAAAGCATAGTAGCGTCTCGTTGGCGTAATTCCGGAGGAATTCGAAGACTAAGAGTTGGGTCCAAAGTACCTAACCGTGCATGGATGAAATGTGACTCGTTCCATTGTGACGAGGTGCGCTTGCGAGGAAGCATGCGGAGTTTCCGTGCAGCGTAAGTTCTGGAAAGCGGAATTGATATTTGATCGCTTTCAGTATGGGCAGAACGGGCAGCTCGATCGGCCCGTTCATTGCCAATTATTCCACAATGACTTGGGAGCCATTGAAAGGCTATTTCATGTCCTTCCTAAATGAGTTGGTGAGTCTTTTCTTCAATCTCAAATACCAGCTGTTCGTACAGGCCATGGCGTAAAGGTGATAGAAGGGATTGCAGTGCCACCTTTGAGTCACTGAAAATTGTCCAATTTTGTGGCTGTTGGTCGTTGATGCGTTGCAATGCGGCACGAAGAGCAGTGAGCTCTGCTCCCGTTGATGTCGTAAGGTGGGAGGTCTTGAATTTTCTTGTCGTGCCTTTTATGGGTATAACAAATGATGCCGTTGAACTCTTCTGTGAAACAGAGCCGTCGGTGTATACGTGTATACAGCCTTGATACGTCTCGTACATCAAGAGCAGAGCAAGCTGTCTAAGAGCAGGTGACGACATATCTGCTTTTTTCTGCATGCCAGGTATAGTTAGCCTGATGTTAGCCTGAGTCAAGCACCAGGGAGGAGTCGAAGGCCTGGCGGCGGGTGTGAAGCATGTTGGCAAAGAATCGCGATATGTGGTGACTGTTTGGCAAAATGATGAACGTGGTCTGTCTGCTGGTAAAGAGGCTAGGTGGTGGCAGGGTGTCCGAGCAATATGCCTTATATGTGTCCTGAGTGCCTCAACGACGATATGTGTCATGATGCGGTGGTCACCGGCGATAGCTTCAAAAAAAAGTTAAAAATATTAACGCAGTGGTTTTTAAGTAGAGGCCCGTGCACCTCAGGTGTTCCACAAAGCCATTTTTTTGGGTGTCCGTCGGGAAATACGTACGTGAAAGGAACCACTCAGGAAACACGTTTTTTCTGGAGGCACACTAAATGTGCCATGGCTGACAGAGGCTTCTTTTGATTTTTAATACTTCGCTGAATGATAGTTTTTTATTGAGGCAGCACTGATATATGTCTCCCTCTTTCCATGACATGGCTGTAAAGCACGGCTTTCAATAACGCACACCGCATAAGGCTCACGGCTTCATGCAAATTTGAGTGTTATAACTTCTCTAATAATCACTCGCAACATTTACTCACTTATTTGAATTATGAGCACATTGCGTAAGCTACACAGAGGAGATCTGTCTTAAGCATTTTTTTATTTCTTGAGGGATCCTGTGCGATCACTATGAGTTCAAATATCGTCGTGGAATTGAAACTCTACATATAGGCATTTCAGAATCGGTGAGCACATTTAAGTCATCGTAGAAATCAGTATCAATGTTTCAAAAGCTGATGTCAAATCTTCTGAAATGACCATTGTGTGCGGTATGGGAAAGGCGTTATTTCATATGAGAACACTAGAGAGGACATTTTTTTTTCTGAGCAAGCATTAGAAGCGGTCGCTTTGGCCTCTTCCTCCTTCTCACACTGAGTTGGGTTTTCCACTTCTCGTTAAGCTAAAAATGATTATGCTTGCTCTGTCTTTTCTGTTCAAAATTTTCGTTACGCTATAGTATTTAGAACAGAAATGAGCAAATCATTAAACAGCACGTGCTCTTTTTTTTCTGTAACACTGTCAAGCTTCATCACCTTCTGAATCTTTCTTAAAACACTTGCATCGATTGCTCCAGTGGGGGCTAGAATAACCTCGATGTGGCAGAAAAGAGCACGTCTACATAGAGAGAGAGAGAAAGTGAGGGAGAGAAAGATAAAGAGAGAAATAAAGAGAAAAACAAAGAAGTAAAAAGGGAGAGCGAAAAAAAAATATTATAGCCAAGAGAAAATTTCGTGCAATAAAGTCCCTGGGGTGTGGTGGCATTCAAACCAGCGCACCCAGGATTCAACGGCTAGTGCCTTGACTACTCGGCGATTTATGCGTGCAGCCAGATTCTATAAGAAGCCAAAGCAACGCACGGTGGCGCTGCGACTCCGGACGGGCAGTGCCATCTTTGGAAGAAAGTAGACATCGGAGATGTAGATGGCGCGTTTTCCCGTTGCTCCAATGCACTGCCGCTCGATTGCGTGCTCGTGCAGAGAGCGTGCGCTGCGTTTGAGTCACCACCCAAGGTACCACCTACAGTGCGGCTTCACAAAGATCTCTGAGCTAGACAAGCACTTCCGAAAAGCGAATCTAACCAAAGTAGTAAAAGTTGTTGGCCAAGTTTATGATGTGGAGCAGACGACGGAAGACGAGGACGCCCGAGTCACTGCGAAATGCATTTTCCGGGTCCTCCGTGATAATACCGTGTGCGACGTATGCCTCAAAGTAAGTCTTATTCTGTCGAAATGAAGCCGCGTACTTTATCGATGTGCTGTGTTGACATTTATAAAAGGCATATAATTGTTGTTTTGATGTGTTATCTAGCAGTAGCAGCAGCCGTGTACTGTCATGTGAAAACATTTGCGGCGTGCTGAAAAAAATAAATAAACTGAAGTTATAGGGTCATGACGTTAAAATATCCGTAAAGTTTCAGAGTCGTGACTTCCGTGCTACGCATAACCCGCCGACGTCGCCGCGAAGCAGCACGCTAAGTTGAACCACAGCGAGTAAGTTGAAGTGGTCGCCTTTTTTTTCCCGGCTCTCGTGTCATGTTTGCTCGATCGTTCGCGAATGCGACTGTGTTCGCCGGCTGTGAATAGAAGATGGGAAACTGATACAGCTTTACACGTGCAAAGCGTTCCTCTGTGTTATCCGCATTGTTGTGGCAGCCCACAACACAATACTTCGGACCGCGGCGACGCTCCCGTGGAACCGCTTCTTCCAACGCAGCAAGGCAACTTCGCACAGCGAGCGTCTGGTTTTAGCGCGCCAAAGTGACAGCATGGCGCCCAAGTTCTCCGCACCGACTGCAGAGCGCATTGCGCACGTGTCGCACGCGCTCCTGTTTCGGCGAAACACGCTTTGACCGATTGGTTCTGGGGCTCACCGCCAGGCTCAGGCGCGGCGCTGTCATCGCTACGCAAACTTGAGCTTCGGTTCCCTATAGGATGACTTTGCATGCTATCGTATAGAAAGGGGCTCAAAAAGCGAAGTGACGGTGAAGTAGAGTCCTATTGTGAAGCTGCAGCTTCACAATAGGAGTACTGGGCCACAATAAAATGTGGCGCTGGGCGTTTTTCTTTATTTTTCTCTTTCTTCTTTTCTTTTTTTTTGTCTGATTTGTTTCTTTCTTATCACCTTTTTTATTTTTCATAATTTGTTGTGCTGGGGATGATAAAACGGGGACAATACAGACACTACACGACACAAAGCATGCCAACTCAATCTGCTAAAGGTCTTTCCTTACCCTGCTTATTTCTATTTCGTTTCCCTATTTCTTTGCGCGTATTTCTGTTTTTACATTCGTACACTTCCTTCCCTTTCCTTCTTTTCGCATATTTCCTTGCTCTGTCAATTTCTGCCTCTCTTTTTCTCTTTGTTTCGCTGTCTCTCTCTATTCTAACTTTCTTGAACACCTGTATTATTGCATTTCGCACCGTACGAACCAGCCAACGTGTTCTGGGAAGGAAGCAAGTGAAGGAGAGAACAAAGATGACGAACAGTAGCAAAAACAGTGCGAGGATGACAAGGAAGAAACGGAAAAAACAGAACACAGCGTTGTTCACTCTCGCATTGTTTTTTTTTTACCATTAATGTGTAACGACACACCCAAGCCTTAACCTCAGCAGAAAGAACAAGATGAAAAGATGGCGTGCCGGTTGATGATAACGATCGCTTTCATGTGAGGCCAGGTGACATAACAAAAATTTAAACAGCTCTGATCTAAAGCAGACTTTATAGACAGGGTATGCGTACAGCCATGGCTTCAGTTTTGTGTTTACCCTGTGCCAAAAACAGCAATAACTGCAATAATAGATACTACCATCGCTACCATGTTCACCGGTCTCACTGGGTTTCACCAGCGCTATCCACAGTCGATCTCGTTTGCGTGAACAGCGCATTTGAAAAGTCAGCTTTGTCGTTTTGTGAAATCGCTCTACAGAATAAGCATGTTGTGAATATGAAGGGGCAACTGTCACCGACGTTCACTGTCACAGCGTGGGCTCTTACCCCTTGGGGACGGATGGACACCGCCTTAGCGTGACGCGGAGTAAATTATTCTTGTTCGATGGGTTGAGAGAGATTCAGTTTTGTACTGCGGGCTTATTCCTTCCTTGTCTACTTTGTGACGACAGGTATTATGCAACAGCGATGCAGCTGGTGCCACCTATTTGCTACAATTTCTCCTTGTACACATTTAATGTCAAACAAGGCAACAGAGGTGGCTTTTATTGCTGCATAGGGAGACCACAATACAGGCTCTATAGCGTGCGCGGTGACCCTTGCGGTGGTGCGTGGAGGTGGAGACATTTGAGTTTCTCCACATTGAGCTCTTGGGGTCTTTGTTTTTTTTCTTTTCGAAGATCGCACCTTTCTATAATTTCGACATGGGCACCTAACAACCAAATTTTACTGTAATTAGGCGTCATTGTAACGTCACCGTTGTAATGAAGAGAACTAGAGATGGAACCCATACGCTGGGCCGGCTGTTTTTTATCTTCCCTTTTCCTCTTCTGCTTTGCTATCACTAGCCTAGCATGCGCCCTTGCCCGAGCAGTTTTTTTTGTCATCATTACAAAGGTGACAATAACCCTCATTGGGTACTTTTCTAAATGCGAAGCATTTCTTAGCGAACTTCGGCGACATTGAGCATATCTATCTATCTATCTATCTATCTATCTATCTATCTATCTATCTATCTATCTATCTATCTATCTATCTATCTATCTATCTATCTATCTATCTATCTATCTATCTATCTATCTATCTATCTATCTATCTATCTATCTATCTATCTATCTATCTATCTATCTATCTATCTTGCCGCCAACTACTTTTTGCTCTCCTCTGCTCTCTATCTTTCATCTCCACCATCTCTCTCCCATGTGCAAAGTAGCAAACCGGCTGCCTATAGGTTGGTTAACCTCCCTGCCGTTCTTTTCCTCCTATTTTCCTTGCCGTTTCAAAAATGATATCGATACAAAACTTAGTATGGCATAACATGACTGTATGAAGAACATACTTGACTAGTAATAACATGAAAATCATGACATGTATGTCATAAATGTCATGCTTTATATTTCATGGTCCTGCAGCTCTTGCGGTCGTTTCGTTCACATGGCATGTTTCAAAACTGGTATGCTATGACATGATTGCATGGTGAACACAAGCGACAGACGCTAACATGAAAATCATGACATGCCATGTAACAACATGACTACACGCCACGCTCATGATGCACTCGCGTCCGTTTCACTAGCGTCACATATACCAAATTTGGTATTACAATACGAGAGTGGATGACGAAGGCATGTGACTGGTGAAAACATGATAATCATGAGATCTGTGTGATGTACGAACATAACTAAATGCCAAGCTCATGATGTGCTGGCGGCTTTTTCGCTAGCTTCCTTTATACCGAATTTGGTATAATGGGACGTGAATGGATAACGAAGGTATGATACTGGTGCATACATGATAAAAATGAGATGCGTGTCTTGTAACAACATGACGACATGCTACGCACATGATGCGCTCGCGGCCGTTTCGCTAGCTTCACACGTACCAAACTCAACATTACGTGACGCGAATGCACGACATAGGTAAATGACACATTCAAACATGATAATCACGACATGCGTGTCATGTAACAACATGACAAGATGCCACACTGATGATACACTCGCGGCCGTTTCGCTATAGTCACATATGCCAAATTTGTTATTACGTGACGCCAATGAATGACGAAGGTATGTGACTGGTACAAACATCATAATCATGAGATGCGTGTCATGTAAGAACATGACTACAAGCCACAGTCAAGGCGCCAACACATTTCGGTTGACGCGGTGCACTTGCTCACCGGTGTTCATTTCGTCACATCACACCGGCGTTGCCACGCCAAGCGCCGGTTGCCATGTACTCGCAGGCGTGCGCCGCGCTGCATTCGTTTGAGGCATGGGTGTTTCAGCTCATCCAGCGTACCTTCGTCATGAAAACAGGGAGACGCAGTGTTGTCTGTGTAACGCATCGGTGCGAAATGCAGCATGCCACATGGCGTGCCGGTTGCCGTCAGGCCGCGCTGACGGACGCTGGTCACGCCTGGCGTCAGACTATAGAGTGCTCGCGTTTTCCTAACGTAGCGTCGCTGTGCCCATGCAGCGTGCACGCGCGTCAACGCCCTGTATTCTCCAACGTATACATTGGAGTATATTGGGCCCTTCATGATGCGTTCGTGGCCGTTTTGTTAGCTCCACGTATACTAAATTTGGTGTTACGTGATGTCAAGGAATGACGAAATATACGACTGGTGCAAACATAATAATCCTGACACGCATCTCACTTAAGAACATGACAAAATACCCCCCTCATAGCGTGCTCGCGGCCGTTTTGCTAGCTCCACATGTACTAAATTCGGTATCACATGACGTGAAAAAATGTCGAAGGTGAACGACACATCAAAACATGATTATCATGACACAAAAGTTATGTACGGCATCATTTACCTCCACCTCGTAACGTTGTGCTGATTTTAAAGTGGCATATCAACATTTCTCATTAGTGCTTCGCATATCATCGGTTCCCATTGTAGGCGGGATCTGCCAATTTTTTAAGCGGGTGATTTCACTAAGAAAATCCCCCGAAAGTTTACGGTGCAGGAGCTTTCTGTTGGCATAACCAATATTTTGCTAAAACGTTACCATTTTAAGTGGTTTCGACTGTATTAAACATTTGAAGGATCGGTGATGTGATATGCCCCCTGTTTTTACTTGCGTGTGTAACCCAATATAAGTATCAGGCCGGTGTGAATACCGTGTATATTACTGTGCGAAAGTAAGAAACATGCTTCAAGCTCACTTGTCACAATTTAAGAGAAGTCGCAATAATTTATGCATGGTTCATCAGCAAAGAAATTTTTCTAGGTGGTGCATTCGCACCCTGAATTGTTTGGTCAAGGCCACCGATCAATAATCTGGGGACTATTCTGAATTTTCTGGACCAGGTAGACTTTTGGTGATTGACTTGCAAGTGGTCTGTGGCATCAACCCTACAAAAAAAAAAGGAAGAAACTTAAGGAATGTGAAATGAGGAACAAAATAGCGAGCAAGATTTTCAGCTGTTCAACATCGGGCGCATGCATAAATCGGAAAAATATGTGGAGCTCACCTAGGCACACTCAAATGAGAGAGAAATAAATAAAAACAACGGACAGGGAGGTTAACCTAGCAGAACTTGTTTGCTACCCTGTACAGGGGGGGAGGGATCAAGGGTCGCAAAGACGATAGACACAGAAACAGATCTCTAGATATGTACTTTGCGCTTTGTGCTGAGTCGGAGTCAAAATTAATGAATTTTTCTCGACGCAGTTCACTCTGACTCAAACACATCAATTTTTTAGGGGCGAAGCTCCTTAGGCCGTGGGTCATTCCCTCCTCCATATGTCTTATGTCGCCACCTCTAGTTTATGACATGCTCAATAGATGGCGTTGTGTGTATGTGTTCTTTCATATATTATAACTACATGGCGTTAGTGGTTTCACAGCATTATTCATGCAGTGAATAATGATGACTGGGGCGAAGCGTCCATCCGTGCATCCGTGTGTGCATTCGCCTGTCTGTCCATCCGTTCATGCGTCCGTGCGTCTGTCTGCCCATGCATGCTTCCATTTCTCCGTACGTCCGTGTGTCCATGCTTCTCTTCATTCGTCTGTCTTTCTGTTCGTGCTTCCGTCCGTCCGTTCGTGCGTTCGTCCATCCATCTGTCCGTCCTTGCTTCCGTTTATTCATGCATACGTCCTTCCGTGCTTCCGCCGGCGAGTCCATCCATCTCCGTTCATTCATGCGTCCGTGCTTTTTTCGGCCTGCCCGTGCGTCCATATGTCTTTCCGTCCATGCTCCTGTTCAACCATGCGTACGCCCTTCCATACTTCCGTACGCGAGTCCGTCCATCCATGCGTCCGTGCATCCGTGCATCCGTCTGTACGTCCATGTGTTCGTGCTTTTGTTGGTCTGTCCATACGTCCATCTGTCTGCCCGTGCGTGCGTCCGTTTATTTATTCATACGTCCATCTGTGCTTCCGTCTGCGAGTCCGTCCATATGTCCGTCCATTCCTGCATTCGTGCATCCGTGCTTCTGTCCGTTCGTCCATGCGTCCGTGCTTTTGTGAGTCTGTTCGTACATCCGTTTGTCCATTCTTCAGTTCATCCATGCGTACGTCTGTCCGTGCTTCCGTCCGCGAGACCGTCCATCTGTCCGTCCGTCCTTGCGTCCATGCATCCGTGCTTCTATCCTTTCATCCATGCACCCGTGCTTTTGTCGGTCTGTCTGTACGTCTGTTTGTCTGTCCATCCGTGCTCCCATCCGTTCATTCCTTCTTGCGTCCGTCCATGCGTTCGTTAGTCCGCTTGTGTTTCCGTCCATCTGCCCGTGTGTCCGCGCCTCTGTCCATCCGTCCATCCGGACGCATGAACACACGACACAGAGGCACAACGCGGATGGACGCGCGGATGGGCGGACAAAAGCACTGACGCATGGACGGATGTAAGACGCTTCACCCCACTCATCATAATTCACTCCGTGAATATGCTGTGGTTATTTAATGAGACTGAGTGAGCTGACACATGAGTAAGTTTGCCGACGTGTAGGTGCATGTATTGCGGCTATACTGCGGGCCGTCTACGAGGCGGCATCGCAGTGTGCACGTTTTTAAAGACGATAGTCTTTCTTGGGGACCTTCGACGCAAAAATCTTGATCTGTGTGTGTGTCTGTATGTTTGCCTATTTATCTACTGTGGGCAACATAGGGTACTTGAAACGGCTGACTTCATCCGCACTGACCACCAATGTTGCTCAAGGTTGAGTGTTCATGCTTGTGCATTTGTCAATTAAAAGCAATTATTGCGCATGTCTTGGGCACCATAACAACACGCATATATTCTGCATATGCATTTCTTACTAGAAAACGCATACATAAATAATTTTAAGGACTGTAGCACTTATCACGCGGCGCTTACCATGCAACGCTTGCACAGAGCGAGGGGTGTTTCCAACGCTTTGCTAAGACGAGATGGTGGTGTCGCCTACCCGTCGCCTCACGCTTTTTCTCCGCAGGCGCGCAACCGTTCCTTCGTTTTCGAGAATAAATGCCAGATGGCGCTCGTGTGTACCGTGCCTCGATGCGCTCGTTCACCTCCGCTGCACGCTCGAGGCACTCCAACGCAGCGCCTCCAGAATACCATTCACCGATTTTCTTGCTCAGAACATCACATAAATGTTTTGTTCACTCTCTACACACGCAAGACTTTCGTCTTTCGACGACATTCGCAGATTACATGCAGATGCGGGGCCAATTTTGTTATAAGCACTTGTCACAGCTTACTCATTTCCGAAGGCCTACTGTAGCTGGGAGTTTTCCTAAATTTTGAAGCGTCCCGCCTACAGGGCATGTGTTTGCAAGGGCTTGAATAGGAGTGTAAGTTATGGAGAGCGCTCCAGTTAAAACTTGCCAGTGCTTGAAAATATGTGGATGCTTTCTATGACTGATTTACTAAATACATATCGCTGACTATTGCGTGATGTAAGTCTCGCTGTTTTTTGTGTTTTGATTGACTTCGTAATGAAGCATGACTATTTACGGACTTTTTAGGCAATCCCGCTGGTCAAAGAAGCTGTAGATCTGTTTGCAAAGCGTTCAATTAGACACTTTATAACTTTTCTATTAGCATATTTCTGTTTGCTATAGACGCTTGCGAAAATCACAATTATACCACGTTACATGCCCGCTCGCTAGTCGCGATCACAGTGCTTGCTAACGCAACGCGTGAATAAAATATGATTCCCTTGCAGCGGTTAAAGAACCCCAGGTGGTCGAAATTTCCGGTGCCCTCAACTACGGCATCTCTCATAATCATATGGTGGTTTTGGGACGTTAAACCCCACAAATCAATCAATAACGAGAGTGATAAGCATACGCATCGATTATCGCTTGTGGCGCGGAAAAGAGCACGCGTGTCTTTGAACGGTTACTACCATCTTCGCGGCCCTGCAACCTTGTAACGGCAGCAAAACCGGCCCCGTTCTATGGTCGGTTGCACACGGAGTGTTTCAAGTGGGGGAGTCGATTAATATTTTAAGGTACTTCGCGGGTATTTCTAGGGAGCAGGAAAGCACCACTAACTTAATACATAGAAAATTTGAAATGGCGCCTCTGGGCGTGTTTAAAACAGATATACAATTTGGTATTGGAAAGTTTCTGACCCACTTCAGGTTACAGAAGTTTGTTAATTGATTTGGCCTAATAAATCAGTTAATGAGGACACAGGGAATACATGGGTGTTACTGCATGCAACATACGGCAGTGGGTATTTATTCGCGTCGTCAGAAGGTGCGTCAGAATATTTTATTATAACGCTCAATTTAGGTGGAGTAACATGAAAGTGCAAGGTAGTAGTAGGATGTTGAAAATAAGAATAGATACACCTCAAGGGGTAATGCATCGACTCCAAGGAAGTCTTCACATGCTGTCTCAACGCGAAAGCATTTCTCACTTTTATAGCAATAAGTTTGGCGTCCATCCGGCATGCGTTGCCGTTATCGCCATCTAGTAGGAAAAACTAAAGTGGCTATGTGATGAAGTCCGTAGTGAATTCATCTGATAATGTCGCTTGACAATGATGTCGAAATAGCATACACGCCAAGACACGCAGTGCTGTCGCCCTCTCGCGATGAGTGTCCATACTGTGCAGCGCATTCTCGTAGAGCATACGTTTTTTCTGTGAACTTAAATAATGTCCTGCGACATTCACAGCCCGACGATGAAACTCGGCCTTCTCTTCGACATGGCTCCAAGGCAGGAGATCACTTAACGCAACATCACGTAGCGTTAAAAATATGACACAGGATGTGATTATGTTTTACCAGCACGCCCATCTTAATACTCTTGCCATCTAAGGCAGGGCCTGCGTTGAAGCTATTGGACAGTAGTCGTAGGTACACACTTGCAATTTTCTCGCAATATCATGCGAGCGCTGAGCGCAGGATAGGATATGCTGGGAACACCAGTCGATCATCCTTACTCATTGTACATAGGAATTTTGCCTGCCGGTAACTTTGTTGCCACTCATGAATCAATATTACTTCTTGCCAAAATGATTGCCTTGGTCCTCAGCGCAACACCCTTATACTTAGTATCATTATCGTCGTCATAAATGTTCAGCGGCCACTTACTCACAGCTCTGATTGAGCATCTTTGTTGAACGCTTGTGTCGTCGTTTACTCTGTCATTGTTTAAGTTGGTCTTTTTCCTCTTACGTTCCAAGCAACCCACGCTACTGTTTTCTGTGCTCGTAGTCTCACTATTTTGGATTTTCGTCGTGGCCACCATCGCGAAATTTAAGCAATTCATTTCGATAACCTGCTCTTCTGGCTTTACATACAGCCTCAAAATATAGGATTTCCTACAAAGTCATCGTGAAGGTCAGCGCTCACTTGTTTAAGAAAGCAAGTGAACGTTTACTTGGTAGGCAAAAAAATAGAAGGTGGGTAATAATTTTAATCTGTGCAGTGAATTTTTCTTGGTAATTCGACGAATTTCAGGCAAAAGGGGACGCGTCAAAAAAAAACCTACACGTTGTATGGAGAATAAGAACTTACTCGTGCATGCTTGAACGCACTCTACGCACGTTTTCAAACTTGTTAGCACTGGTTGAGCATTTCCTGATGGGAAGCTTGTTGCAGGAGCCAAGCGAAGCGTTGAAGTACCACTGTGGACCCTTTATGCAGCTTCGAATGTGTAGGTCTCTGCTACAAATGAATGTGGGTCGTTTTCCAGCTGCAGTTAATGGGGAAATAAACGCAAACCACCATTGCTGTTATCGGCTACTGGAAGCGCGACATAACTATTTAAGAGGTGTCCCTCACCCATCCGAAAAAAATGACGAAAGCCATATGGCTGGGTGGTAATTTCTGGTTGAGAAAGTAAACGTACTCTGACGTCGCAGTAGCTTCTATTCACAAGATATTTATGTTTCTTTTTGTTATAAAGGAGGATGTGATGTAACTAAAATACCACTTATGCATAGCTCCTTATCTGGGCTTTTCCGTCTGTCGTAGTTTGTGCTGAGGTTTATTGGGTCGCGAATATACGAGCGCTTCAGTACGTTTATATGAAATAAGTTTGTAAACTGTGTGTTGCTTATGCAAACCTATAAAGTGGTAAACAGTGTGCATTTAGAATTTTAAATACCTGTAGAATTGCTAAAATCAGAGTGTAGGATAATAATACCGCGGTTTTTGAGTGTCAAAACAAGAATATGAATCTGAGATGTGCTGCAGTGGAAGGTTTAGTATATTTTGAATTCCTGGGTGTTCTTTTGGCGTGCATTGACATCATAGAGGGGTACACTGTGGGATGTCAGCACATGCTTATTATTGTCCTCTCTCATGTTGCCTTCATTGAAATGCAATCTACACGGTTGGGATTTTGCCAAGTTATGTGCCATCAGTCGAGCATCATAGTAACCGTGAATGAAGTTACCTACAAAATAAAATTACTATCTGTCGAGCCACCACGCCCACTAAATAGCTTAAAACCAACCCGAAAAATCTTTTAGTACAAGGTTGCTTAAGAACAGCTCTATTGAACAAGAGGCAAACCAGAACATTCATTCAGGTGGTAAACTGTGCAATTGGGTGAACTTAAGAAAGAAAGGGCGGTACCGGCGTTCAGAAATGCGCATGGCTTAGGTAGAGTGTGGCCGCTGCAAACTTGCTGTACTTAGTTCAGGCATCAAATATGAAGAATCTTGCGAGAAGTTCTGTCGAAATGTGTCGCGAAAATCGCAAAGTACGCTTGCGAAGTACAGCTGAGGAGAAAGTCTGTGCAATATTATTCACGAGTCAACCTGCTTTGTATTCACGAGAGCTTTCATAGAAGGAGCCTAATATGGCCTTTGAAGCAGTGGTTAGTGAGTACTAGTGTCGATTCAGTGTTTAGCCACGAATGCACTAAAAAAACGAGTTTTTCGCAAAGTAGAATGGTCAAATAGAATAAAGTTGCGCTGTGGCATGGTGAGAAGTTAGAGTAATTGTGAAACTATCGGAGTGAATGAATGGGTTGAATACTTCTGTGGATGGGTCACAAGCTGCAATTTTTACGACACATGTTCTGGGCGCCTCTTCAGAGACTCAGGAGCGAGAGAAAGTGAAAGACAAAAAAAATGCATAGGTTAACCAGTTGCATCCAAAAGGATGCAACTGGTTAACCTATGCATTTTTTTGTCTTTCACTTTCTCTCGCTCCTGAGGATGCAACTGGTTAACCTTTATGCATGGTTTAGATGTAACTGGTAGACATGGTGGTAGCATCTCAACAGAAAAGCCAGAAACGTTTGCTCATCCCAGTAGTACAAAAAAGCACGCTTTCTTATGAGGTTTAATGTAAGTTTAGAAACGCGAACCAAGGCATATTCATGCAACCAGTAAGCGTTACCTACGCGCGGCGTGTAGATAACACCAAATTACACCAACCTATGCTACATTAGGGGGAAATTGAATGGCTGTAATGAAGGGCTCAAATGAAGTAATCATACTTTGACTAACAAAGTTTAACGTCTTTAAATTATAGAATGATTTAGCTTCGTTTTGTGAAGGTCACTAAAGCGAAATGTATGACAGGACTAGTTGGTATTGAATAGTTTACGTTAGCAGCTCAGAAAACAACACAAAAGTTTGTTATGAATGCTTATTATTTTATTTTTTTACTTATGCATACAATGAAGTAACATAGGTTTTTTATTGCAGCATTGTCTATTCTATAATATTGTCAATGCATAATGTTTTGTCTTTTCTGTTTAATAAAGTGTTATGCTTCTATGGCCACTGTTTCAGTGTATTCTATAACGTTTCATATGCAACACAATGCGGACCGATTTAAAGAGTGAAGTTCTTTCAAGGCGTGCTAGTGCGGCTTCCCTGCTCAAATTCAACCATTTACTTAAATTAGAGTGTAAGTATATGGTGCGTGAACATGTCTAAATGTAAATCAACAGATAAACTAAAATCCTACTAAATAAAAATGTCCGACAGTCGCTGTTTTTTACGTCCCTATCGTCGCTGTGCACGTAGTTATAACTGTATTAAACAGTGGTGTTATGGGTTGGTAATTATTACGCCTATTTCTTCTTATGTCAATTCATTTATTAAAGCAAAAAAAATTGTGCACTCACCTAAGCATTTCTCTCGGCAATCCTTTTCTGATCTGAATCGATTTTCATTTCCTCCGCAACCGCCGTAAATGAAGTGTTTGCAGCTTTTCGTGCTTTTATCAAAAAACCAAGCCGGTACACGGTATTGGCAAGGCCCTGGGTCAAGCGGCAACTTGCAAGGGCTCACTGATGCTGGAAAAAAAGCATAGCAATAAAAGACCTGCTGAAAATTTTTCATAACCATTTCATTTTCTTTATTTTCTTTTACAAAACGCAGGTTCAGCAAGTAGTGCGAAATACTTTCACTAAGATGTAAGGTTTTAACAAAAACTATGTACTATAAATACTTAAAACTCGCTGCTCTGCTGAGACCTGGTGAATCTTTTGGTGTTTCGTCAACTGCCCCCATTTCACTTTTCTTAAACATTCACGTTAACTCTTTTTCGGTGTAGTCACACTCTCTTTGGAAAGGATATTATGCCGAAAAAACTTCATATTTAAGAAGATTTAAAAGACTCCCTGAAGAGAGATTATTGGGAACTCTTCGCTTTCTGAGATTGTTGTACGTACAGTTGTATAACGTCCCAATCAGAATGGGTCGGACTATTCCTACTAAGGAGATGAAGAAAACGGCAAACTTTACATCAAAGAGTGTTACTCTAGGCTATTATTCGGCTTATATGCTTAACAAGTACGAGCTAACGAACTTATTCTGTGAAAAAGAGAATATATATTTTTTGTACTGAATTTGACATGTTCTTGGGCCCACTTCTTCAAATATAAAACAAATATTGTTCCCGCCTCCACCGCCACATATGATCATTTTCAAGTTCTGTATGAAATGTATAATTATGATTGTACACTTGACAACTGAAAAATAAAACAAATATTTTGCAAAGAAGTGAATATCTTGTTTGTACTTACGCCAACATGTTTTGAGGCACGTGTCTTGAGAAGTAAAACGATTCTTGTTACCGCCACAACCACCATATATAAATAATTTGCAGGTGCCGGTCAAAGGGTCAAAATAAAAAGCCGGTATGCGTGCTTTGCAGGGACCAGTGTCTGCTCTGCTGTCACATAAGCTCGGTCTTCCTTTATGCTCTAAACAACAAGAAACCACATTAGTGCGCCTTGTGAAAGAGAGAAAAAAGAGAAAAATCAAAGGAAAGGCAGGCAGGTTAACCAAATTGCAGCCGATTTGCTACCCTACATAGTGGAAAGAGGAAATAGCAGGAAATGAATGAAGAAGGAGAGAGAGGCAAATTAATACAAAAGCACGCATGGCAGCGCGTGTACCATGCCTGTCCACAAAGACATAGAATTGCCAACTGTCCCAGAGTACGGATCAACTTTGTTTTAGATAAAGTGCACTACCACCATGATGATAAAAAAGATTTTCAAGGACTTGCTCCAGAGTATCCAGAACTTGCATTGCTCTTCGAGCTAAGGGGGTGAACAGTGTGCGTGATGCTTTATTAAATGACCTCAATACAGCGAATACTAGTAGGTATTCGTGGTGGAGATTATAGCCATGGAGGTAAAAAAAAAAGAAGAGGTGTTGACTACTGGAAACTCCCGATCAATACTTTTTTTCGATACATGGTAATCATATAGTTCTTATTTATATTTGCGTGTATTTTTTAAAAATTCTTAATAAATACTTCTTTTAGATGATATATTGTACACATACATAGAATAATGGGGCGTAGATCTCGTGAGTAACATGCAACAAATGAGCTTGCAAAACTGTCAACGGAAAAAGTTTTCAGTTTAGCTGTCTTTGTTGTTGTAAAATTTGTGCGTGTTGCCTATAAAAATTACTGCTTGAATAGAAAACTGCCTAATTCGTATAAAATGTGGGCCCTCGAAAGTCTTTGCAATTAAGGGGAACGAGAAATCACTTATATGTTATAGTTTGTGACGGGAAGAATATGCGCCAAACGAAAAAAGCGTTCATGAACCGAGGTCCCTTTTCAGTGCCATATTTTGCGCGGTACTCATGTGTCAAGCATTGAGTCGTCGTGCCGTAGTCCACTCACTGTTTCGCTCACTGCCATGACAGAGGAATGTCTTTGAAACCGCATTCGTCTCAGGTAAAAAGAAATCTCTATCCTGCAACGTACTACTGTACAGTAATGCGTTGCTGGCCATGTTCACGAAGAAAACACAATGTGTTCGAGTTTGCAAGAAAGAAAAACATATATGGCAGCCTCACTGAATTGAAACCTGAGGGTGTGCGTTGCATAGGTCTCTAGCGATTCCCGTCCGTATAGCGTCTTAGTTACCGACAAAAACCACAAAACGTCGAAATCGGAAAAAAAGCAAAGCAGCAGAAACAGAGACAGGGAGCAGAGACGTGGCACTAACAACTGACGTTTATTTTGAAAATGTGCTGCTAGAAGCTTTGAGAGTATAGAAGAGCTGGTAGCAAACACAGAATTTTTTTGGACATTGGAGAGCTGTATTATTCTGTATCCCATAACGAACTGTTTTGAGTTCAGCGCGAGGCCATCGAACCCTCTTTTCAAGGTGCGTGCAGCTTTGCAACTGAGAAGCTAATTGAACGTGTGCTAATTGAACTTTTAAACCATTAGTTGTCAGCAGCTTTTGTCACCTTTGAGGGCAAATTGTTTCTACAAGCAATGGTATATGCATGGTGTTCTGTGTTGCTCCAGTGCATTACAGTATTTTTCTTAGCCAATTTTGACGGACGCTTTTGCCAAAGCCTTGATGATCAACTGGTAGTTCATATATTAAGATATGTTGATAATTTTTTGTTCTTTTTTCTAATTTTGGGGGGAGTGATTCTGTTTTAGTTATCATCTGTAACATTATTTCAGTATTTAAAGCTTGCTGCTCACATAGTGAAATTATTTACAGCGCTACACCCGAAAAGCACAGGACAGGGAAGGAGCAAAAGAGAAAGAAAAGACGGCGCTGATGGACCCTATTGGCGCTGATGGATCCTAACGAACTGGCCCAACTTGCCGTCTTCCTTGCTGTTCACATTTTTGTTTCACGCATGAAGTTACGCAGGAAAATTTTACTAGGATTCTAGACCTTACACTCACATTTCATTCTCATGTTCACGTGTGATGGTTCACGTGTGCTATTTTAGTCCAAGGGCTAAAAACAATCTTTTGCCTCATAATTCCTCCCACTGCAAGCTGATAAAAAGAGGTATTGCCAATCTTTGTTTGACAAAAGCTGTTACTAAGGGCTGCATTCATAAAATGCAAGATAGCATGGTTGAGCAGCAAAATTCCTTTTTTTGTTGGCAGGCTACCCGAAGTCGGTAATAACCTCTGTTGCTGAATATCGGTTTAAGCACCTCAATGTAAAACACATAATTACTGGTGGTGTTGGAGAAAACAAGAATGATGGAGTTGTTAGAGAACACAAGAACTTTGTGGTTATGCCACATGTACATGGCATTTCACATAGATTGCAGAAGGCTGCGGCCAGGATTGATGTCAAACTAGTCTATTCTGCACCAAGCAAACTCGTGGGTCTTTGCAAGAGGGTTGTGCAGCTCAGCACAATTAGCAGGATTTGTGACATAAAGCATCTCAAGAAATACTGCGCCAGTAACACGTGTGTGGTGCATGGCATCTCTTCAAGTTGTGACACGATTTACGTTGTACAATCTGGTCGATGTGTGAATGTTCGGCTGAGGAAGCATCAAAATATACCCTCGGGCACTGATGATAACTTGCCATAGCATTGCAAGTCGTGTGGTTGTACGCTCCTTTTTGATAAGGTGACAATTTTAGGTAAGGGTAAGACGCAGCATGAACGGCAGATTATTGAGGCATTTCCTATCTGGAAACTGCGGCCTGACAAATGTGCTAGTGCAGCTGCGGTTCTCACCGGGAAAGGCAGGAAAATAGGAGGAAAAGAACGGCAGGGAAGTTAACCAATCTATAGGCAACCGGTTTGCTACCCTGCGCATGGAAGAGGGTGGGGAGATAAATAGAGAGGAGAAAGGGAAGAGAGATAAACACAGCACATTAAGCAGCATACCCACGCGCATTTAGTCATAGTCACCAGGAAAAAAATGTGTGTTCTTAACACATAGCTGACTTGCTTGGATTAGCTTGGTTAGTTTTTTTGTTTTTGGTTTGTTATCTGCACACGCGTGGTACGGACTTCAGAGGAAAGTTTTTTTCAGAAATAAACGTCAGTTGTTAGAGCCACGTCTCTTCTCCCTGTCTCAGTTTCTGCTGCTGTGCTCTTTTTCGATTTCGATGTTTTGTGACTTTTGTGGTTAACTAAGCATGTACCAAGTTGCCCAACAAGTAACTCTCCTGAACGCGTAGAGGACCCACTGCTTGGTTTGTCAAACCACCAATGACGTCAGTGTTTGCAGTAAGCTTATAGGGTTTTCCCGGCACGAACTGAATCTTAGGCAGATTCATAGTAGTGCGACATGTGCGCTTCTGTTAGCTACGCTTTCACGACTTCCTGCTTCTCACGACAGTTACTAAACGTGTCGTCTGCAGCGAGTTTAGACAAAGCGCAGCGCAGCGCGGAAGCAAAGGCGGTGCAAGATAAGGGGCATTTGGTGGCCTGTCAAGACACTGCCGCCCTCTCTTGTGTCCCGCTGGAGTCCGCCTATTGTTTATGAAATGCTTTAGGCCTATTGAGTTTAATGATGCAATAACCCCTCAGCAATTCCAGTTACGTATATTATCTTATGCTGTATTCATCCATATTACCCAGGGTTTGAGCAATCCCAGTCCTGTTATGAACTGTACTGTGCTTAACACTTACTGTGAGTATGGTGACGCCGTATCACATTTATAGATGGACAAGAAGCCGGACCCACGAAGTGCTTTCCAATTAAAAGAATAACTTAGTACTTACGACGGCATGTTGCCTTGCACATTTCTTTTGACTCGAAACGATTTCTGTTGCCACCACAACCTCCGTAGTAGAACCTTGTGCAGCTGCTAGTGCGTTGCTCAAAAAACCAAGCCGGTAATCGTGCTTTGCAAGGACCAGGATCACGTACGTGGTAGGTCACAAACACTCGGTCGTTTTATTTGAGCTGAAAAATTTACAGAATCACAATAGCCGAATTTATCTAAAAAGCATTCACGGGTTAGCGCTCTCACCACACCAGAAAATCACGCTTTTAAATGCGAAGCATTTCTTAGCGAACTTCGGCGACTTCGAGCGTATCTATCTATCTATCTATCTATCTATCTATCTATCTATCTATCTATCTATATCTATCTATCTATCTATCTATCTATCTATCTATCTATCTATCTAGCCGCCTACGACTTTTAGCTCTCCTGGCCGTTTAGATAATGGTATCGATACCAAACTTGGTATGGCACAGAATTACTGCACGAAGAACATATTTGACTAGTCTTAACATGAAAATCAAGAAATGGATGTCATGAATGTCATGATTTACATTTCTTGGTCCTGCAGTTCTTGCGGGGTTTTCGTTCACATGGCATGTTGCAAAACTGGTATGGTACGACATGATTCCATGGCGAACACAAGCGACAGACCCTAACATGAAAATCATGACATGCGTGTCATGTAAACAACATAAATACATGCCAAGCTCATGATGCGCTCGCGGTCGTTTCGCTAGCGTAACATATTCCAAATTTGGTATTACGGTACATGAATGGATGACGAAGTTATGTGACTGGTGCAAACATGATAATCACGAGATGCGTGTCATGTGAGAACATGACTACATGCCATAGTCAAGGCGCCATTACATTTCAACGTGATGCGGTCATGTTCTGTTCTGTCACCTATTCTGCCATATACTCGCATGCACGCGCCGCGATGCGTTACTTTGACGCGTGCGCGTTTCAGCGCGTCCAGCGTCCCTCCGTCACGAAAAGAGAGAGACGCAGTGTTTTCTGGGTAACGCATCGGAGCGAAATGGAGCATGTCGCGTTTCGCGCCGGTTGCCGTCGGGCCGTGCTGACGGGCGCTGGTCGCACCTTGCGTCAGACTACAGAGTGCTCGCGTTTCGTGAACGTAGCGTCGCTGTGCCCAGCGAGCGCGCGCGTCATCGCTACATTGGAGTATATTGGGCCCTTCATGGTGCGTTCGTGGCTGTCTTGCTAGCTCCGCATATAGCATATTTGGTGTTTCGTGAAGTGAATGGACGACAAATATATGTTAGTGGGGCAAACATGATAATCCTGATACGCGTGTCATGCGAGAACATGGCATTATAGCATGCTCATAGCGTGCTCGCGGTCATTTTGCAAGCTGCACATATACTATATTTGGTATCACGTGACGTGAATAGATGACGAAGGTAAACGAAACAATCAAACATGATAATCATAACACGGAAGCCCTGTGCGGCATCATTTACCTCCACCTCGTAACGTTGTTCTGATTTTAAAGTGACATATCAACCTTCTTATTCGTGCTTCACATATCATCGATTTTCACTGTACGTGAAATCTGCCAATTTTTTGTTGTTTTTTTGTTTTTTTTCGGTGGGGGAGGACGTAATATTTATTCAGGTATCGTGTGTTTATGTTCCCGAAAAAAATCGAACTTTGTTCACTGAAAGACAAAATAATTATTCTGACCTCATAAGATATTTTGCGGTAGCCTTTATTGAAGAAGCCTATTTTTGTCACCCAAGAAAATATGAATAAAAAAGTAGTAGCAGGCATGATTTAGTTGCAAGCGCAAATAGCCAACACCAGACAATAATGTGGCTGCATTAGCCAGTACTCATATTGTGCGATTAAATGAGGTAGGTATGCCTTGCACTAACAAAAAAAATTTGGCAGATCCCACGTATCTGGGAATCAACATTATGCGATGCATGCGGAGGGAATGTGACCATGTTGCATTTTTATTGAGCGACACGTCAATAAATGACGCTAAGTATGTGTATAATTGTTGTACGCAACAAACATTGGTAGAAGAGTCGCAGATGTTTATATAATCAGTTGTTTGCACTTGCGCAACGATGTCAACTGGAACATGTGTATTAGCAACACCAGCAGCGGATATGAAGCGCTGATGCTTGCGAGGATACTGGCAATGCTGACTGCTACATACATCAACTTCAGCGCATGGTAACTAAACACAATGGACGTTAACCAGACATAACGGCTGTATCAAAGCAGTACATATGTAACGTTTATACAGTTAGGCAGGCAGCACTGCAACCATTATTGACGTTTCGCAAAGGTTAGCGTCTATTTGAAAAAAAAAAGTGTTTCAGACGTGGCGTAGCTCTGTGGTAAAATGCCTCAATGTCACGCAGAATCCTTGGGTTCTATTCCAGCTGGGACCCTGTCATTTATTCTTTGCACTCGTCGGGTCGACGCTACCAATGTCGGGTATTTCTCAACGCTCGCGCGTTCAAATTGCCTATGTGTGTTCTCGTCGTTAAGAACCAAACCTCATACGCGCGAAAATGCACGCGACAGCGACGAGCGACGTGACGTAGATCGTCTTCGCGCGATCAGTTGCTAGAGCAGACAAACCTCATTCACGCGACGGCTTCGGCGAGCGAATTTCACTGTTGCTGGCATGCGGCCGTCTACTCACACCAAGAAAATCGCGTAGCGAGCGGTATGCACTTTAAAAAAAGGATATATTGTTGTATAATGAAACGGAAAGTGTTTATGAGTGCCTTGCAGCACTTTGTTTATATGCACACGCGTAAACCGTTGCGTTATTTCTTGTTGCGCATACGGGACTCGGCCAGGGTTACGTGCACCTATGTGGTCTTTGTCTTTTCCGGTTTTTCGCTATTGGCTGCTTGAGCCCAGCACTTCCGGGCGATGAGCGACGGTTTCCAAATCTGGAGAACCGAGCGGTCGCGCGAAAACGAGCACGCGACACGTCGCGCGAACGCCCTGTTTCGTCGCTCACAGCATCGCTCGTCACTGTCGCGTGCATTTTCGCGCGTATGAGGTTTGCTCTTAATGCGTAAGTACTTAGTATCAATCACTTGTGGCATATACCCGCATACCAGCAGCCCATGCCCACCTGTGGTTATGTGCCACTGTCTGGCAGAAAGTGTTCGACGACGTGAGCGAATGGATTGTGACAATATTTATGTCTTGAACAGCGTGTCATATTTGTCAAACCATGTTACCTCGATCCTCGATCCAGTCGAGTATCCTCTGAATGACAAAGTTGTGCTCGCTTTGGATCTGAAGGGGGCCTTTGATAACGTGACCCACGAAATTATTCTAACACATCTCTCACAGGTGGATTGCGGCCAAAACACTTTCAACTATAATAAACAATTCCTCACTGACCGACAATCATACATTCAGATTCAGGACATTGAACACGGCCCTTGCCGATTAGGCACGAGAGGCACTCCGCAGGGAGCGTTCCTCTCGCCCCTCCTATTTAATGTGGCAATGATGAGACTCCCCGCTCAGCTGGCGAAAGTCGAAGGCATACAGCATGCGCTGTACGCCGATGACATCACCATATATGGGCGTCACAAGGCTCGGCAGGAGAAATGAAGGCAAGCCTGCAGCAAGCGGCGGACATCGTGGATGACTATGCCCGTCGCTGCGGCCTTCAGTGCTCCCCGTCTAAATCGGAATTCGTGCACATACGCCCCTCACCAAAGTGCACCACAAAAATCGACCTCTCCCTTCACAGCGGACCAGTACCCGAACGCGATGAGATTAGAGTACTGGGGCTTTTTATACACAAAAATCGCAGAGCAGACACAACATTAGCCAAATTGCGTAAGGTGGGGGACCAGGTTGGCCGGATGGTCCGCCGGGTTTCCAACAAGCGCGGGGGGTTACGATGCAAAGATGCCTTGCGGCTGGCGCATGCATTCGTAACCAGCCGAGTCTGTACTCGGCTCCATACCTCCACCTACGCTAATCCGACGAAAGTGCACTCGAAGTCATTCTCCGCAAAATCTACAAGCGCGCCCTCGACCTTCCTGTCAGCACCTCTAACCAGCGCCTTTTGGGCTTGGGAATGGTGAACACCTTCAAGGAGCTGAGAGAGGCGCACTTGACAAACCAATTTACTAGACTCTCTAAAACACCGTCGGGTCGCCACCTCCTTGCCCGGCTACACATCAATCATTAAATACACACGGAAGAGCACGTACGGATTTCAGAAGTTTGGCGATACTCCTTGCACGTGCGCCCTCTTCCAGCTAAGATGACCCGAGACGACTACAGTGGCCGACGCCTCGCGCGGGCGGAAGCCTTGGCTCGACACTACGGCCACAAATTCGGAGTATTCTACGTGGACGCCTCCGGCCCGCACCACGGTGGTTGGTATACGGCTGCGGTCGTCCACGAAAACACCGTTGTAAACGGACTCACATTCCGTGCACATAACATTACGCACGCGGAGCAGATCGCCATCGCACTAGCTGCCGCAGATCAGGACTCGAGGGTCATCATAACCGACTCAAGGGGTGCCTGTCGCAATATTGAACAGGGATACATTCCGTACCTTGCTTATAAAATTTTGCAGAACAGCAGCTACCTAGGTGCCCCCGCGCACCGAACGATCAATGGGCTCCGGCTCACACGGGCCTCGATGGTAATGAGACGGCTGATGCCGCCGCCCGCGCGCTCACTCTCCGGGCACCATCCTCGTCCCCTACCAATCCGGAACTCGAACCCAATCCCGCCTACACCTTTAAGGAGGTCACACAATTTTATCAATCCGGCCATAACGTCTATCCGAAACCCTGTAAGGGCCTCACGAAGGCGGAGGAGTGAATCCTCCTTCGCCTTTATACTAAAACTCTATTGTGCCCGGCAATCATAAAACACTTTGACCCCGCTTGCACGGGGAAGTTCCAGCATTGTGAGCGAAATTCCTCTGACGTTTTCCCCATGGTGTGGGCATGCCGAAAAACCCCAAACAATTACCACACTACCCAACCCTTCGCGGGAGGACTGGGAGGCAGCCCTGCTCGGCTGCTCTGACCTGACGGCCCAACGGGCCCTGGTCGAGCGTGCCCGGAGGAGGAGGAAGAGGAATAAATGAGGAAGGACAGGGAGGTTAGCCAGTTCTCAGACCGGCTGGCTACCCTGTACTGGGGAAGGGGGTAAGGGGATAAAAGATGAGAGAAAAGAGACGTTGTAAAAAAAAGAGAGAGAAGGTCATCAGACGATCCACGACGCTGTTTACAGTCTGTCTCTAAGACCACTTGCCCGCAGAAAGCGCAACAACGCTCTCAATGCCTTGCGTGCAGAGGACGGTCTCGGCCAGTGTCCTAATACCCTTTCTTCTGACAATTGGCGATTGTCTATTCTATCTAAAGCTTTTGACAGTTCTTTTCTTGGCACGCTGAAGCGGGGAAACTCGCAGAAAAGATGGGAGAAAGTCTCTGCGCAGCCACAGTTGTCACATGTCGGGCTTCTGGCCATTCCGATTCGAAACGAATAAGCATTTGTAAAGGCCACCCCAATCCACAGACGGCACAAAAGTGTCTCCTCTGCTCTGGTTATTCCTGATGGAAGACGGAGCTGTAGGTGTGGGTCCAAATTATGGAGGCGGACGTTGGTGAATGCCGGTGAATTCCACTGAGCGAGTGTCAGTTCTCGTGCAAGTGATCGAAGCCTTGCAGCGGCGTCCGTTCTTGATAATGGTATAGCTACACAAGGGGCATCGTCATGAGCAGTTCGGGCTGCTTCATCTGCACGGTCGTTTCCATCAATGCTGCAGTGGCCTGGTATCCATTGATATGCTATGTCATGTTGTTTCTCTATAGGCCGGTGATGGAGCAGTCGTATTTCAGCAATTAGCTGTTCATTCGGTCCATGACGATATGGCGAGGCAATTCCCTCGAGAGCTGCTTTGGAGTCGGAGAATATTGACCATGTCTGTTGCGGTTCTTCAACTAGGAACTCCAGAGCGGCACGAATGGCGGCGAGTTCTGCCGCCGTGGATGATGTCAAATGCGAGGTCCTGAACTTTATCGTGATGGATTTCTGCGGAATTACCACTGTGCCTGTTGAACTTGTTGAAGTGACCGACCCATCCGTGTAAATGTGAATGCGTCCACTGTGTTTCTCATGCAGAAACAGTAATGTTGTTCGTTTTAGGGCCAAATTTGACAAATTTTTCTTCTTTTGCATTCCGGGGTTGGTTATCAGGGCTTCCAGTGGATGTAGACACCACAATGGTAACGACGGTCTTGCTGCGTGCGTGAAGTTCGTGGGAATCACCGTGCGATGTGGCGCAATAATAGAGCAGAACGCAGAGCATGGCCTGGAAGTTGGAAGGGAGGCAAGGTGATGCGATTGAATCCGGGTGGCATGTCTTATGTGCGTTCTTAAAGCATCGACACGAATGTAGGTTGTGATAGGGTGTTCATGAGCGATGGCGACAGTCGCTGCTGAGGATGCGCATCTCGGCAGCCCGAGGCATATTCTCAGTGCTTGAGCTTGTAATGACTGGAGGACTGCCCGGGCCGCGGCCAACGCCAATGGGCTCTCGTAAGAGGGAGTCCACCTAGTGTTTGTACGGGGCGGCCCCTTAAGGACCGTTCACACCCTCCCTGTAAATAACATCTGTAAATAAATGTTTTTCAGCAGCAGCAGCATTTTCGCGCTTATGAGGTTTGCTCTTAATGCGTAAGTACTTAGTATCAATCACTTGTGGCATATACCCGCATACCAGCGGCACATACCCACCTGTGGTTATGTGCCACTGTCTGGCAGAAAGTGGTCGACGGCGTAAGCGACTGGATTGTGACAATATTTATGTCTTGACCAGCGTGTAATATTCGTCAATCCATGTTACTCTTCCATGCTAATTTTGGTTCACTCTAAGTTGAGGGGGTGACCATGAGAGCACCCAAACGTGAGCGGCTAGATAGATAGATAGGTAGATAGATAGATAGATAGATAGATAGATAGATAGATAGATAGATAGATAGATAGATAGATAGATAGATAGATAGATAGATAGATAGATAGATAGATACGGTCAAAGTCGCTGAAGTTCGCTAAGAAATGCTTCGCGTTTAAAAAGTTAAGACGTCAGGTACGAATGGTTGGGCTATACATCCTCCCAAATTCTCACGTAAATAGTCCGCACTTTATGTACCGCAAATGAGTAGTAAAATATTCCACTTCACGCGCTTCAGGTTAAAGACCAACTATAATTTGCATTTACTACTTCTGTTTCATTTTAGAAACTCGCCGCTGATGCTTGAGCATTATCCATCCATCCCGCCATCGTAGTCACGCTCCCTCTGGAGCAAATGACAGGGTCAGAATGGAAAATGGTATGAGTGTTTCTTTTTTGCATGAGAGGGCATGCTGGACAGGACAAGCGACGCTACGCCAGCAAAACGAGAGCTTGGAGGCAAGACGCAACCGACGCGACTGGCGTCCGTTCGCGCCCCAATAGTGTATTGCTAGTATATTCTAGGCACTATGCCCATAGTTGCCACTGTTCCAAGGGCTGCTTGGGATATACAGTCGAAGGCACAGGTTTTCGATGAGTAGGGGTAGGCACTGGAATGAGCCTTCGTAATAATAATAATAATAATAATAATAATAATAATAATAATAATAATAATAATAATAATAATAATAATAATAATAATAATAATAATAATAATAATAATAATAATAATAATAATAATAATAATATTAATAATAATAATAATAATAATAATAATAATAATACTTTTGTAGTCACTTTAAGTACTACACACATAACAGACCTGTCGAAGCCAGATGGGGGCTTGGGTGACTAGGCCCAGCATATTGGTAAACAAGAGATGACATGCACATAGAAGAACTTGTAATGTAAAATGATGAGGGGAAGAACACATGCAACGTTTTTGCACTACACTTAAACAAATAAAATACAAGAATCAAACTAGCGCAAGCAGAGCTACACAAACACCAGGATGTTGAGATTAGGATTGAGCAATTTTTCAACGCAATATACTCGGCATGAAAGAAGCCAGATAAATAGTCATACAATAAATGGTGCAGCGTTAAAGTGATTTTCGGACAATTCGAAAGTTGTGTTTTGTCGTTACAGAAAAAGACACTGTCGGGGACGTATTTAGAACGAAGGAACATAGACATTTCTATTAGCTACGCCATATTGTGTTTTGATGAATAGTGATAATATTAGTAATAATTGTTTGGGCTCAACGTCCAAAAAAAAAATGCACTCCCACTGATAGGGCACGTCTTCGTATGATGGCCCTGTCGATGTACTGCACGGAGGACTCGTGGTTTACTAGATTTAACCCCCGGAGGAATCTCCTTAATTGTCATTCACTTCGTAGACATGGTGTCATACTTGTTTCTTTTTTCTGGTCAATTTTTGTCTTGTATAAGAAGCAGGCGGGGCATATTTCAGTAAAAAGTATAGAGAAAATTTTTAGTGGCATGAGCTTATTGTTCAAAATTATTAATCAGGTTAATTACCTGTCTACTTAAAGCGTATTTTACTGTACTATTTATTGCAGAATACAGCAATTTATTTTGTGTGCAATGCAAAGTCTGCTTTTAACGCACTTCAGGCAAGTTTCAGTGATGTTTCAGGGACCATCTTGTTTGGTGAGCTTCCGTCATCATACTTGTTAAATATGCAGGGTCTCCATTTCAGGAGAATATTGACCGAGAAGAAAAAGCTTTACACTAACACCACTGGTTGGTTATTATGCTCACTGTAGATTAAATTTATGCTTTGCTGTAGAAAACTCTATCTATTCAGCAGAGTAACCCAATGAGCATAGCTAAAGCAGTTCAAAGCGGTTAATAGCATCTCCCAAAAAAAAGCAACCACTTACCTCGCACAAGTATAACGAAGGACACAAAACCATACGAAATGTAAAACATGTTACGTGACTCAGCCTGTGTATTCTAGGACTGCCTTCCTACATCATGCTATAAAAGCTACTGTGCGAAACCACTTTTGCAAGCTTGACTACAATAAAGCTCCCGTTTGATGCTATGCAGACAATGTGTTCACGCAGATAAAAGGACCCTCGCAAATATGGGCAGGTGTCTGAAACAAAATTTAGAGCGCGTACAATTGTCTCTCTTATAGGCTGTTTTTCTGTCGAGCAGTTTCCATAAATGTTTCTTTGCGTACAAATTTTAGCACACACAACGAACAAGCAACATTTGTATTATTAAAATTGGTAAAGTGCAGCCGCGACTTAAATGTTGAATTTATGCTCGCAAAACAAAGGTTATCACACGACTAATGGTGTGAAGGCGTTATTTGGGAAATGGGCAGTTTCACCTGTAACTTAGTTTGCAACCAGGGTAGAAAAAAATCATGTGATGCTCTTGTATACTGGCGACAAGTTTGCTGCACTAACAGGAACGTCATCCTCAGCCTAAAAAATTTTGGGAGCTGCGCAGTGGTGTTTCGAAGACAAAAAAAAAAGAACAGTGGAGCTGAAGGTTCCTACCCTAATCCGATCACTCCTCTTCACTGCAATCGCTACTCCCCACTATCCCTTTTCTTTCTTGCGACGACTGCATTTTGATGAAGCCGCAATATTTGATGCCCGTGCACATATACCTAGTTTCTTGTTTAGGATTACTACGTAGTGAAATTTCTGATGTCATTCACATGGGCTTAGTTCATAATTGTATCGTGCTTTTGTGACTCAGAACGCCAAATATTACTATTAAATATCATTATGAATAACCCAGCCAAACTTTTGGTACCACTTCTGGTGGTAGTGGTAGAAAACATTTTATTACAGGGAATATACTAGAGATAGCCGGCATATTGCATGCTTGAGTGGCAAGACCTTATTCCGGGATGCGAATGGAGTTGGCCGCTGCTCGAGCACTCCTTACTAAGGAGCATTGAGCATCTAAGGTTGAGCAGCCGAGCAGGTATTCCTCCCAAGCTTCACTAGCTGGGATGAGAAAAAGGAGTCAAAAAGGAAGGAGGTTGCAGTCCGCACTTCGATTATACTGTTTACAAAGACACATGCCTTGAATTGTTTTCGGTTTCGTCCATCGACGTCAGCTACTACATGCATTTGCGTGAAAGAGAATCGTCAGCGAGTATCCCTTATTTGTAAAGCCGTTTTCTCTCTGCGTTTCTCCAAATGCTGCAAAAGAGTATTCTTCATTACATAAATGTAAGAGGTACCCTTGTTACTTAAGGCCCTTTATTTCATCTGGAAATGTTAAAAGAGGCTTTATTTTTTATAATACAATGAAAATACAAGTTTTTTGCTTGGTGATAGATTGATTGATATGCAGGGTTTAACGTCTCCAACCACCGTGTGATTATAAGAGACGCCGTAGTGGAGGACTCGGGAAATTTCGACCACCTGGGATTCTTTAACGTGCGCCCAAATCTGAGCACACGGGCCTACAACATTTCCGCCTCCATCGAAAATGCAGCCGCCACAGCCGGAATTCGATCCCGCAACCTGCGGGTCAGTAGCCGAGTACCTTAGCCACTAGACCACAGTGGCGGGCAGCTTGGGGGTTAGGGACCGATATATGAAGCGACTGAAAGTTTCTCCGGCTACAACCTTTGAAGCTATTTGCGCATTCTTACAATCGCCCCTACGCCCATATGTACCTCGAAAACGGGTGCCTAGTGAGTGTGCTTCTTGTCACAAGATGTGCACACGTTAACGTAGGCGAGTATATGAAACAGTGAACGACACTCACCAACACAACTCGTCATGCATGCTTGGCATGATGGCGTGAGAGTTGCTTCCCCAAGGTTTTAACTGATAACAAGCAGGTGTTTTTAACTGGGTCGAACTCTCAGAGAACACTGAAGCTGCATGATTTTGGGATAGCCCCTCGAATCTGCATGGCTCCTCTCAGCGCTTTGTTCGTAATAGAATTACGTTTTGGTGAGTTACAGAACTTACTCAAACTATACTAAACAAGCCATACATTGTGCTTGGACATTGCCCTAATGTGAACTCTAAGTAGGGCAGTGTAGAGCATAAACATCTGTGGTATCCAATACAGCGCTAATGTCACTGCCACTCTTGGAAATGTACCCATGTTCGAACCTCTGTAATTCGTGTGAAATTTGTGTGAAAAGCCCACTCACCCAGCAGATATTCAACTCTGGTCGACGTAAAACCACCTGACGAGACAATTTCAGCAGGCTCGTTTATTCCACAGTGTGTACCTCGAATCAAATTACGAGGAGAAACAGGGATGATGATGGCTAGCTACACGTGAGAAGGGTGATGGGAAATCTACCTCTATCATGCCGACTCCATCGAAATTAAAAATTACATGTTTTGAACAGCGATCAGAGTGTCGATACAGAAATAACAGAGGTCACGTGCTGGTGAAGTCCTTTCTTCCAGGGGTATGTCTCCATGCATATCTTTTGTGACCCGTTCATAACCACCTAGTTATATGACTTAATCAGCAGGTGGCGATAGTGTGAGTGACATACATACATACATACATACATACATACATACATACATACATACATACATACATACATACATACATACATACATACATACATACATACATACATACATACATACATACAGACAGGCAGACGGACAGACAGACAGACGCATGGACGAACAGACAGATGGAAGGACGCGTGGACGTACAGATGGATGAAGGGAAGCATCAACGAAGAGACAGTCGGAAGGATGGACGAATGGACGGACTCACCGATAGGCGTACGGGCGCACGCACTGATTGACGAACGTATGGAAGCATGGATTGACTGACAGACGTATGGAAGCATGGATTGACAGACAGACGGACGCACGTATGGACACATGGACAGAGGCACAGACGGATGGACGGATGCATGAACGCATGGACGGCCGGAAGCAAGAACGCACAGACTGACAGTAGCCCAGGCGAACAGACACACAGAACAATGGACGGACGGATGGACGCTTCGCCCCACTCACCATCATTCACTCGATGATATGCTGTGATTTTTTTTCCTCTGTGCGCTGGAGAAAGATCTTATATTCAGACGAACGTGAACAGAAAAGTTTGGAAACCTTGAGGACTCCATAAATTTGTGTGCACCCTTAGGAAGTAGACAAAAATAAGCTCGTTTCATTTTGCCAGATGCCAGCAATTGCAGAGGAAGTAAGAATAGTTTGGAAACTTAGCGAACTGTGGAAAAAAATAGTATGTTCAAAAATCAATTGAAAGTGTGATTAGTTTTTTATGTATAATAACGTGCGGTACATCAACTATAAGTTCCGCCTCAAATAATTGCACGCCTTAGGTAGCATTAACAGGTAAGTGACGTAGTTTCGTTTTCGTCTTCAGACCATGAAAACGTGAACAGCGTAGCACAATTTGTAATGCTTTTTTCGCTGGAAAGACCTAAGCTTGTGGTAAGCAGTGGTATTAGTCAAATGGCATAAGACGGTCATTTTTCACAGTATTAGAGAACGAGAATCGCAATACAGCTGCAGTATATGGGAATGACATTTTTTACTCCAACTTCTTGATACCTTCTCAGCAAGCGCAGAGAAATCTGTCAAAAAGTTGGCCTATGCCAAACTTTTACAATTCTTGTCGTGCTGGCGCTAGCATTATTCATTTAACCCTTTCGCTTTTACGTAATAAATAGTTTCATTGAATGTTCATTTGAACAGCATGTGCGAAAGCACGACATTCGCATTGGCTATCGTACAAGAGTTTGTCTCTCGGACACCATTTGTCAGTATCTTTCCATTGACGATTAATGGCCTCACCAGAAAGAAACTGTCTAAATTGCTTTGAGTCAGATTTATTCATTCATTCATAGATTTTGGCTGCAAAGATGCCCAGACTTCATATTTACTGCCCCTTGTTGGCACCTCCTTTGTAACAGATAAAAAAAAGGGTGTGCTTGCTTTAGACACTGATAAGATACGGCGCTCACAGAAGCATTTAGGGCAGACAGCGGGTCATTTGTTTAACTAGGGAAGTTGTAAGGGACGTTTAGTTTAGGTTGAATAATTGTCGACCAGAAATGCAGACGTGTTGAGCATCAAGCTTGAGGTACGTTCATGCCACCGCAAACGCGCAAAACCACTATAAGGTTTGGAAATCAATCAATCAATCAATCAATCAATCAATCAATCAATCAATCAATAAATTTATCTATCTATCTATCTATATATCAATCAATCAATCAATCGAACAATCAATCAATCTATCTATCTATCTATCTATCTATCTATCTATCTATCTATCTATCTATCTATCTATCCTTACACCCAGTTTCAGTGCTCTTATGTCCGCCTTCTTAACAAGGGGTTAAGCAAAATGGGTCTGGGAGGGTTAGAAATATGAATGCCTGGTCTCGACATGATTAACATGAAATTCCTGTCGCGTGTGGCGTCCTACCTTTCACTTCAGACACGTGCGTCACAGCCCCGACGTGGTGGTCTAGTGGCTAAGGTACTCAGCTGGTGACGCGCAGGTCGCGGGTTTGAATCCAAGCTGCGGCGGCTGCATTTCCGATGGAGGCTGAAATGTTGTAGGCCTGTGTGCTCAGATCTGAGTTAACGTTAAGGAACCCCTGGGGGTCGAAATATCCGGAGCCCTCCACTACGGCGTCTCTCAGGATCATATTGTGGCTTTGGGACGTTAAACTCCACATATCAATCAATCAACGTGCGTCAAATACTAGTATACTATGAGGTGCAGTATGCAGGTATACGTAACAGCTGATTGACAGATGTCCACCCAGAAATCACGAGAACGGGCATTGGAAAGGAAAATTCGCTAAATGTTTAACGGCTAAGAAAAAATTGACCCCGTAAATGTTACACAAAAGTGTAATCGAAAGGCGATAGTCTTGCATCTGGAGAGAGTGAACAAGACGTTTATTTGATGTTCTGCGCAAGAGAATCGGGGAATGGTATTCTGGAGGCGCTGCGTTAGATTGCCTCGAGCGTGCAGCGGAGCCGAACGAGAGCATCAAGTCACGTCACACGTAAAACATGAGCGCTATCTGGCAGTTATTCTGGAAAACAAAGCACGTGGCGTGCGCACCCGTCTCTGATGTGATAAGCTGTAGAACGCAAGGTAACGGGTAGGTGCCACCACCGTGTCTTCCTAGCAAAGCGCTGGAAACACTCGCCTGTTCGTGCAAGCGTTGCATGGTCAGCGCAGCGTAATAAACGCTATGGTTCTTAAAATTAGATATGTATGCGTTTTCCAATAAAAAATACACCTACATAATATTGACGTGTTGTTATGGTGCCTCAGATATGTGCAATCATTGCTTTTAATTGACAATCGCACAAGTATGAACGCTGAACCCATTGGTGGGCGCTGTGGGTGGGGTCGGCCATTTAGAGAGAGAGAGATAAAGATGCAAGGAAAGGCAGGGAGGTTAACCAGACGCACATCCGGTTTGCTACCCTGCACTGGGGAAGGGATGGAGGGGAGCATAGAGGTTGCAGAGAGATGAGAAGGGCCATTTAGAGTATTCAATCATTCCAGCGACAATGGGTGGCGCTGCGGAAAGTAGAAATGGTGGACGAGACGGTGGTGTCGCAGAGCGTCGCAGAGCGTGAAGACGCGTTCATTAGTTTATGACTACTCAAAGACCGAACTGCGTCGCAGCTTTATCACTGTGTGGCAGCTTCGTAGCATGGCTACATGGCGCCGCCTGCGTCGCTGGAATGACCGAATCGTTTGGTCACTTTGGTGTCGTTTAGGGTACCGTTAAAGACGGACAAACAGACAAACGAACAGATGGATAGATAGATTGACAGAAAGACAGAAAGATCAAAATTTCTGCGTCGAAGGACCCCAAGAAAGGCTATCGTCTTTAAAACAGTCATAGGAAGATGACTTCACTAGTGCGAATAATAAAATAAGGATCTCAGCTGTAATCGAATCCAAGAGTTCTGCGTGGCGTTGAGGTATTTGACCACAGAACCAGGCTAAGTCTCGAAAATTCTTTGGGAAATGACTCTATATACGGGGACGTAATGTTGGTGCAACTTGCATGTGTTTACAGTGCGGGTTATCCAGTTGTATGTACATTACATGTGTGCCACTGTTATACAGTTGTTATTCTTGGTTAAAGGCGATTGTGCTTTCAGTGTTGATTTTGTTTTTATGACAGTGTGATAAACATTACAACATCTTCCTATGATAGAGCAAGCTATCTTCAAGCCTTTCTCGACCGCGGAGGTACACGATAGAAAAAGTTACGTATTATTCTCGCAACATGACACCGTAAAGCGCACTTTAGTTCGGGAAGCTGATGTTTGTTGCGTCAGACCAAATATTAAGTTTAACCTTTAAATGCCCGTGTAGTCGACGTTCCTGCCATGCTCACGCTGTGCCCACAAAGTGCCAGCTTGCAGAAAAACGCCAATCAACCTCGTAAGCTTGGCTCCGAACCCAAATATGCAGCACTGGCCGACTGTTTCTCAAGAAACTTATTCCCACAAGGCATAAAATTATTAACATATTTTTGCTGCTGAACATCAAGAAGAAGGAGTCTACTGTTCAGGGCCCCATTTTTTGTTTTTTGCTGCGATGTGGCTAGTTCGCTGAATGAGCCGTCATTGGTCGCTCAGGGCGGTGCTGGAAAGAGCCACTTTCCACTGGGAGGGGGAGAGATTTGGTATTCTTCAGAACTTGGGTTTTCTACACAGAAAGAAGATCCATCAGGATACTGTATTGGTTAAAAAGTGTGGTGAAGTGAAAAGTTGGGGAACGTATACGAATCAGTCTGCAGCTGGAACCAAGCAGCAGCATCTCCATGGGTGGAATTTAAAAGTGGCGAAGGGAGAAAATGCTCACATAATGAATATCTTACGCTCTAGCTCACAATTTGATTCACTAATGTTTAAATATTGTGCGAAGCTTGCTCTGCCATTGACCAAGTGGTTAAGCTCAAGCTTGTTGATAGCCGATGATTAAATTTGATCTTAAATTGGTTGTTACGTTCACCGCGTGGAATAAATAAGAAAGCAAGAGCAAGGCCAAGTTTTTCTTTTGTCAGTGCATCGTATAAATCGGAAATGTATCTCTGATTGGAGCATTGATAGAGACCTTTTTTTTTTGAAAACCCGATGCTAGGTGGCACCAATGAAATAAGAAGTTCCTTAGCCCTTGTGCACATCAGAGTACGTGCGTGTTGCATGTTAGAAGTTGCACATATTTGTAAATTGCGAATTAAAGAACATGTAAACACAATGCTTTGAGTACGTAATGTTTTTTTCTTTTTCAATCAAACATTTTGACAATGATTGCTATGACAGGTTGAATATAGGCTATATTGGCGTGAGGGCGGCATACATGCTCGCATTAAAGACCTTAGGTTTTCCATTATTGGCAGGAGGAAGAACAGGTGTTGTAATACCTACAGGGTGGCTAGGAGGGTATGGCTGAGAGGGTTGTCCGCCAGGAAATTGAGGGCGTTCCTGATTAGGTCGCCATGTTGGTGATTTATTTATTCCTTGGTCTTGTGTTCTGCGTGGAGGATACCATCCTTCATTCGTAGAGGAGGGTGCTTGTTGAGAAGGCGGAGAGGGTTTGGTGTTTATTACTCTGTTGGTAGGTAAATATGGAGAACCCGGCCACCCGCCATTGGCTCCTGGGCGTCCCTGATAAGGAGGGAACGTCGGAATTCCATTAGTCACTCCAAACTTCGGTGAGTATACGATACCCTGCCATCCTCTCGGTGATTCTGCTTGTCCGGAATACGGAGGTATATTTGGTGCCTGATTTCTTACTCCTGTGGCCTGACTCTGCTGTGGCGGCAACCAAACACAGGTCTGGTTTTGAACCGTCATTTTCACGCATCCATCACCTGCTTTTTTACCTGCGTACAGAAGCAAATTATGTCTGAAGTATACATACAGACTTAAAAAATGTTATACTTGAGGTCATTTCACTTTGAAGCGCAGGAAACTCATTCATGAAGCTTTGTTGTGACTTAGTAAGTGAGCCAGGTGTAAGGCAAATAAAGTGTACTTACTGCTGCACCTGTAAAGGCATTTTTCGCAACTTGAAAAGCCATTAGCGTTGTCAGCACAAAGATTCCCTTGAAACAATTGGCAGGTGTTTGTTATGGTATCGAAATACCAGTGCCGCGAGCTTCCCCAGCATTGCCTCGCATTAGCAGGCAGGCTGCACCGCATCTTGGGATGTCGTTTTTCTGCAGGTTCGAAAAGAAAATGGCAATTGTAGTGCGGTGTAAATCGAGTGAAAAATAAATAGTAAAGTGGTAGGTTATTCCGAGAAGTGTCAGTCGATTTACAGAATGTGTGATTAGATGTGAAACAGTGTACAGCCTTGAAGCAAGATGACTTTTCAGGAAATGCCCATAGATTCGTTTAAGCTTCTCTCAAGAGGGACGAATAGGACACTAAACAATTGAAGTTTATCTCAATGACACACTATGGTTTGTTGTCGCCTATAAAGCGGTATCAAATAACTATGTTTTGTTGCAATTAGGTTCGAACAATAAAAAACTCATAAATGTTAAAGCATTCACTAAATCGCGCAAGGCTTTGAATCAGCGACGCTGTATGATTATGAATTCATTTCTCACTGCTTCTAGGTTGTTGCTAAGCTTGTAATGTTAGGTTGTATTCATGTTTGTTCTGAGCACAGAGTGGTTGGAGTTAAACAATAAACAGTAGCAGAGACGACACTTATGTCCGAACTCTGGAGATGGAAAGTCACGCTCAAACTGAGCATAGATCCACGGGCGTAGCCAGTATTTTTTTTTTTGGAGGGGGGGCGGGGGAGTCAATGCTATGTAATTTATTTCGTGCGTGCACTCTCATGCATGCACGTATGTGCATACAAGCATAGGTAAAGAATATCGGAGGGGGGTATGTCATTCGAATTCCCGGAACCCCCCCCCCCCCCCCCTGTCTACGTCTATGCACAGATACACGGGTACGTCATCGTTCGTGTAGACCTTCTATCATTTCCGTGTTCTTGCAGCCCCGGTTTCCTTTCCCACTCCCTAGTATTTAGAGAGCTTTAGAATACAGTTTGCAAGCGCTGCGGGCATTGCGGGCGAAGCGGGCGCCATAAGAGCTTTAGAATAGCGCTTGCCCTGCTGCGAACCACAACGCACGATCGCGACGACACCGTAGCCTCGAAACCAGCGCTTGCGGGCCACATGCGGGCCGCCATCACCGCACGCAATTTCGAATTTTCTGCGTGCGGTCCACGAACGTGAATGCCGACTCGCGTTACGACGCATGCGCAGTGGCAGCGACCGTACCGCGAGGGCTCGCGGTGCGCTATTCTATTGATTGATTTGTGGGGTTTAACGTCCCAAAACCACCATATGATTATGAGAGACGCCGTAGTGAAGGGCTCCGGAAATTTCGACTACCTGGGGTTCTTTAACGTGCACCCAAATCTGACCACACGGGCCTACAACATTTCTGCCTCCGTCGCAAATGCAGCCACCGCAGCCGGGATTTGAGCCCGCGACCTGCGGGTCAGCAGCCGAGAACCTTAGCCACTAGACCAACGCGGCGGGGCGCATTGCGCTATTCTAAAACTCTCGTTTGTTTCATTGTACGTACCGCGGAAGCATTCCGCAAAGATACTTCATTGAAGCGGAAACATATGGCCACGGTGTTTGTCACTATATAGGTTAATGCCAACAGCCTATTAAAGTTTTCCCAAATTTATGTTTACGTCAATCTAGAATGCTTAGTAATTGTTTGCCACCTGGGTGTTGCCGTCTTGTTATACTTATTAAAACAGCGGTGCGTAGCGGAATTGGCTTGATTACAGTGCCACTAACCCGCTAAAGATTATAGTGATTCTGGTGCACTTGTACACACCAGTTTTTTTAACGTCAGCTAAACAGCTTGGCTGCTAAAAAGTATAAATTTTGCAATTTTTCAGCACAGTGGCAACGTACTTGCCCATCAAGCAGTAAGGCTAGTGAACAATATCTGTCACCCATACAAAATATAAACTGTACTCCATTTTTTTTTTCCTTCAAGGGATCACTCTTGCAATACTAGGCTCTGGCGCATAGGGGTCTTTTATTCCACGTTATTTTCAGTGAGCGGCTATCCACACGCTATCCGCTCTGCTGAATCCTACATAGTGGGACACCTGCAGCACGCAAGAAGTGATCGCAAGACCGTTGCATATATGTTCTTTCAACCTCAACTTGCGTGTGGCTGATGTGTCGGCACGTGTGCAGAGCGGCCATGCGAATAGCGCGTGAATAGGCCCTGACAAGGCCATGAGTGGGCTTAATCAGTTTTTGACTATTCTTTTGAGCCGAGACATACAATTTGTGGCTCCCGCATTTAACACGTCGAGAACTTGGAAACATGGTTTCAAAATGCCCAACCTTTGCTTATTATACTTCCTTGATGGTATCCCTAACTATTTGGTGTATCTCACGTAATATTTCGTTCAGGCTTTAGGCGCACCAAGCGGGAATTCTGTACCGTACCACGAAGCCTTTGAGAAACGTAGTGACTAAAGGAGGGTTTATGTACAAAATGCATTGATTACATATTTCTATGACAACATTGTTGAATAAGACTTGTTGTTGGGCGAGTTTATTAACGTCAATGGAGTAAATACTAGCGCCAACTTGGAAAACACAGGTCAGGGAGAATCATTGGAGAGCGAGAGTTGCTGGTGGCGTTTCACAATAAGAAGAGAGGCATGGCTCCATTCGTGATATGTCTGTTTCACTTTACCAAAATTTGCTTCAGCTTCTTGACACGCGATTGTGACGAGTGCTTACTGATTTTGATGCGCGAATGCACAGAGAATTATAATCTGGTGGCCTGTTCTTTAGAATAAACAGCGCATAGCACTCGGCCTTCCTGCTAACTTCTACTTCTTTTCTTTAATCTGTGTTTTCGGGGTTCGCATTACCATGTACCCCTTAGGACAACATATATTATACTCGCGTCGACAGTGCCTCAGGCACTCCAGTTCATACCGGAAGTTGTTGGCGCCACCTCCACATGGTCCGTACGTGAACATCTTGCACCAACCTTTCGTAGGGTCAAAGTACCAGGCATTAATTGTCCGATTACATCTGCCGAGGTACGGTGGCTTGAGGCAGTTGCTGGGAGCCTTTCTCTTTCTCGTCGAAAACAATCCGGCCAGTGTTGCATCTGCGTCCACATGCGGATGTGCTTACTTAGTTGTCGAAATGAGTACGCTACTAAATGTTTTTCACCAAATGGACGTTTACGTATAAAGAAACCACTCTAAATTTTCTACTGTAAAACGTACTGGCACCACTTAAGCCGTTAAGATGTTATATTATAAGTATGAAATCTGTCTGTATATGCGTCTACTCATTACAACATTATTTCATGGAACTCAGTATTCTATCGCAAGGAAAGCTATACCACAATGTGTTAAATTATGTGGGTTAGGATAACTAATAATAATTAAATTTTAATTGAATATCTAATCGTCGTGAAGTCATTTATGCTCTATTTGTCGTAAACGGAATATTATATCTGGCTAGAAATATAGTGCCAGAAATATATGAATTCTAAATTCGTTATGAGTCTTTTGAAGAAAGAAACATGATACATTTCATATATCTCGCAAGAAGCTGCGCGTCGAACGAGGCATTGAACGAATTTTATGTTTTCAGCAAAGTGATAACATAAAGCAGTAGACTGTGAACTGACGTTAAGTGAAGGCAATTTCGTTATGCAGGAGGCTTGGTTGATGTGAAGGTCAATACATATCACTCATTTTTAGCCCCTAGAATATACAAATAGCAAAAAAAAGGGTTTCCCCAATTGTGTACACTGAGTCTCAAAAGGTTAACGGAAAACAATGGCTAGCTTTGGTCTTCCCTAAATATTTATGGAAATTATTTGGCGTTAAAAATGAGTGAATGAACCGAACGTTTATTTCATGGAAGATGTCAATATGACATGACCAGTTGCAACAAACCAGCAACTGCTATTACCCCTTCGAGAATATACCAGCTTCCCTGTGTGAATGTCTCAGTAACTCTAACGGAATCTTTCCTCATTTTATTTAAATTGTTGATCCATTGACACGAGTGTATACAGTATAAATAGATGGAATACATGGACAACAAATACAGACAACAATTTGCCTCTGTCTTCAGGTGAGTTAGATGTCGCAGTGATGTAGTGAATAAGGTGCTTAAAAGTTGAGCCCAAAGCAACGGCTTCGATTCTGGTCTCGGGGGTGGCATGGTGTTGTAGACGAAACGCCTGGAACCCATGTGCTACACGAGATCAGTGCATGTCGAAGTGTTCTAGGTAGTAAAAATTTCCGCAGCCTTCCACTATGGCGTACCTCCTGATAGCATGGTGATTGATGCTCGTAAATTTCGCTGTAATACTGTTGTTATTCTTGTTAATATTGATATTACATCAAGTGCGTATATATGACTGCTGGGAAATGTTTTAGGCGAAAAGCAAGACATGGACACGAGTGCACCGGTGGTTGTTTATTATCTAGTCTATGTCTTATATCATGCCTGAAGTGACACGAAACTGCATTGTAAATAGATGAAATACATGGACAACAAATGTATGGAATTATATGGCATATACTACACGAAACTGCAACATAAATAGATGGAAAACATGAACAAGAGTGCATGGAAATGTACGACATATACTACGGCTTACTTGCATTCTTTTTCGATCTTCGATGTAAAATAAATCTGTGATACGAATACGAATACAAGAGACCAAACGATGCTGCGTGAAATTCAAGTGAAATTTGGCGGAGCATACCACTTTTTTTCTCCTGCTGAAAACAAAAGAGGCAGCAAAAGGTAATTCCGAACGTATAGCGAGAGACTTAAGCACAGCCTTACTTTTTATGCAATCATGGGAAGTGCTGTTAAAGCTCATGATGGTCGCGCCGCAATGTTAAAGGAATTGAGAAGATACATTGCAGCAGCATGGCATAGTGCAGTAATAAATGCATATCAAGAGTGGACAATATGAGTCTTACCGTACACAAACGCAGAGGAGATCAGGAGGATGACCAAGCTGCACGACGTCTTCATTGTTAGGCATTTCCTTCAAACTGCCTTCAAGTAGATCTCTTTGGGAGAGCATGTACGTCCTTGATGGCCTTATTGTATGCATTGTTTCACGGGTATTATTCATGTCCACGAGTAGGCAGGGTATTAAATTTAAAAATATATATTTATTGGCCAATTCGACCATTGTAAGTATACATCTTTCATGTAAAAGGTGCTTACCTGCACCAATTGTTCAAGACGTTCCTTATGGTGCAAGGCTGTTCATTGTAAAATTATTTTAGTGGCATATTCCTAAATATCTGATCAGGTTGTAAAAAGCTTCAATGACTAATGGTTTTCGTGTGCTATTCGTCTACGTTTAGTTTCGTATGACCCCGTAAATGCGGAAAAGTAGTTTATTCTTTGTTTGAGAGATTGCTTACATGGCTGAAGCGTAGTGTCGACAGTTCGTTTTTTTTCTCGTTTGCTTGCTATACTAATTTGTGGTTTAAGTAGTTGCCAGCCTTCATTGCAAAATTCAAGGTGACCAGGATAGAGCTTATGTATTCATGCATATATTATCTCTATTAGTCTAGGTAAATGAACACTGACGTACATCTTCAGACTCATTAAGATAGAATTTTTGCGAAAGTGCCAGGACACATACAATTTATGGGCAGCTATGTTAAAAGGAGTTTTGAATTATCAGAACTATCGCCGAACACACTTACCAGCACTCAGTTACACTGGATAGCTACTCAGCCGCTTCATAAATATTGAAAAGACTACACGAATCAAGCTCCTAAGTACTCAGTCTATAGAGTGAAACTCAGGCTGAAGCACTAGCGTACAAAAAAGTGGTTACTGTCTAGTGCCTCAACCCTTTTTTGTAATGATATTTAGCATATTACATTTAAAATTGAGTTTTGTGAGATTTTAGTCTGCCTACTTGAGGCTTTCCTAATAAATAAAGAAAGAAAGGTTAATTTATAAAAAAATCGCTGGAAAATCGTAAAGCCCAGATAAGCCAAACCAAGCATTTCAATAAAAGATCTCGGCAAGCAGTGCTATATAAGATATGACTAATGATATATGTTCGGATGTATCAAAGCCTGTTGTTATTTCAGATATATTTAGTTATTTTACATATGTTACGTAAGCAACAATGATTTCTTATCTACCATACAATATTAAAATGAAGTAAGGTTTTATTGGAGATTAATTAGTGCTATGATTTAAGGTGGGGAGCAGAAACGATAGTTGAAACAGGCGGCACGTATTGTTCATATACGATCATTGATATCCCGCGTGACATGTTTTCTTTCCTGTTTGACACATTTTGACATTGCAAGAACACTGCAGCTTCGGTTTCACTCAACCGATTATTTCTGAAATTATATTTGAGTAACATTCAACACCTTTTCTTTTGTTGCTGCAGAATAGCATATCTTGTACTGATTACATTCCACTACTGCGTATCAGAAGCAGCGTTACAGGGTAGGCGTGTAAATTTATTCTTGTTTTTATGTACCAGTGGCAATTCGTATGGATACGCATAGAAGCGTCTCGCGTTATCTTTAAAGACGAAGTAAGCAAACAAAGTATTCCGCTATCGGTGCTTTCCTCATCACAGTTTCTTGAAGGCTCATTAAGTAATAATTCATAACATAATTGCATTGCTGTGTGAAAGAACTAATATCGCACAGTCACCACCAGGGCCTGCGTGAAATAAATGGTAAATTTTCTCGTTATAATTCCAGTTTTCTTTAAAACTGTGGTACTGAGTCCGCAGTCAGTTGAGGCAATGTTACGGTACACAGCGGACTAGGCACTTGCCGTTGGCTTAACCACGTCTATAACTGAAAGATTTTCAATGATCAGTTGTACATTATAGAATTTATTGTCGAGATTACTAGCTTTGAATAAAACTTCATATTGATATTTATAATGGAAAGTTAGGTAGATCTCACGTACCTTGAAAAAGGACATTATGCGAAGCAGGCGGAGGGAAGGTGACCGTGTTATAATTTTTCATTGAGTGACACATTATGGATTGGTGCTAAATATATGTACAAATGTTGCACACATAGACATATGTTGAACAGCCGCGGATGCTTAAATAACCAGTTGTTTGCACTTGCATAACGCTGCCCACAGGAACATGAGCATTAGCTGTACCAGAAGCGATAAGCTGATATGAAGCGCTGGTGCTCGCGAGGAAGGTATCTCACCTGGACAGTTCTGCGTAAATGAACTTCAGCGGATGAAACCTAACGACAAGTAACGTTAACCCGAGGTGACGGCTATATCATAGCAGTACAGATGTAACGTTTACAAAAAATTAGCCAGCACTGCAACTGCTGTTGACGTTTCGCGAACACTATATTCGAAAAGTGGCTGCCGGACCGTGGCCTTGTGGCAAAATATTTCATTGCCACAAACAATTCTTGAGTTCGATTCCTGCGGGAACCCTGACATTTGTTCTTTGCATTCGTCATGTTAACGCAGCCGATGTCTGTTTCTTTTCTTCGTGCTCACGCGTAAAAAACGCCAGGCCTGCACAGAAGACGCAGCACAGTCGCAGCGAAAGGTAGAACAGTGGCCTTTCAGAGCCTTTTCAAAACACTCATTGGGTAACTACTGCAAGCACACTTGCTTGATATCCACTAGGGCATTAATAATAAACTTTTGAGTAGCAAGCCGGCATTCGCTATGCTATTCTTCGTCATTGTTCTGAGAAGTGTGGTATCCGCTAAACTATTGCGAGGAATTTTATGCCAATTGTTCATGCAGTGGCTGACGAGGATGAGGAATTATGGCTGAAGTGGGTATGTGTCACAGTTAATAGGGAACAAGAACAAGCTTTTGTAATGGGATGGAGCATTGGAAGGCCCACTCGTTACTCTATTTGCATTGTGTGACGACTGGTTGTTCTTTCGGTGTTTTAAAACACTTTATAAGTCATATTATTTCAATTGCTTTCCCGACATCAAGCCAGCCCAAGGCAAGTTTGACAACAAGTCACAAACACCAGCGTATATCAGTGGTAGAATACTGGGCTGACTAAAATTATGTGTTTTCTCGCCGTTACTGGGTAGATATGAAGTGCCAATCACCTGTGGCCTATACAAACATACCATTGGCACATACCCGCGGGTGGGTATGCGCCACTGTTTGGTAGGAAGTGTTTGACAATGTAAGCGACGCGATTTTGACCTTATTAATGTCTTGACCAGTATGTCACATTCGTCAAACCATCTTACCTCCCAATGCTTATTTTGGCCCCGGCCAAAATAAGGGGGTGATCACGAGAGCACCCACACGTAAATGGCAAGATAGATACATACACAGATATTTAGATATACGCCAAAAGTGCTTGCAATGCGCAAAAATGTTTCTCGCATATAAAAATTATTCGCGATTATTGGTAATATTAATAACCTCACAGGTTATATGTGTTGTGAAATATGCATTCTGAATATTACTAGAAGTAAAGTGTCAGTGCGAAAAATTCTAGGTTTTGCTATCGCTAGTTCAGTTTGTGCCATTGATAATAAAGCGAACACAGTGAACCTGTAATGACAATTGTTGATATTGTTCATTGAACTGAGAACACCGGCTTTTGTATGTGAACAACCACGAGTAAATTGCTTACTTAAAGTTGTGCCAAGCTGCCAAAATGAAATCATTGCTAATGCTCTGATAACCACCATGTCTCACCTGCTCTTTATCAGTCCATGTGCTGGCTTACGTGAAACAGACTTTGTAAGACTCAAGTCGTACCTTATCCTACAAAATTAATCTCTCATAAGATACATTAATTGTTTTTCACAGTAAAACTTCATCGCAAACTGCTTGCAACAGAATCATGAAGCATATAAAAAGATTAAACTGCCAAATTCATTCAGTGATTTGATTACTACTGTCTAAGAGATCAGCGTGGTTCTTATTAGCCTAATCAGGAAAATGAAACCAACTTTATTGCATGCTATGACTGAAACTTGAACATACGTTGGTAGGAAACACCGAACTAAACGTATGGGTGGGGAATGAAAGTCTATATGTGGCATGTGCTGATAATGCTGTGTTCCTTTTTTCTTGCTTAGCGAAATTTTCCAGCAGCATAGAGTCAGCCTGACCAACCCAAATGAATGATTATAGTTTGAATTTTTAATGCACACCCGCCATCACTGGCTGAAAGTATAAACACTTGGAATTTTTCCTGCTGATGGGGAGCTTTTGCTATACCCATGCCAGTTCCACAACAGCTATGGCTTCGACGTCTCTATTCTGGCTCAGCTCCGCATGGTGTCGTTCCATTTGGGTAGTAATACGGGACGCCGTTCTTGCACTTCTGACAGCCAACATCTGTAGGACAATAAACAAAATTGTGTATACACGTGCGTTGATACACTACCACTTTTTCTTGCACCGAATGGTGTACGAATTATAGTTGTTTAGAAAAAATGCATTTACAGCATGTACAGAACACAAAGGCTTTATACCACTCCAGTAACAGGGCACATACACTTCGGCACATCTATATTTCACGACTAACATCACCACGTTACAGTGAAGACATTTGCTCTAATATGCATGACAATGTTGGCATATATGTACACAAGAACTCAATGCGATATCATGATACAATGGTATAACGATACAATACATGCAACACGATATGTAACAAATGAAATCTTATACAACTCAACGGGCGCTGCTTAGCACCAAGTCGGTCGAAAAATGAGTTGTATCTTTTCGTGTTCCACCTTGACGAAAGGGCATGACCAATGCCGCAGAAACTCTTGCTCTCGAGGAAGAAAAGCTCCTCGGAGAGGAACGCGAGAATCTCTCGTCTCATTCTCCCCAGTATCGGCCACAAAGCACGCCGGCGGCAATTGGCAGCTACAGCCTCACATCGGTTTCTTCAAAGGCTGAACAGCCCCGCAGCTATTCACAGAGCGGAGAAGCGGCTACGTGGAAATCGGCCGTTGGACACGAAAGTTCGCACACCATGTACCCGAAAACCACACATTGTGTGGTTTTCGGGGAATGAATGTGTGGTTTCTGTGTGGTCTGAATTTGTGCTCTGAATGTGTGATTTCCCGCCAAAAAAGGCGGGAAACCACACATTCAGACGTCGCATGTCGATTGGTCTCTACCAGGACGCAGTTGGGGCAAGTGGAAGTGTGAACCACCTGCCATCGCTGCAACTGATCTCGCGTGGCGAGCAAGCCCCAGCCCAACCTCCAGACAAAATCTCTGAGATGCCCTGGCATCACTGTGGCAGGTATTGGTTTCCAAGCGCGGTTCATTACAGATTGACGATGCTGGGGCACCAAGTGCCGTAGAAGGGCGGCCATTGTGTCCACCACTTTAGAATCGGCCACCTCTATCTCTGGGCACGTAGCTTCCAAACGTCGGTGAAATGCCAGAAGGGCTCGATACAAAGATGGTAATTCAGTTGATTGGGGACCTTGGTTTATTTGGCTATCCGGCAAGAAGAAACGTAGTGATGGCCCCAGATGGTAACGAGCCAGTGTCTGAGCGGGCATGTCATCATTGCTTAGTATTCGCAATAGAGTGCCGAGGCACAATGTAGAAGCCGTGACGGAAACGTCGGGGAATGCAAAACCGCCTTGATCTCGCGGTTGAGCTAACGCTGGACGCGATAACAATTCTGTGCCACCAGACCAAAAAAATGAAATGATGCAGCTTCGCACGTTCCCGCAGACGGGGAGCGATGGTTTAACAGAATGGCAAAGGTACCAAAATTTTCCTAGGTACACCGTTTGAGTTAAGTATCGGCGTTTCAAGAGGGGGAATTCGAAGTACCTGGCTGCTTTGATATCACTTAGAAGAGTTTGTACAACGGATGACCAGATGCTATCTTGTATAGCAAATGCAGTGAAAGTAACTCCGAGTATTGAAATCTCAGAAGACCACTGGAAAGGCGACGTGATGTTGATACGACTGCTGGGGTTGCCAATAAAAAAATACTGGCTTCTAGAAAAGTTTAACCTTGCACCGGAGATAATACCGAAATCATGGAATGTATCAAGAGCATGCTGTAGCGACTGTTCATTATGTACATATAGAGTAATATCATCTGCATATGCAGTGACGTTTACTTGAGTGTTACCGGGTAGAGGTAGGCCACGAATCTGCGGGTGATGTTCAACAGCCCTTAAGAAGGGTTCTAATGCTAGGATAAATAACACTGTGGAGAGGGGACACCCTTGACGGACCCCACGCGTGACTCTGAATGCGTGACTCTCACGGGAATCTAAGTAAAGGGTACTTTCAGAATTAGTGTAAATTGCGTGGATGAGGTCAATTAACCTATCCGGGAATCCGTATGCATGTAAAACATTTAGTATGTAGCCATGTTCTATGAAATCAAAAGCTTTCTCTTGATCTAATGAAACCAACAGTCCTTGCGCACATCGGCTAGTGGTGTATTGAATGATGTCACGCGTTAACCACGTATGGGTGTGTATTTCTCGGCCCGGAACAGAACAGACCTGGTGGGGAGCGATTAATGTTGCAAAAATGGGCTGACTAGGCGCACGAAAATGTTGGCCAAGAGCTTGTAATCTACATTGAGCAGGGTAATAGGGCGCCAATATTCTGGTCGCGTGGACATTGGGTCTTTCTTGGGAACTAGTGTTATACGGCCTTTGTGGAAAGAGGTTAGAAGTGTAATGTCTTGAAAACACTTGCGAATGACGCGTGACATAGTTGGAGCAATGATAGGCCAGAACTGTACATAAAACTTTGCATGGAGTCCGTCAGGCCCTGGGGCCGATCCCTTTTTCATTGCGTCTAATGTGCCCTTCATTTCGTAATCGGGTGGCGGTGATAGCAGGACGTCATTTGACATGTTGGAATCATGAGGTAAATCTTTCAGCAGAGGATGCGAAGAAACTGATCCTTGGTAACAGACATTAGAATCAGATTGAGCCATTGACTGAAAGTGTTGAGTGAATTCCTGAAAGGCGCACGTACCCGCAGCAGCTGGGGCGAGACAGTTCAGCGAGCGGGCAGGCGAGCCTGGTGGACAAAGCAGAGCTCTGCGTGCATACCTTAGCACCTCAGGGTGTGCACACGGTGCACGTCTACAGCGCCAAGCTGCAGCCGATAGTGAAGGAGCGCGCATAATACGTTGTTACCTTTCAACGAGCTCCTCTTGCCATGCCCGCATTACAGTGGAAGGACTGGGATCTCGATTGGCAATGCGTATCTTCTCGATTAACAATGACGGATCTTTCGACATACGGGTGCAAAGTCCTCTGCCTGACGCACTGCAATGATGGTGCCACTGTTCTTTGAGGCGATCCCAATCAGCTACATCCGCCCCAATGAGTGATGCGCGTAACGCTCGGGATAATTTCTCCGTAGCCTGAGAGTCCTGGAGGACGCGGCAATCGAGACGCCATGGTCTGTGAATCGTTGGCGTCCCCACTGACAGGCGGAGAGAGAACATAACCGGCCGATGGTCGCTAATGTACACTGGTTTCTTGCACGAACAGCAAATCACAGTGCACTGAACGCGCAAAAGCCAATACCTCAGCCTGTTTTTGTGGATTGCAAAAACCTTGAACGTTAAAAGTAATACCTTTTAGAGTAAGACGCATGGGGAAAATGAAAACATAGTATAGGGTCACGCAAATGCAGGGGTACCTTTATTAGGTGCGGGAGTCGGTGCTCCGCAAGTGGCTGAGTCATTTTTTCTGGCCAGGTGATCCACCGGAGGTTCGGGGCTTCCGGGATCGCGTCGAAGTCCGCAGGGGACTGCTGTCTCTGGCGGGGGGCTTCTAAGTCACGATTAGTTATCCGGTGGCGTTTGGAGTCCGGGTTCTTGAGCGAGGATGGTACAAAGGCGTTTCCACTGTCCTGGCTTATGTCACTGGGGCTGATGTCTTCGTCAATTTGTAGGGGCGCCTCACTCGCGGTGCTGTTGGAGTCCTCGTAGATGCAGGTGTCGTCGTCTTGACATGTAGACTCCTCGATGACACCTGAACTTGTTGTCGACAGAGCAGCAGCGCGAGAAGCGTCAGATGCAATATTACCATTCAAGACGCCGTCCTCACGAGGCGCTTCCTCTGACGAGGGCTTGGCCTGCGATTCCTCAGAAATGGCCACGGGACGCGGGAAATTTAAGTTTTCGGTACCTGGAGGAATTACCAGGTCCGCAATTGTTGGGGACGCCGTGGGCGTCTGGTGCAGCGTCGCACTTGTTCTTAGATGGTGTTCCTGTTTGAAGTGGAGGGAAAACCTTCGATGCCGCCTCGGAATACGATGGCCTAATGGTGCAGGTCACGGTGGCATGCGGGTCCCCACAACGGCGACACGGCAGTGAGCAGCCTTTCCCGTCGTGGCCATAAACGCCGCACCTTCCACAAAACGGAGCTGTGCAGTTCATGCGTTAGTACCCACTGTCTCCACATCGATGCACACTCGCTGGATGCCTTTATAGTCACAGGTTACTCGATGGCCCATGACCTTGCGGTAGTTTGGCACCGGTGGCGAAGCCTTCATTCCCATGCGGACGTATCGCGTCCCAGTGGTCACGGTTGGGCGCGATCCCATGAGTCCTCTGGTGATGTGCAGCACCTTCTCGTAGGGAGAGAGTGCTTGCGCGAGGACTTCGCTGGGTACGCGGCACGGCAGGAACAGGACGGTCACTTGGAACACTTGGGGTCCCACGGGTACGATGGCGACGCGCTCTCCTCGGATGATAAGGTGCGACACGTCTACGATTTGGGCGAGTGCGGCCTCACTGTTGACGCTAACTTGGTAGTTCCGGCCTCCAAAGTGCTGAACGCAGTACTACAATGAACGCTTACTATATATATAAACATTTTAATAAACACCGTTGTGCAAGATCACTTGTACTACTTCACTCTTTTTCACACGTTGTCGTCCACATTAAGACTTTTGTATTGTAGAAAAAATGTTTTATTTTTGAGAGTTCAAAAGCTTGAGAGATGCCACCCTAATGACGAGCACTACATGATGACCATTCTGAAATGTTCTCCTATCTCTTATAAGGTACTCCTTTGAAAGTGTGCGACAATTTTGCGTGTATGTGGATGTGTACAAGGTAACCACGACGGTAATGCCCTATCGGCCGAGTTCATGAGCCGAACTACCACACCTGCGCCTTCGAGGATAGTGTCAAACGCAAAAGTGTAACTCAGCCTTGTGTCTTGGAAGCCATCGGTTGAATCCCATTGTCATATATGGAGGGGAAGGGGGGGGGGAGGTTGTGTTATGATTTTTAAGTTTTAAATGCAAAGCGTTTCTTAGTGAACTTCGGCGACTTTGAGCGTATCTATCTATCTATCTATCTATCTATCTATCTATCTATCTATCTATCTATCTATCTATCTATCTATCTATCTATCTATCTATCTATCTATCTATCTATCTATCTATCTATCTATCTATCTATCTATCCTATCTATCTATCTATCTATCTATCTATCATCTATCTATCTATCTATCTATCTATCTATCTATCTATCTATCTATCTATCTATCTATCTATCTATCTATCTATCTATCTATCTATCTATCTAGCCGCCTACGACGTTTAGCTCTACTGGCTGTTTCTATAATAGTAGCGATTCCAAACTAGGTATGGCGTAACATGACTGTATGAAGAACATATTTGAATAGTCATAACATGAAAATCATGAAATGGATGTCATGAATGTCATGATTTACATTTCTTGGTCCTGCAGTTCTTGCGGGGTTTTCGTTCACATGGCATCTTGCAAAACAGGTATGGTACGACATGATTGCATGACAAACACAAGCGACAGACCCTAACATGAAAATCATGACATGCGTGTCATGTAAACAACATGAATACATGCGAAGCTTATGATGCGCTCGCGGTCGTTTCGCTAGCGTAACATATATTAAATTTGGTAATAAGGAACGTGAATGGATGATGAAGGTATGATGGTCTAGTGGCTAAGGTACTCGGCTGCTGACCCGCCGGTCGCGGGATCAAATCCCGGCTGCGGCGGCTGCAGTGCCGGTGGAGGCGGAAATGTTGTAGGCCCGCGTGCTCAGATTTGGGTGCACGTTAAAGAACCCCAGGTGGTCGAAATTTCCGGAGCCGTCCACTATGGCGTCTCTCATAATCATATGGTGGTTTTGGGACGTTAAACCTTACAAATCAATCATCAAGTTATGATACTGTTGCAAACAAGATAAACATGAGACGTGTGTCATGTAACAACATGACTACATGCTACGCTCATGATGTATTCGCGGCCGTTTCGTTAGCTTCACATGTACCAAACTCGGTATTACGCGACGCGAATGGATGACATAAGTAAATGACACATCCATTCATGATTATCGCGACATGCGTGTCATGTAACAACATGAGTACATGCCTCGCTGATGATGCGCTCGCCACTGTTTCGCCAGCTTCACATATGCCGAATTTGGAATTACGTGACGCCAATGGATGACGAAAGTATGTGACAGGTGCAAGCATGATAATCATGAGATGCGGTCATGTGAGAACATGACTACGTGCCACAGTCTAGGCGCCAATTCATTTCGGGCACTGCACCATGTTCCCCACCGAGCTGCCGAAATTAGGTGCCTTTCTCCTCTTCTAACCACTACCACCACCAATACATTTTGACGTGACGCAGTGCGCGGCTCGCCGGCGCTCATTTCGTCGCCTCACGCCAGCGTAGCTACGCCAGGGGCTCGTCCTGCCATTTACTGGCAGGCGCACGCCGCACTGCGTTGCTTTGATGCATACGCGTTTCAGCGCGTCCGGTGTCCCTCTGTCACGAAAAGAGAGCGACACAGTGTTGTCTGGGTAACGCATTGGCGCGCAATGCAGCATGTCGCTTTTCGCGCTGGTTGCCGTCGGGCTGCGCCAACGGATGCTGGTCGCGCCTGGCATCATACTATGGAGTGCTCGCGTTTTGTTAACGTAGCGCCGCTGTGCCCAGCGTGCGCGTGCGTTAACGCTACATAGGAGTATATTGGGCTCTTCATAATACGTTCATGGCCATTTTGCAAGCTTCACATATACCGAATTTGGTGTCACGGGACGTCAATATATGGTGAAATAAATGCATGTCATGTAAAAACATAACAACATACCTAGCTCGTAGCGTGCTCGTAGCCGTTTCACTTGCTCTACATATACTAATTTTGGTATCACGTGACCTGGATAGATGAAGAGGGTAACCGACACATCCAAACATCATAGTCATAGCACAGGAGACATCTACGGCATCATTTACATCTACCTCGTAACGTTGTGCTTATTTTAAAGTGACATATCAACATTTGTCATTCGTGCTTCGCATATCTTCGATTACCACTGTACATGGGATCCGCCATTTTTTTAGTTTTTAATTTTGTATTCATAGTTTAATTATGCATAATTCAACTATGATTGCAAGATTTTGTATTCATCCGTTAGCGGTGCTCGTTTTAAGTGCAGGTCTACTTGGAGATCTTCAAGTGCGATATCAAAGCATAGACTTACAGCTGCATCGCTCCATACACTTTTCCAAAGTGCTAAACCAGTTGTCGCCGTTCCCACATTTCTTGCTATGAGACTTGTGACAGGTGTTCGTTTGAGTATCGAAATACCAGTGCTTCTTCCTTATCACGCAACGCCACCAGCTCATTCTTGGCTCCACGCTGCAGACAGGTTTTGGTTTTGCCATGCCTGGAAAATGAAATAAAAGAAGTTATAGTGAACCTTCACACAAAAAATTTACGTAATTTATTTTGGTATGGCTCTATGCGGCCAAGATATAGTAAAATGAAATATTTTTAACTATAATCAACCAATTCCAAATGCATGCGCAATAATCACTTTATATATATATATATATATATATATATATATATATATATATATATATATATATATATATATATATATATATATATATAACCTACGACTTTCGAATAGAACGTTCGATGCTCGAACGCGTTATTCGAAGGTCGTAGGTTCGATTCCTGCTCATGACAAGTTATTTTTTCACCCACTTTTCTTTCTTCTTGCTTGGATTACATTGGTTCTAATAACTTCCCCTATACATTCCTTGGCATTATTGTCTGTTAGATTTCATATATATATATATATATATATATATATATATATATATATATATATATATATATATATATATATATATTTGATGAAATAGCGGCTAGAAGACGAGCGGGAATGAGATCGTCTATGCCAGCTGAGGGTGAGGGGAAGAATATTTTGCTTCCCACGTTAATTGTGGCTTGTGTTTGAAGAAGCTCAATCAATAAATATTTATTAACTACCCTGTCAATAATTGGTTCCTATGTTAAGTAAAATACTGCTGGGAAATATGTTGCATGTTTTTCATTTCACTCACGAATATTTCTTTCATAACAGTCGTGCTTTTAGCGGGATTGTTTTTTCTGAACGTAAGAGAAACCGGTACTGATTGCGTGAACGGCGTTGCTTGGAAAAAAAAAAACTATTGCCACTGGGCCGTCCTGTCACTAAATAAATGAGGGCAGCCTTGCAGGTCATACACAAGAACATCCATAGCTCCATTGATGTTGCTGCTTTAGAATTTGTGCAGCTGAATGATTTCATGTTTAACTCAAAAGGGCTATCACACGGTCCCCCAATAATAAGGAGTTGTAATAAAAAACTGCACGTAGAGCGTCTATCACGCCTTTACAAACTGAGAAAGTTAGTTGCAAAAGAAGATTTCAGTGCAAAACAAGCTGTGGAAACCACCCCTGTAAACCACGCCCACCACCGGTGACTTCTATTTTCCTATAGCACGTGGGAGGTCATGGGCATTTGAGAGCGGAGCTATCGCGTTAGGGGCAAGGCCCGCAAGGTCGAGGTTTGTTCATTGGTGGCATTGGCGTGAACCGTTGCCGTGATGACGCTGAGGACGATGATGATCACGGAAAACGACTGGCTTGTGCAGCCTCAACATGCGCTACAATGTATTTGGTATGACCGGAAACAACGAACAACTATCAGGGGAACGTGAACAGACCTCGTCCTTACCAAAACTCAGGCTAAGTTCGACACCACAAAGCAGTAATAGGGAAGGGAATAGGGAATTGAAATTCACAACTCAACACAACATACCAATTATGACCTATAAACCTTGTATACAAGTGCACATCACATTGTCACTGATGTATGTGCATGCGTGAGTCGTCAATGTCACGTGTGATTTACAGTAACACCAAACAATCCCACTGCCTCGCCGACCCATATTCATTCACTTCGTGGATATGCTGTGTGTTGTGTATCAGGTTTGAGCCACAACAAATTGATCAACTTTATTGTCAAGCTGTAGAAACCATTAACATTTCGACTTCACGCGGATCTGATCATGGACCGATATCGTTCTCCCAAACGTGACCGCCACGCTAACAAGGGTGCTGTTATAGCGTCATGGCTTGCGAGTGCGCCAGTGCAGCCCAACTCTCAGGTGCCTGACGTGTTTATAAATACTATTCAACTATGAATCAGCGCTTTATGAAATGCACTAAAATTTTGCCAGCTTACTTCTAGATGCGTACTGATTAACGCGCATACCATAGATTATCATCTAAAATTGGGTGTCATGGGCCCCTTAAAACGGTTGTGTCTCATAAAACAAAATGGTCCCTCGATGCATTCCTCTCTTTTCGTATGCCGAATTCACTGTTTGTACTTTGAAATTGGTAATATTTGTGTTTCACATAAACAGTTAAACATGCAACATGATAGGCACATTTCTTGAGGAATAAGAAAAAAAAGGTGATAGTTGATTTCAATACGCCCCCAAGAGTACATTGTGTACTTACGTTGACAAATTTTCATGCAGTCCTCTTCTGTTTCAAACCGGTTCACTCCACCTGCGCACTTTGTGTGGTTGTACATCCTGCAGTAACCCCTTTTGTGGTCGAAAAACCAGGATCGCGCATCAGCGGTGCAGTTGCATATTTCTGCTGCTTCCAGGCATCTATTTTGCTTTCTTCCTTGAACACCTGCAGAAAACAAAAACAAATAGCCGCTCCTTCTAGCATATCCTGTGACACTTACGGCTTGCGAAGCCTCTGATAAGCATCGAGGTTAGACGTGACATGACAAATAGTTTTTTGTATTGCGTTTAGGTTTTATAATAGTTTGATATCGCCCGCTAAGAGATTCATCCTGATTTTGCAAGTGCAAACTAAAATGACATAAAACATTAGAATGCATCACAGTGATTCGGAATTCTTAGGTGCTGTGATACTATATAAGGGTATTTTGTACAGAGTAATTCCCTATATAAAGGTCTAATAAAAAACTACAGAAAACTTACAAACAGTAATATCTTTTTTTCTCATTCTTAAAGGTAGCTTTATCATTAAAAAGTCATATTTTTAAAGTACAGTAAACAGTAAGGGCTTGCAATGAGTACAAGAAAAAGTTTCTAGAATGTTTACCGTATAGATAAGACTGTTAGACTTCTACATTATTGTATTCTCAGTGCCAGACCAACTCAGCAGTGGACGTAATATTTTGGTAGCGACTGCCTCGTTACGAGTAATCAGACAGATACAAATGCCTGTTTACTATGAAGAAACGCTCACGAAGTAACCAGAATTGTTGAAAAGCACTAAGTGACTCCCATTACAACGGAGAATCTATTGCCACTATAGTTCCACATAATGAAAGTGATAGAATAATAATAAAAAGGGTGTAAGGCATGGGGATACGATCTCCCCAATGCTATAAACATTTTTTACAGGAGTATTTCAGAAGCCTTCAGTAGGAATAGTCGGAGATAAGAGCTAATCGAGAGTACCTTAGTAAATGGCGTTTCACCGGTGACTTTACATTGCTCAGTAAATATGGGGAAGATTTGTAACCCATGATTACTGACCTAGACAAGGAGAACAGAAAGATAGGTCTTAAAATTATACTGCAGAAAATGAAAGTAATGTACAACTACTCAGAAAAGAGCAGCGCTTCCAGATAGGTAGCAGTGCACTTAAGGTTGTAAAGCAGTACGTATACTTCGGACAGGTAGGACCCATGGAGCTGAAACACGGGATTGAAGTAACTAGAAGAATGAGAATGGGGTGAAGCACATTCAGAAAGCATTCTCAAATCACGACTGGTAGATTGCTGCCATATATACCTCAAGAGGCAGGTATTTAACCACTGCGTCTTCCCGGTACTTACCTAAGGAGCAGACACCTGGAGGCTTACAGAGAAGGTTCAGCTTAAGTTGAGAACGACGCAGCGAGCCATGGAAAGGAAAATGATAGGCGTATCCTCAAGAGACAAGAATAGGGCCGAGTGGATCAGGGAACAAGCCAAGGCTATATTGGATCAGGGAACAAGACACGGGCTCGGCCTATAGCGTCTAGACAAAATAACCACTGGTCAATAAGGGTAACTGACTATATTCCTAGAGAATAGAATCAGGGGACAAGGGACACTGAAAGTTAGGTGGGCAGATGAGCTTAGGTAATTTGCATGTATAATGTGGCAGCTGCTAGCCCCGGACTGAGTTTCAGGTGAAACATGGGAAAGGCCTTTGCCTTGCCGTGGGTGTAGTCACGCTGATGATCATGATGATAATGATGCTGATTACAACCTCATTACTGCTACGTAGGGCAGACAAAACGAAAATTACTTATCACTAGGTGGTAGCAAAACAGCCACTATCACATTCCTTGCGATGCTTCAGTAATTTTAAGAATGACACCTTCGGAGTGCACAGTTTTGTGAGCTCACAAGTAATGACAATAGCTATAGCGCGAGAACAGCACGACGACAAAGAGAAAAGAAGGACACGAGCACGTGTGTCCTTCTTGTCTTTTGGTCATCGTGCTGTTCTCACGATCTAATTGTCATCATGTCATACCAACTAGCCCAAACTGCCACACTTCCAACTCACAAGTAATTTCTTGTCGCGCTGCAAAGTGCACGTCCTCTGAGCTCGTGTTAAGAAGGAATTGTGGCGTGCAGAATTTTTCCTACTTTTTGACGTGAGGTGTCAGGTACAGAGAGTATTTATTCGGCATTTCGAACACAGTGAAAAATCTGTGAATATAAAAGTCAACTAAGGATTTGTACTCACGTATGCATGTATTTTGGCAGCTCATTTGCGATGAGAAATGGTTGTTGCCACCAATGCAGAGGCCCTTTTTCAACTTTCTGCACTTGTATTCCGTGTAATTGAAATAGAAAACCTTGTAGAATGGTCGGCAGATGCCGAGAGCTGGCTGTTTGAGGCACCTATGCGGTGTTGTCCCATGCTGGGCTGAAAAAAAACATATATTGCGTAAAAAAGCATGCACATGTTGGAATGTAAACGTAATGGCTTCATTTCTTTATATTTAGACACAATATAAAGAAAACTAACAGACAATGACGCCAAGAGAAGTATAAAGGAAGTAATTCCTCTGTACTTCTCTATACATTATAAGTAATTGTTATGTAATTAGGAAGAAAGAAGATTGAATGATGCGATAACTTGCCACCAGCAGGATTTGAACCCGTCACTTTCGAATAACGTGTCCGATGCTCTTCCACTGAACAATGCTGGCTGTCATTCCTCCGTCTACTTTAAGGGCTAGCACTGAAACTTAGGAGCGTCAGTCAGCGGCACCTGTTGCCAATGCGATGACGGTGGAAGATTCTTTTCGCCGGTTGTTGTCATCTAGCACATGATATTGTTACGAGCTGTTTGCTGACCAATCATCCCTCGCATACTACCCGAAGGCACCCATCATCCAGAACGAGCCCTTCACTCTGAATGAAGGACCTCACTTCACTCATTGTCTGAAGAACCATATAAATATGTATTCCTAAACGAGACATAGCCTCTCAACCAGCTCCTAGGTGAGAAACCAGCCCGGTAACCTGCAGGAAGTGAATAAAGTTGTTCACTCACTCCTAAACGAGTATGTGCCGCAGAATTGTGTAAACCTCACTACTCATCACAGCTCTACTAAAAATTTGAAAAAAAAGTGCAGAAGTTAGCCAAGCAGACGTGCCTTAGAAATTGGGTAAATGCCACTTGTCTCCACTCATCAAATAAAAATGAAGAAAACAGGAATTAACCAAACGAATGGCTGTAAAGTGACTGCGGTGAGCCGAAGACCCCGAGTACATGCTAGGAGGTAATACTAGTTAACGGGTAATACATCAGTGGCTCCGAGAAGACCGCGCAGTGATGGAAATCCTACGCCAACGACGACGCGTTTTTAGAGCTATGAATGGGGGGAACGCTTGGCCTCGATGCGATTTTTTCCCTCTGAAGTTCGGACATCCATACTGTGCCTATGACTGCCCAAGGTTTAATTTGAAGCTCTCTGCGTAGAAACAAATGTAAAGAAAATGTAGCATTACCTAGGCGAAATCAAGCAGTCACCCATAAACAACCTAGGAACAACCTGCGCCACCACTTAGCTAAAGTATAGAAGGAACGCAGAAACAACCAGATTAGTCATCAGAACCATCAAGTCTTGAAGCTTCAAGAATTGTTCCGCTTAGTGGAAGGATCAATAAACTTTTAGTTCTAGTTTTGCACCTCTATTTTTATCCGTGTTACTCCCTCTGGAGTTCGGACATTCTTACTGTGCCTATGATTGCCCATGGTTTAATTCGAAGCTCTCTGCGTAGAAACAAATGTAAAGAAAATGTAGCATTACCTAGGTGAAATCAAGCAGTCACCCATAAACAACCTAGGAACAACCTGCCCCACCACTTAGCTAAAGTATAGAAGGAACGTAGAAACAACCAGATTAGTCATCAGAACCATCAAGTCTCGAGGCTTGAAGATTTGTTTCGCTTTGTGGAAGGATTGATACTTTTTAGTTCTAGTTTTGCACTTTTATTTTTATACGTGTTACTTTTCGTTCACAGAAAAGCGCAATGAGGATTGATTGATAAAAAAATTCAGATAGATACCTATATGCAGAAAGCAGGAGTAATGTTTTTTAGGGCAAAACTGTTATGGTTCAGGTTCGCCATGAATTGTATTTAAAAAAACCCATCTTGGACTGCCATGCTCTTCTCAATCCCCACGCAAGCACTTGTAGAAATGGTTAAGAAGATAAGCTTAAACGTTCAGTCTTATCGGTGTTTGCCGCCCGTGTGCTAGGTGAATAGATGGGTCAATGAAAGGACTTTACTGCGGCCAACTAGGTAACGCTAGTTTCCCAGTACGCTATGAACTACTGGCATTTTAGGACTGAAAGACCTAACATTTTCTTAATTTCATTGAGCCCAGGTGGTCCACAATGAAATTTGCTTAACTTTGTTGACACTTACTTGATAATGCTGAGAGTAAGCATAGCCATGTGAGTATAGTATAGCAAGGTGTGGGAAAGAAACAGGTGAGAGGGTAAAAGCAAAGCCAGCTCCAGGTAGGTGCCTTAGAGCTCTGCCCTTACTGAGTCTTCCGCAAGTTAAAGACGACTGCGCTATAGTTTTAGGGGGAAGCTCCTTAAGGCGTGGTTCTGTACATCCTTTGATGTTGTCGTACGTAGCCACCGGTGGCACATACCCGCTCTAGAGCGGGTATGTGCCACAGGAGAGGCGAGATGGGAATGGCGATACTTGGAGTGTTCACTAGATGGACGCACGGACAGACGGACAGACAGACTAGCAGACGGATGGACGGAGGGATAGATGCACGGACGTATGAATGTATGGACGCATGAACAGGCAGACAGACAGATGGATGGACGGACTGATGGACGGACGCATGGACAAACGGATAGACGCATAGATGTACGCATGGATGGCCACGCGGACGAACGGAAGCAAGAACGAATGGGCAGACGGAAGCACGGACGGGCTGACGTACACTTAGCCCCACTCATCATCATTCACTCCATGCATATGCTGTAATCTTTTTCAGACATACACAAATGACAAGAAGGGGATGGTAATTTTCACAAATTTTTTTTGCAAGAAGAAATGCCTTTTTGTTTCTATTTAACCGTGCAACACACCTAGCACTTTAGTGGCAAGCCTATGCTATTTCGTCTGTTATTAATAGTAAAAAAAGTTAAGTTAGAACAAAATCACGATGGAAGGACATAAAAACACTAAATTGCATTATATAGCGAGTGCACAGTGCTCAACTCGGCTGTCTATAACGATGGAGCGTCGTGCGCGGAACAGCACGGGGGACATCTGTAGTCCCAAGTACGCCACATCTGAGCATGCGCGGAGCTAGTGCTATGCCTGCCTTGCAATACTGATCCCTGTTTATCACCGCGGATGCAATAACCGCTTTGGCCGTCGAAAGGGCTCTGAACTAATTAGTAAAAAACAAATATTATGCAAAAATGGAGCGAGCTGTTCTCGCTGTGATATCATATCTCGAAGCGAGAATAAGTTTAGAGTATAAAAGACGCCTATCTCGGCAATCGCTCGTTTTTTTCTGTTTTATTTTCTTTCGGGTCTATAATTTTGACAGCGCTTCGACGGCCACAGCAGTCATCATGGCCGCGGAAATAAATAAGGGTGGAAACTGCAAGGCAGGCCCATCACTGGCACCGCGCATGCTCAGACGTGGCGTAAGTGCGTCTGAAGATGTCGTTCGCGCTGTTCCGCACGCGACGCTCCGTAGTTATGGACATGAGAGTTGAGCACTGCACATATGGTTCAATATGTAAGGCTGTATTATTATATAATTCGCAGTCATGGTTAAAGCACACATCTGGATTGAATAAAATGTCTAGGGAAGTAACAGTGGTCTCTCTCTTCACTGTCGTAAAGTGAGGTTATGGCCCGTTTTTACTTTTCATTGCATTGCTTTTCAACGCATTTCAATGGATACTGCGAAATCACACTTCTTACTGCATGCAGTTATTTTCAAAATCTGGCATAAAGACACTGATACCATACATTCAGCCGCACCTTTAGAAACACAAAGCAGGGAAATTCGTATATTGTCAGCTGCTTTTTATGTGTAAGTATGAGAGTCAGAATTCTGAAGAAGCTTTTTGAGATTGAGCAGTAACACCAAGAAACCCGTTCAATACATGATGAGCACGAAAAGGTATTTCCACTTACTTAACTACTGACACATAAAGCTACTATTTATCAATCGAGTGCCAAGTTTCGCCACTTTTTTAGTGGTACCAGCGAACAATCCTTTCTTTCAGTAGGAGCACAGAAAAAAGTATGCTAATTAATCATGAATACAACATTTGTGAAAGGTAGATAGCTGAGGCTAATACGTTGGCTATATTGCTGTAGCTCACGATGTTTTTGTCAAAATATTTAAGTTTACGATCTCTCCTTAGACAGTAATCTCGACTAAGACACACTCGTCTTACAGATACTACAATACATAAGTCTATCACATACTGACACGAGACTCTGATGTCATTTGCCAAAACATGTTACCTAAATGCCAACTCAAACAAGTTCAGTACATGTCCACCTCAATATGCTTTGTAAGCTAGAGAACGGCTCTTCATACTACTCCGGGCAAGCAGCGATGATGAGATAACATGATTAACGCATACCATCAAGCCTTCAGCATCATGTTCGTGAGTACTTCAAGTTTATTTTCCATTTACTTATTTACTTAGCGTGAAAAAAAAAAACATTAACTTACCATGTGTAACCCAAAAAAGAAGCAAGACACAACTGCCCAAAAGTACTTTCATTTTCCTAATCTTGTGTGCCAGTGGTCATCACCCCGCAGAGCCTGGTTTGATGTACAAGTATGTTAGATTGCTATCTATTATTAGTCCAAGTGCCTATAGCTGCAAGCATTTTTTGACCATGGTAGTTGAAAGAGAACATGTGCGATAAGAGATAAATATAAGCCCTTCAGAGCAACTGTGTTTCCGCGATGACCTCAACGAAAAACAATCGCCATTGTTTCTACAGAGCTTCAAATACACCTGCCTGAAGCATTCTAAGCCCATTGCCTTCGATTGAACGTCATGTTATGTTGTACTGCAGGTTGACTGTATTCGTAGCAAACTGCGTCAGCACACAGAGGTCCTTCGAGAGTTCGGCGCATAGAACGTTCGGGCCGAAATAACGCATCAGCCGAATAGCTCAGTTTAGCGGCAAAGATCACCCAAACACGCATTTCATGCATTTAGAGAACGAAGGACAACTGGGTGGCTATGTGCAATAAATATCCCAGGTGCGCACAAAGAGAGTGTCCTTTTCAATTAAAACACCACCTGGAAGTCAGCCTGTTTCACTTTTTCTACCCGAGTTCTAAGTTGAAGCAAGTGGGCATTTTCGTCCTCAGCCCTAGCCGGAATTATGCCTAGATCGCTACTTGGTACTACAAATATTTTGCTTCAGTTCTAATACAGCGTAATTATAAAATAAGACGGAAACTGCACAGATGTCAGAACGCTCAACTCGAACGCTCCGTTGTGCTACCTCGACTGGCTTCGACTGACGTTGAATGTATGTTTGCTGCTGCTAAGTATAGAAAAAAACGTGGGTGTAATTTACCGAAAAAATTGTGCTACACTTCCGCCTGACCAGGGTGTCCAATAAATTCACTTGGCGATTCCATTTTAAAATGCGAAACAGCCATTTAACTCATGTGTGTAACGCCCTAGCATATGCGTGCGTACGAACGCACTGCAACGCGTTCACCGCAGGTTTTGGCGTGGTGCAAAGTAGGTTACGGTGCAGCTGCGCCACAACGTCACTATCCCTTTGCACGCTCCCCTCGCAGGTGTGCACTGACGTCACTAGCTCCCTTCATTCTCCACCGCCCGCAACTCTCGATCGCACGTCGAGTGGAAACACTCTTCTGGCTCGTTTATCTGCGATGAAACCTACAAAAAACCCAACCCGCCTTCCGTGTATTTGCGTTTCAAACCAACATTAGGGAGTTTTAGAATACCGTTTGCAAGCGCTGCGGGCGTTGCAGGCGAAGCGGGCGCCATAAGAGCTTTAGAATAGCGTTCGCCCTGCTGCGAACCGCCACGCACGATCGCAGCGACACCGTAGCCTCGAAACGAGCGCTTGCGGGCCACATGCGGGCCGCCATCACTGCAAGCAATTTCGGATTTTTTGCGTGTGGTCCGCGAACGCGAACGCCGACTCGCGTTACGACGCATGCGCAGTGGCAGCGACCGCACCACAAGGGCTCGCGGTGTGCTATTCTAAAACTTCCTATTTACTCGAGAAAACGCTACACCGAGTTTCGCTTCAAACTGTTCTTCCAGCACACGCACGCGTCGACGCCCGTTTCGACAGGGTCAACACCGCGCGCACCGCTGCTGCTTCGTATCCCTTAAGGGTTTCCTTCAAGGAGATGGTCTATGACATGACATTCCAAAACTTTATTTAGGTCCTGAAGGACAGATATTTAGGGGAGCTATAGACCTCCCACCATATCAGGTTGGTGGCTCCACCCACGATAGGAGCGGAAGTCGAAGTTCTACTTTAATTTTTTGCCACGTTTGGCTTGTATCTTAGTTCTCTCGCGTGTGATGGAAATTCGTTGCTGTATACATACCTTGACAGCTTGCGCGCATCGAGATAAGAAATAAGGCATCGAGTTTCATGGGGGTGTGGGATACGTACCTAGGAGAGCAACGCAGCGTTAAGGGCCCTGACAAGTCAGTTTAGCTAACCTACTGGTCGGGGAGAATCTAAACAGAAATGTACAAGGAAAATAAATCGGTGCTTCATCTATTGTTAGCTACAGCAAATACCGCGTTTTACATTTGGTGGCGCCAGTATAAATAAGTATACTGTAAAAGAGTGCCCACTCGAGCCTTCTCGCGGCCGAGCAAGCAAGGGTCTCACCAACCACTACATAGCGTACCTATGCTCGCGTGTACTCCTTGGTCAAGGCATGTAACAGCCGCCTCAGGAGGACAAGAAAATCGCAACTTTGGCATCAAATTTTCGCATAATCATTTTACTGATTTGTGCAACTTTGCATATCCACTCTACATCGTGTTTTGGTGAGGACGTTTAGTGCATTATCACAAAAAATAGGTAAAGTCTGACTAGAAAGTGTTGTACTTCGATATTTCTTTTGCACATATGTGCACATTCATGTTGTTTGAATGTACTGTACAGTGTCAATTTTTATGAAATGGAACGCGGCGATGTGTGGCCTGCGCGTTCCGGCGGCTGCTAGCAGCGCGTTCAATCCAGAAAGAAAATAAAACATTTATTTGCGACCAAGGAAGGAATGTGCGTGAGTGGGATCTTTAGTCCGGGATCCCATTGGCACGGGCCGCTGTCCTCGCTCGTCTCACGAGAGGCTCTTGGGTCTTGTAGTCTGAGCTGGACAGAGCTGCCTCCCACCCTACAATGTGGTGCTGTGTTCTGGGTCGTAGAGGTGGATTGTGGGGGCATTCTCATACCATGTGGTACAGGCGGCCTGTTTTATTGACGGAGAACCTGCACTGTGGCCCATATGTGTCGGGATCTATCTTGGACAGTATGTAAAGTTTGGGGTAAGACAAGGTCTGCAGGCGACGCCACGCTATATACCTGAGATTCTTTACTGAGCTTTGGCGCCGGGGGCGGATGTTTCCGTCTTTCGAGGGTTTAATGCTCTAGAATATCTGTGTATGTTAGGAGCGGGTCCATACGCATAGCCGAGGGTGGGTGCGATATGCTGGGGGTCAGAGGTACGAAAGAGCAATTCTCGGGCCGAGGCAGGGGCGAGCTTAGTGCCTCTAACTCTGCAGTGGCCGGGTATCCATATCAGCTGTTTCCATTCGCCCTCTGAGCGGGAGGACGAGAGTTGTGTAAGAAGTCGATGCGCAATGGGGCCAATGTAGCCTTTACAAAACTTTCGGTAGGCTGCTTTTGAATCTGTTAGAACGAAGGCGGACCTTGCATTTCGTAAGGTGAGGGCAATTCCTGCTTCTTCTATATACTGGTAGTGTCTGTCTCCTAGGCTGATATACAATCAACCTGTTGTCCACGATGAATGATACTTGCTGTATATTTGCCGTTCACTGATTCAGCTCCATCGACAAAAAAAGGCGCCTTCAGTATCTGAGTAGTTGTCGTGAACATTTGCTCGTGCCCGACGTCGATGTTCGTGGAACTGAGGATGCATGTTGCGTGGTAGTGGTTTGATGATGAAGTCCGGCCTCCATTCATATCGAATACGTAGTTTTCCCCTTCTCTCAACGGGGGCTTCGATGCCAAGTTCTTATAGTGTTTTCCGTTCTGTTTTAGTGATGGAGAGGCGCATGATTTCATTCTTGTGGTGTTATGGAATAGTTCTGATACGGTATTGTGTAGCCCCATTTGAAGCAGACGTTCTGTTAGTGTTCACGGTAGAAGGTTCAGAGCCTTCTTGAGTCACACGTATGACTTTGTCTATTTAGTGCTCGTCTGCTTTCAAGACCCTGAGGTATGGAAAGCTATAGGTTGTGTGAATGATGATAAATGCCTGAATGAGTCGCATTATGTCATTTTTCTTTTTTTTATCCCTCATCGTCGGTTAGCCCCCCGACTAATCATGCGAGAGATTTGTAGGCAAGACGTTTTTAGATTATGTAAAGCAAACGAGTTGTTGCCCCGACTAATAAAGTGGGCTTCCAGAATTCGGACCCCGCCACGGTGGTCTAGTGGCTAAGGTACTCGGCTGCTGACCCGCAGGTTGCGGGATCGAATCCCGGCTGTGGCGACTGCATTTCCGATGGAGGCGGAAATGTTGTAGGCCCGTGTAGTCGAATTTGGGTGCACGTTAAAGAACCCCAGGTGGTCACGATTTCCGGAGCCCTCCACTACGGCGTCTCTCATAATCATATGGTAGTTTTGGGACGTTAAACCCCACAAATCAATCAATCCCGGAATTCGGATGGTTTCAGCCTCTTTAAATTGCGTTCCGTTGAGTAGTACGTTGAGGGATGTATTGTCACATGCCTTATTTCTATATACTACAAGATTTCTGATTTGGGGCGGGGGAGCACTCTAGAACATTCTTGTGTCCTATTTTTTCTACGATGGAGGCGGCCTGTTGGAAGGCTTCTTTTATCTTACCAAGGTTACCAGACCAGCTCCAGATCATGACGTCATCAGCATATATGGTGTCGCGTACTTGCGAAATTTCATTTAGGGCCTCCGGGAGGCGCAGTAGGGTGACATTTAAGAGGAGCGGGGAAATGACAGCTCCTCGTGGAGTACCAAAATCACCCATGTTGATGGGTTGAGATTTTTGGTCCCCTATGCGGATGGTGACTTGTCTGTCTGTAAGGAACTCGCGCGTACATGCATATTGTTACTGCATATGTGATTTGGGTATAAGCCTCTGGGTAGCGGGGAACAGGCAGATTAAAGAAGAGGACGTTCGGCTAGCGAGATATGCCTCCGGTTCACGACCCCTTCAAACCTCCGAGTACGCCCCAGCGTAATAAACCCATTTATAAACTTAACAGAGTGCTGGAGGTGCGAGGTAAAGCACGTCAACGAACCACGGAGTCACAGCTGTCTGAACTTCGCCGGAGAAGTCGTCTTGCCGGTCTGCCACCAACAACAACCGTCATGGCCGAGAGCGAAGGTCACGGCTTCCCGACCACGCAAAGGTCAGTGCCGGCTGCACCTCGGTATCGCTATATGGAACCCCGCCCGTTCGCGGGAAGAGCAGGGGAAGATGTGGATGCGTGGCTGACACACTACAAAAGGGTGAGCCGGTACAACGGCTGGGATTCCACCGAACAACTGGGTACTGTCGCGCTGTTTTTCACGGAAACCGCCTTGATGTCGTACGAAAACCACGAAGATTTATTAACAACGTGGGATCGTTTCGCCGAAGAATTAAAAAAAAATGCTTCGGCGACTCTGATGCAAAAACGAAAAGCGCGGAGCGTACTTTGTCTCAAAGAGCCCATACACCTGGAGAAACGTGTACCACCTACATAGAGGAGGTTCTGATGCTATGCAATATCATAGACCCGCATATGTCTGAAAAGGACATGGCCGGACACCTTCTGAAAGGTATAGCAAAGGACGTCTACAATTTCTTGATAGGCAGGGAAGACCTCATTTCCGTCTCCGCCGTCCAACGTCACTGCCGTACTTTCGTGAAGCTGAAGACCCGTCGGATTGCCCCGAAATTTGGTAGGCTGGCAAATGTAACAACGGTCGCCAGCGTTGACGTAAGCCCGCTTGCTGACCTTGCCGCTACTATCAGGGCAATAGTGCGCGAAGAGCTACAGCGACAAGACACCCTGGTCGACGACACCATGCATCATCCGCCTACCTGTTCATCCTATTACCCAGCACCTTCAACACTCTGTTATGTTTATAATTGGGTTTATTACGCTGTGGCGTACTCGTAGGCTTAAAGGGGTCGTGCACCGGAGGCCTATCTCGCTAGCCGAACGTCCTCGTCTTCAATCTGCGTGTTCCCCGTTACCCAGAGGCTCATACCGAAATCACATATGCAGTAACATTTCCCTCTTCGCAGACGAAGCCCACAGAGCGAGTTAAAGAGTCTCTCTGGGAATATAGCGCTTTAAACGTGCTATATGGACAAGTTCAGTCTTTGCAGACCGTCGGCCATTTGAATGAAGACGTGCTACGAGGTACGTTAAATCGCTTATATGTTCTAGAACAACATGAGGTCCCGCATAGTGTGCACACAGTGTTTCACACAACCCACGTTTCCTATTTGGCGTCCACAGCAACACGAGGTCTCCGCGACCTAGTATTGAACCGCACTTGAGTTTGCACCGCACTTGAGTTTCCGTAAGTTTTACAAAATAGCGAAGTGACGAACATTTTCAAAGGCACCCTTTAAATAAATCGCAAGAATGGAGAAGGCCATACAAATAAGGCCAACCAAATATCTAGAAGAACAGAACCCCTTGCCTGACACCATGTACGGCTTTCGTCCCCAATTGTCAGCGCAGGACATTCTCTTCGAACTAAAACACGAGACTACCAAGTGGGAACGAGAGTAACCGCCATCTCTTTTGTTAATAAGGTATCTTGTCCTTGGTGTGCGTAATAAAAATCTAACAGACGAGAACCATGTCGTACAGATATATCTGAATATGCGCTCTTGTTAAACAATACCACTATAACATTCATGCTGGGAGGGACAAACACAGCTGTCTTATTTTAAACCGCTTCCTGTAATCGTCATCATGATTAGCCTCACTACGCCCACTGCAGGGCGAAGACCTCTCCGATGATCTGCCAATCAACCTGGTCTTGTGCTTTCTGCTGCCACGTTATAGCTGGGAATTTTCAATGTCATCAGTCCACCTAATTTTCTCTGTCCTTCGTGCATTTGCTTTTTCCAGAAATTCAGTCAGTTACTACTATGGACCATAGGTTATCCAGCCTACATCCCCAGCCCTTGTCTATTTCTTCTTTTTGATTTCTTTTATAATATCCTTAACCCTGGTTTCTTCTCTGGCCCACTCTGCTTTCTTCTTGTCTCCTAATGTTACAACGATGCTATTCCTTCTCATGACCCGCTGCGTCATCCTCAATTTAAGCTGAACCTTCTTTGTAAGCCTCCAGGTCTCTGCTCCATATGTAAGTACCAGCAAGAGACAGCCATTAAATACTTTATTCTTGAGGGTTTGTGGCTGATTACCATTCATGATTTGAGAATGGTTGCCGAAATATGATCCAGTTGTCTTTATTCTTCTAGTTATTTAACTCTCAAGGTTCAGCTCCGCGGTTGCTGTCAGTCCTAAGTAGACATATTTCTTTACAACTTCCAACGCCTCTCCACTTACCGCAAAGTGATGTTTTCTGCTTTCTCTGCACTTCCTTTTACATATATAAAAATCATTCTTTACCAGTGTTATTAAGCTTCAATGTACCGTGAGTGTCTGAACAAGTAGAAACACGTCAAACTGATTCTGTCGGTAATTTTAATGAAGCCATTAGCACAATCTCTACTAGATCCCCAGAACTGCTAGGTTATTGATTCATAAATGCGGTACTCAGATACTTAAATGCGGTGCTACGATGGTTCAGATGAGAACGGCATTTTTCTGCGACACATTCTGCCATCAGTGTGTGTAGACAAGCGGCGTTTTGTTATTTATTTATTGACTTATTCAAAAATACCTGACAGGCCAGAAGACACTGAGTAAGAAATGTTAGAGTAAATGCAGAAGTTTATAAGGAACAACTAGCAATGCAGTTTAATAATAACAACAACATAATGTGGTGCAACGAAACTAACAATTCAATAGGTCAACAGCCCGTAAAACAAGAGATTACAGCTTCTTGATGAAAATAAAGACGGACACTTCGCAACAGGAAGTAGATCAAAAGTTAAAAAAGTAAAACAACCTCACTACGCTATAATAAAGAAATGCATCTTGTTTTTTTGCCAGAACGTGTTAGTGTCCCGGCAATATCAGAGACGATATTGTCGAAAAGAGCATTCCACATGTGGATGGCTTGCGGTATTGCTGACGGGCTAAGCGTGTTTGTGTTACCAAACATGAGCGTGAAGCTGAGAATAATATGTTACCTGCGTGGCGTGTAGAAGGGCGCTGATGGTGCAATGACAATGATTTGTAACTGTACACGTAATTGTGAAACATAGACATAATAAGGACACTTGACGGCGAGTATGCAATGCCTGGACGCAATGATCGAGTTTAAGCTGATTCACACTGATATGAATTGTCGCAGTTCCTAGAAATGTAATGAGCGGCTCTCTTCTGAAATGCTTTTAGCATGCCGATTTGATACTGAATGGAAAGGTACCAAACTGATGAGGCATACTCAAGCTGCAGGCTCTAGAAAGTAAGGTAAGTCCGTTTGCGAACGCAAGATGGACAATGACGGAGGTTTCGGCGTAAACACCCGAATGTTTTTTTAGGCGTTAGCCCGAATAGAAGTGACGTGTTCAGGGCAGGAAGGTCCTGGTGTAAGGTGGATGCTCAGATATTTGTAAGGTGATGCAAGGGAAAATATGTAATTTTGTATGTCGTACGAAAAGTCGCAGATGATATGTTTACGTTGAAAACAAACAATTTGGCATTTATTAGCATATTAGCTCATAAGCCCTTTGTTACACCAGCTAGAGATAGTGCCAGATTATCCTACAGGACGCAGTGGTCGTTAGGACAATTTATGGGTCTGTAGAGCGCGTAGTAATCCGCGAACATTTTGATATTTGATGGCAGATTAGATGGGAGATCACTGATGCAGATAAGAAAAACGTCATGGGCAAAGGGCGCTCCCTTGTGGGACGCCCGAGGAGACACATGAAGAGGGAAAGGTAAGAATATTAGTGGTTTCGAACTGCTTGTGGAGCAAAAGAAAATTTTATAGCAAAGATAAAGTAAGGGACTATCATCGGAGGGCAGTTGACTTTTAAATAAGGCGTCAATGGGCGACACGATCAAATGCTCTGGCAAAATTCAGAAACATGCAAGCAGTCTGCAGGCCACTGTTTATGTTGTGGTGAATGTCAGTAGTAAATTCAATTAACCCTGTTTCGCATGACGTGCCATTTCTGAACCCGTGCTGGTTTGGGAAGAAGAATTTGTTAGTCTCGAGGAGACTCTAGACGCGGGATGTGATTATACGTTCGAGTAGTTTGCAACAGATGCATCGCAAGTTTGAAGCCAGGCGGTAGTATGTCCTGATGTTTTGTCACGATACCACAGTACGAAGAATGGGGCCTCCGAGCTGTCAAACACGCTAAATGATGTGACGGTAGCCGTGATAAATGCCGAATGTGCGCTCTCAGCGTCTCGACAATGATATGCGTTGTGACCGGTTGTTCTTGTGCAATTACAATAGTTGACACTACAATCACTTGCTCGCCGTACACCTCTCCTACAATAAAATACGCAGGGTTTCTCCAACAAGCACCTGTATTCGATCGACCCAAACTTGCAACTTCGTTTGCCGTCCGCGCTCCATGATGCGCTGAAGCTTTACTGTGTCGCATGAGGTTGGGCGTGGAATTTACGAATTCGTACTCTCGTCTCCTTGGAATGGCGAGCACTTCGGCATGCAACATCTGCGCCTGCGAGGAAACGCTTGAGCACATTCTATGCCATTGCCCAGCATACCAGACCGAATGACGTATTATGGAAGCCAAGCTCTGTCAGCTGCATTCACGGCCGCTTACAGAAGAGAAGATCATGGGACATTGGCCGACAGCTTCCGATACGCGCAAAGCCACGGAAGCCCTCTTGTACTTTTTAAGGACCACCAAACTTCACGACCGCTTGTGAAAGAACTGTGCGAAGCCATGCTGTGTAGTCTCGAGCTGACTATTTATGCTTCTCTTTCCTACTCCTCTTCTTTTCTGTCTCTTTCCGTTCTATTATTCTCCTTTTCCCCCACCCCAAGTGTAGGTTAGCCAACCGAGCCAAGCCTGGTTAACCTCCCTGCCTTTCCTCTCTATTTATCTCTCCCCCTCTCTTGCAACAGATGCAAGTGAGTGATATTGGGCGACAATTTTTACGTGAATTTTTATCTCCAGATTTGAAAAAAAAGGCACTACTTATGCAAATATCCCATCGTCTGACAGTTTTCCAGACGACAGCTGCTGAAAACACTTCTATGGGAGTTTCTTGGTGGGGCAGAAAATAAAGACAAGTTAATTAGTGTTAAACACTTTATTACGGCTCTTTGATGTGCAATTCATCACAAGATCATGCCAAATGATTGCGTTTACCAGCTATCGTATCTTTATTTTGCCTATTGATCAACTGTCCAACACAAAACGTTCTTTTATTTCAGTTTATTGGGTTGCTGAAGTCATTTACAACTCGTGCTTTCCATTCAATTATGGTATCGAGTTCCGGTGGTGGTGGCGGCGGCGGTGACTGCATTTTTGATGGAGGCGAAATAATTTTAGGCCCGTGTTCTTTAATTTAGGTGTGTGATAAGAAACCTAAGGTGGTCGAAATTTCTAGAGCCCACCATTATACTCTTATAATCATAACGTGGTTTTAAAGTTGATACTCTTTCTTGAAGACCTTCGACGCCAAAATGTTGGTCTGTCTGTCTAGCTGTTTGTCAGCCCTAACGATACCACCAACGGCACCAAGCGATTCCTCAATCGGCCCACCACCTCCACAGCGCACACCAATATTTCTCAAGTTTCGGCGTTCATACTTGTGCGATTGTCAATTAAAAAGGAATAATTGCGCATATCTGAGGCACCGTAGCAACACCTTCATGTTTTCTATGTGTGCCTTGTTACTAAAGAAGACACAAAGGTTACTCTAAAAACCGTAGCGTTTGTCACGTTGCGCTGACAGTGCAACGCGATGCTTAAAAAGGCAAATGTTGCCAACGCGTTGCTAAGACGACACGGCGATGGCACCTGCTCGTCGCTTTGTGTTCGGCACCTTATCGCCTCCGAGACAGGCACGCATCTTTTTCCGTGGGCGCGCACGCCTTCCTTCGTTTTTGAAGATAACTGCCAGATGGCGCTCGTGCCTAACGCTCCTCGATGCGCTCGTTCACCTTCGCTGCACGGATCGAGACTCTCTAACGCAGCGCTTTCAAAATACAATCCAGCAATTTTCTCACGCAGAACATCAAGTAAACGTTTCGTTTACTCTCTCCACATTCAAGACTGTCGTCTTTCGACGACATTTGCAGTGAAACGTGGAGATACAGGGCCAAAGTTTTATCATCATCATCATCATCTTCATTATCATATTATTTTATTTATTTTATTTTTATTTATTTATTATATCCTCAAAGGTTCCGTATGGAACTTACATGAGGGGTGGGCGATGAAAGGCGGTATCAAAAGTAATGGTTAAGATGCAGTTGAGTCTGCTGCTTGTATGGCATTCTTGAAGCGCGCAGAATCTCGGATGACTGCCGCCTCTTCCGGAAGGTCATTCCAGTCTCGGGCGGTGCGCAAAAAGAATGACTGTTGAAATGATGTGGTGTGAGCACGTGGCGGAATTACAGCGTTTGGATGACTTCTGCGATGGCCTCGATGGACTGGTTGGATGAGCTGGTTGTCACGTGTGGCTGAATGAAAGAATTTGTGGAAAAGGCACAAACGTGCAATATGATGACGAAAAGCGAGGGTAGGAAGCTTTAACTGGTTTTTTAGGTTGGAGATGCTGGAGTAACGGGAGTAATCTGAAGCAATGAATCTGGCTGCTCGGTTCTGGACAGATTCCAGAATTTTAATATGATTTGTTTGGTGGGGGTCAAAGACGGCAGATGCATATTCAAGTTTAGGTCTGACAATGGTGATTATTAATATTAGCATTATCATTATTATTATTATTATATTCACTTGTGGTTCAGAATTAGAAACTGTTCTGGATTTTTTTGCGTCGAAGTGCATGTTTTCAATCAAACCACCTTGTCCCCACAATTGCTACTAGTTCAGTAAATATGTAGTGGAATGATCTTCTTATGAAAAACTAAGAGCATGGCCACAACTTATATTATGACAATTTTAATTGCTGTGAATATATAGCGAAGAAAAACAAGGAGGCTTGCGTATATGTTTTATAATTTATGCTCTATGTATTCAACCGCGCGGCTTTTGGAACCGTGGTGGCAACCCTTTGGGTATTTGATTTTGAAGTGGGGTCCTTGATTTTATTGTATCTGTAGAAAAAAGATGACAATATTTAAGCTCTCAGTCATATTCAAAGCAAAACCACGAACCCAGTTCAGTACTGCCTAATGATAATAGCCACTGCGCTGTGATTGAGCTGACCTCTTATTACGTTGCCGGGGGGTTCCCCGTGATAACTTTTAGTGCTATTCGTATTGGGCTCCTACTTATACCCATTACCTTCTAGTAATTTAAGAATGTGAATGTATCTTTGATTCTCATGTACATTCCGAGCCCGCATATTGGCTTTAGTATTGTCACGTACCGAGGAAAAATCGACTTCATTGATTGTGTTTATGGTAATAAACACAATCAATGAAGTTGATTGATTAAAGTGATGATTTTTTCCATGCTTTATCAATGTTTTTTATGTGTTTGATCATATGTACTGTACCCTCTCTGCTGTAATGCCTTATGACGAAGCAGGTACCCAATAAATAAATAAATAAATAAATAAATAAATAAATAAATAAATAAACTGTACTTCTGAGCGGAAATCATCAGTCTGACTGCACCAACTGCGCACCAAAGGCCTCCAGAAATATGCAAGCTCTCTTACCGGACACGTGCGCTGTTATATGCATCGCTATTTATATATTTCATTTAAATTTAGGAACTTGCGGCTTTCCTGTAAGAAATATAAATATTAACATTGTTGGCTTTCTTCCTAATATTCTGAAAAAAGTAGAGTTTTTTTATTAAGTCCAGTTGATGGTCTCTTCTGCCATACCGGAAAATTTGAAAGTGGTTTGCTTTGGGAACGTTCTAAATCGTATCATCGTAAGGCCGAGACTTAAACAATGTGGAAGTAGTGTAAACTTATATTAAGCCTTGCTTTCATAAATGTCGAGGTCCCTATTTTCATTGCTAGCGATGGTTTGTTTACAGGAGGTTTTCACATATTGTGGTTGTGCTGGTCGAATAAATATACCAAATGTCCTCTGCTAGTTAACGTGCTTCCATGATATTGTTGCGTTCACTGCAGCGTTTACGGTATCTTTATAGACGACTTAGATAACATCCTAACACCGAACAAAGCGACTGAGAGCTGTTCCTTCATTCCACACTCCTTTTCTCAGCATTCATTGTACAGTACCTACGCCACATAAAATCTGCATCTAACCAACGTAGCACATGATGGTTTTCATGCAGCGTCCTTGCCAATAAAAAAATGTCTGGTGATGATGATAAGGGGCGCGAAAAAAACGACACACAACAGAGAAGAAGTACACGGGACGACGCGCTACTAGCAACTGGCTGCGTTAGAACACTCAAAAGAGCCCTTTGTACAAGAAATAATACTCAGTAAAGTAAAAGTTGGGCGAGTTGGTGCTGGTTCATGATGATAAGGGGCGCGAAAAAACGACACACAACAGAGAAGAAGTACACGGGACGACGCGCTACTAGCAACTGGAACCATCATGAACCAGCACCAACTCGCCCAACTTTTTACTTTACTGAATGTCTGGTGAGCCACACGCGTGGTGTCTTAGTAGAGTGTCTCCCACTTGCTGTAAGCCGGGCTCCTCGATAAATCTCTTAGCTCAGAGAGTCGAGGACCACAAATAGCCCAGCGTGGGATGCGAGAACGTATTGCCACAAGGCACACTTACTCAAAACTCACATACGTGCACTAGGTCTCCCGAATAAACGGTCAAGTGCTCGTGCTAGAATCCGTGACGAAGTTTTAATCTGTCTTCCAATGTTAGTGTTTCTTGTCAAGGTGTTATGATGCTTGCGATGACGTTACGATGTTTGCGATGCCTTTTGGCAACGCAAACATCGAAACTCACTACTGAAACAATGAAACTCGCTACTTTGGCAAAGTAGCGAGTTTCATTGACGAGACGAGAGCTACAGGTACAGATATGCCAGCCAAATGTGCCATATCCAGCTGCTCACCTACCCCTCTTTTACTTTCACCCATCGCCATGTCTTCGCGTAAATTTGTGATTATGGGGAAGAGAACCAATCGTGTAGTGCCTCCTGGAGGAAATCATATGAAGTAATTATTTGTCATTTGGTACTGATACTTCCGGCAGTGTCTTACATTTCTCATGTTCACAATGTTGGTGATCACGCTGCTCTGTAAGAGGTACGGTGTTATGAGATAGCGTGTTGCCATTCGTAGCGCTGTACAAGCAACTAACGGGCTGTCGTCACTGCAATGCTACTTCATGCGCTACGCTGTGACGCGGCGTTGGCGTTCCTTCGAGCCAAAAAGAAGGAGTACAAAGAAATAAATCAGACGGATGCATATTATTGGAGCGGGAAACACGTCTATCGCATATCAGGGGAAAAGCGCTCGAAAGCACGTGTTACGCAAGCAGCACTGCTAATCATTGTCGGACCAAGAGTACTCCCTGAGCATAGGTGGACCCATGATTCCTGTTAAGAAGCACGCGTTTTAACTGGTAATGAAAGAAGTAAAGAAGGCGTACTTGACGTTTCATTTTGTCATCACAGGCTCACCCAAATATAAATTGAGTCTTGAACACTGCTCCCTTCGTTAATTTCACGCCCACGCATAGGTTGGCATTGCAAAACTTGTGGAACTCACTCACACTCACTGAAAAAAATATGTTTTTGAGCTTTGAACTCACTCAGACTCAGACTCACGAAAATTTTCCGGTGACGCACTCGCTCGTACTCACACTCATGAAACTTTTCTTCAACCAGACTCACTCAATCTCACCAAAATATTACACACGCGGACTTGCTCAGACTAAGACTCACGGCTCGATCTGAGGCTGAGGCAGTCCGAGTAAGTCGACTCATGAGTCTGTCAGCCTAGAATTAACTTCTTGACTGCGGTGTCGATGCTCTTTGACCCCAATATCTTTCGTAATCGGAGGTTCCGTGGTACCGTTGACATAACATTTTGACAATGAGTTCTGATAGCTTTCGAACCACTAATGTGATTTTTCTTAGAAGAGTTAACAGCATAAGGAATACTAATCAAGAAATTCTTTTGAAGAGTCAGTGGGGGGAGATAAAGACACCCCATTAAGTAATTCACACCTCTAATTATTAAATATTGAAACAGTGGGTGAACGACCCTGCTTTGAGTACCTGTCAGTAGACGTGAGTATAAACGTGAACCAGGTAAGGCTGATAGTAATTCTGAAGATCACTAGATAAGTCCTTAGGTTGGTAAAAGAAAGTAGAACTTGCTCAGGCTCAACCAAGAAAATATTTGGCGTTTTTGGACAAACTAAGACTCAAACTGACCAAACTTTTACTCACCCAGACTCACTCAGACTCACACTCAAGGCTCATCTGAGTCTGAGTGATTCCGAGTCAGCTGACTAATAACTGAGTTCACCGGCCTCTGAGCCAACGTGTAGTTTTATGAATATTCACTTGTTCCGAAAATATATTGCAAAACGTTTCTTAAACCAGTGATACAAATGTTCTTAGAAAAAAAATTAACCTACTCATACAGGTTTCCTTGCACTTTAGTTCACTTTCAAAATGATTGCCGTTTGTGGTACAGCCTCTGTGGTGAAACACTCTGCAGATTCCTTGAATAGCATCAAAATACCATCTATGGTTTGCGGACGACAACCTCCAGCCGTGGCCATCTGCAGGCAGCCTGGCAGCTGTCTTTTGACCGCGAACTCTGAAAAAAGAGTTAGGCTCAGTTTTGATAACCTAACATGACCGAATGAACAGGCATGATATACGATGTTATTCTATCTGCATGATTGTACTTATCAATTGCTGAAGTTGAGGTCCACTCATGGTGAAGTGTATGGGATATTAGCGTTGTAACGTAAAGAGCAAACACGTGCACACTCAACAAGCAGCAAGAACTAACAGCTACTTATTCGTGCTCTTTTGGAACACACACACACACACACACCACACACACACACACACACACACAC